>OZ024918.1:53412821-54000321 GCA_964017125.1 Flabesymbios commensalis | reverse complement strand
CTACGACGCTGGCCCAACATTAAATCAGCATTGTTTTAATGTATGGTGTTTATTGGGATAACGGCATCATCTGTGGTCAGATCATACATACTTCAGCAGTGGTCATCCAATTATACCACATATCAACAAACAGTATGAGGTCTTCTGGTGGACAGCTTGAAGGCGTGGCGTGCCAGAAGTGCCTGCAACGGCTGCCAGCAATATGCCAGAGCCCAAGACGAAAACCACCTCCTGTAAAGTCAAAACATTCTAATACAGTTAGTTCTACGGCCACTCTCTTCTTAGATTTTCAAAATATCCGATGGCTTTTGAATTTTAACAATTAACACTTAAAACTGAAATATTTGTCAACAAAACATCAAGACCAATTTTTTTCAATTTAAATCATCATAAATGTCTTAGTTAGCTCTGTCCGCTTCATTTGAATATCTATGTTATGGGTTTCCAGCCAATATAAATATATTACTTGTTCAATGCGGAGATCGACTTTAGTTAATTGAGCTTTCTAGTATCATACCTTATATTACTATATAGTCTTCTTCAAGATATGGCATCACTGTTCATCATTGTTGATCACAGGTGTGGAAATTCATCATGGTGTAGTTAATTAAATTTCTTGTGCTTTAGAAACATCTACTAAATTTCACACTGATGTGATGTATAACCGTAACATATTATAAGTATTTTAAACATTAAATAAAAATGTAACAAATTAAACGCAAACTTCTGTCTGCGATCACGGTGACGAGAGTCGGCAATGGGCCTCGAAAATGCAGACAAACGAGCATGCCAGTGAGAGCTATTATAATCTTTCTATATCTTAAAATACGTTATTTAGCCGTATTACACACTGGAAATGTATAATTATATCAATATGCCAAAAATCTATTTTAAATCACACGAAATTTTGTTTTTTTGAACATAAATATATTAGTCCACACTTAAACTCATTATTGCATAACAGGGACATTGACCAAGCATCAGAGGGGGTGAAACGTCGCTGCACCGTTTCGTGAACATTATTGGAATGAGTTCCACTAATGTAAAAATGAGAAATATTAAACTTTGGATTTCACTTTATATAGCATAAGGCAGAGTGACCCTCTAAATTGCCCAGAATTCATCTCCAGCATCTAAAAAACGTCAGCTTCTGGGTATCGGAAGAGTCACCAATAATAGACCCCTGTCTATTGGCCCCCACAATCTCTCTTAGCCTAGGGCCCTCACACACCTACACAGACTGTGTGTCGTCCTATGGGTGTTTAACCCTTCAAGCCCCCGCGATGCATTAAAGCATCATTTTACATCCCTGAAAAGAGACTTAATTTTCCTACAACTACGGGTTTTAGAACGAAAATTTCCATGAAACTGGATTACCAATACTTGGTAATTTTCTTTAATTTTTCAACCACATCAAGTCATCTTCAACCACTACAAGTCGAGAATTGCGACAGCAATTCGCGGCTTGTAGTGGATGAAGATGACTATGGTAAATTCAGCCTTGAAAGGGTAAAAACGTTAGGTCTATATCTCTAGCCCATCTCTCATTGTATACTTGACACCAGGACAGATGTGACAGTTCTATGACTTATCTCCCATTTAGGCCTTTTACCAGGAGGTAGGCGACACGTGTGTTTGATTTATAATCAGGACGATCAATCACCACTTGAGATAGAAATACAACGCCTCAGGTTAAGTAGAAAATATCACATTTGTGAGTTTTTACCTACGAAAAAACGAAACGTTCAGCTTATATTAGTGTACATATAATGTTGGATCAGCGTCGCAGACGTTGGTCCAATATAAAACCAACATATAATAAATGAATCGCGCTTATCTTGATATAGTTTGCAATGTAGTAACTTTAGAGGATATATGCGTTTAACCCTAAAAGCGCGGGGATCGACTTTAGACGTCAATAGACGTCAGATTCTACGTCGTCGATTTTTTTAAATCGATCCCCGCACTGAATGAGTAAAATATTTATATTGGTTGTAGACCCATAACATAGGTATTCAAATGAAGCGGAAAGAGCTAACTAAGACATTAATGATTATTTCAAATTTTCTAATTTATATACAGCGTTGTAAGGGTTTATAGTAGTCACTCGCTTGCACTCGTTTTTAAAACACACCACTACATTATTTTCCTCGTCCGACCACTACATTCGAAACCGGGAAAGGAGAGTTATTGTTGATCAAGCACAGACCCAATTATGGTAGGTCTATGGTTCTATAATCAATCAGGTGTGACCGAGCTGTTGATTATGTGGGATACTCATTATGGTCGGATGTGTTTTGAGTCAGTTAAAACCCTCAGAGCTCTACTTTCTTAGCTGTGGAGAAAGCCTCGGGCCTTCAGCCTCGGCCTTTTCCACAGCTAAGAATGTAGAGCTCCTCGGGCTTTATCCTATACATAGTCACCAGGCCTTGGTCGATGCATACTGTATCAGATCATCAGTGTTATTATGTTGTGGGATCTAAATCAATTAGAATATAACGTTGAAAAATACCCCCAAAGTATTTATTTGTGTACTAGATGCTATGGGTACACACATTATAGATGCATTGCTCCTACGTGTTTAAATGTATGAAATAACAAATAATACAATTACCAATAACGTTGGATTTTACTTTAAACGTTAATGATTAAATGTGTCCATAAAAACCTATGAAATATCTATTATAACTATTATTCACCTACTTTTAGTTTTAATGTGATTATGAAATGTACCATTATAATTGTCATGTGCTATGGCTATAATTCAACCCGTCGCCATTGACCCATTGAGTCACCTTCATTTTGTGAAAAAAATAACCTAGCTGCTATAAACTATTTCTTACAAAGATCTTTCGTGATATACAGAGATGGCATGCTTTGATCTCTATGTAATGCTACATAAACTAGCTCCTCGTTTTTACTCTTGTCTACAAAACTACAGCTTGCTTATTTATTTTTGGCCCAGCAAAAAAAAACAGTTTACACCGCATTACTTTATTCTCGTGAAATATGAGCTGAGGCATGAGTTGTGTACGCAAACGTTATATATATATATATATAATAACACTGATATGGGCGTTTGTTATCATAATACAGCATGTATCCTGACGTATTTAATGCATATTATAAGAAAAAGGGCATTATTCTTCGAAGTATAGTTAGAAATTGTGTCATCAATTCCAGTTATAATTGAATGATGTGCACACATTTGTAGGCCTATATTTGTGCTTTGTGAGAACCTTTGCATAGCGTTATGACTAAATGTACTTGGCGATTTTGAAAACAATATGTAATTTGCACCAATGATGTATGCCGAATATAAATTTGTAAATTAACCCCTTTGTTTCATTATCATGTTTATGTGACACAAAGATATCTAATTAGTAGGATAGTTGAGCTTGGGGATGCGGTTTCGGGTATTTGTCTTCGATGCACACACACACCAGTGTTCTTAATTTTTCAAATGTAAGCCTATTGGAATAAAAAATCAAAACAGATAAAGAAATAAAATAACTAATATATTTAAACTAACATGTTAATAGTCAATGAACTAAATTATATAATGCTTACCAAACAGGATTTTACAATGTATATTACACATATATTTAGTAGCCGTTGTTTATTCAATTGAATGAATAGTGTTTAATTATTTGTTTATTTATTATTATACCGTTGATTACATTATTTTTCTAAAGGGATGAAAAACGTAATATGTTTATTTGATATCCATCAGCGTAGTTTGACAGATACTTCGAAGCGGGGGCCTCATAAACATATATGAGAACACATCATACCCGAAAAAAATGAAAACAAATTAAAATGAAAGTAGTAACCTTAGATATTACAACAAACACTATTTGCGTAGTTAGACCATGGATTATCTTCATGGTTAGGGGGAAGCTGTCTACACAAGGTAATTATTAGTGTCATTTCACTTAAAATCCCCTTCGTTCTCAAACAAATTACCAAACACAAAGTTTCCAGCTGTGTCGTGCCGCAGTTTTCGAAGAAAAGCACTTTTGATAATAACTACATGGATTTTTTACAGGGGAAGACGTCGTCAATTGAGTTTGATTCAGAGGGACAAATACTGTTAGGGCGTTGCAGGGGTCTGCCCCTCCCCTACCCCACACACAGCCTTATTCACAGTGTGCGACACTTTTAAGCTCTGTCAAACTGTCTTTCATGTTGAAATATTGACTGCATTTTATTAGATTTTGCATACCTCAAACAAAGCAAACTTTCTATAACCTACAGCAGGTCTAATTTTAAAACATAGGGTATTTGTTATTCAATTGAAGCTGACAATTGCGTTACAAATGCCAGCTTCAAATGCATTAATAGATAATTAAATAACGCAACACTTTACTCTCACAGCGCGGGGATCGACTTTAGACGTCATAATATGACGTCAGATTCTGACGTCTAAAGTCGATACCCGCGCTGAAAGATTAAAACATGGCCCTAGACCCATAATATTATATGGGTATCCAAATAAAACTGAAAGCGCTAACTAATAAGACATTTATAATAATTTAAAATTGAAAAAAACATCGGTCTCCATGGTTTTTACAGCGTTGTAGGGGTTAAAGAGTTGGACACCCAAAGAGTTAAATAATAGTACGTTCTGGTGAAGTATTTTACAAAAAATACTCTTATTTTTATGACTCACTCCCTGGTCCTCTCACAGCACACAAAACGTGGACCCAAGGGCGGTTAACGCCCGCCTATCGTACAAGCATTGGCCCGTTGATGGCACAGCATTCAGCAATGTATCATATTATATCAGTTACAGTGAAGGTAAAGTGTGTCCCAGGGCACGGGTTCACGACACGACGTTATCTGACACCTGGTGGCAGAGATCAGAGTAACAAGTTGTGACAGGGCTGACAGATCATGCCGCACGGACTCTGTATCCATGGCAACGATTAGAGGTCATCTCAAAATGCAGATCAACATTTATTCTCATTTTACGTAATAAGAATGAAAAGAAAATCATAATAAATTGAATAAAAATATAAAAGAAACGTTTAATTACTTCAATGAATACTAACATGTGATCTGGAATTCTTGAAATAACAAGAAAAATGATTTCTGTGTGCGGGAATTGGCATTCTGATAATACATGATAAACTATTTTTGTCATGATAAACGCAATCAGATAGAAAACATCAGGGGTGAGTGTAGAATTAGCCCTTTAAGCGCGGGGACCGTCTTTATACGTCAGAATCTGACGTCTGTAGATGTCAGATTCTGACGTATAAAAACGCTTCCTGCACTGACAGAATAAAAATAGTTATTAGGGCCTCAGACCCATAACATAGATAGGCCTATTCAAATAAGCGTAAAGAGCTAGATAAGTCATTTATGATGCTTTCAAATTGACTTTGGTCTCCATGGTTCATACAAAAAATGTTTCAGTGCTTTATGGGTTAAGTGAACTTAGAGGTGATCTATCACCCCTTATATAGTATGAATAATTTTGTGGCAAATAAATCTAAGTTGCCACAAGATGGGGCACGAGTGTTTCCTTACACGGGGTGATTGGCCATCATGTGACCCTCTGAGAGGGTCACATGATAGCCAATCACCCAATATATGAGGGTGATCACCCCATATAAGGACATAATTATTCATACCATATAAAAGGTGATATATCACCTCTAACACCACTTCGCATCAAAATTGTAAAATTTGAGTGTTAATCAACGATTGTTGCGTGTTTTCCATAATCATGAACAGTTTGAGGCACCACCCGAGTAGGCCCTATGTGATGCTTTGGTAATTTATAGCTACATTTATGGAAATTACATAGCCTTTTGGATATGAAAGGGAGCAATAATAGAACAGCAGACAAAAAGCAAAATGTAATGTTTTATTTTACTAAAATTTACAATTTTACAAATCCTCCTAACAAACCAAAGAATGTGATAGTACTATACATTAATATAATGGTGATGATTACTAAAATTTAACTTTTTCCAGACGGCGTTAGAAAAGAGATTTCAATCGCTTATTTAATATGAAAGACGATTCTAAAATTAGACGATTTCAAGCATACATTTGGCTGTATATATTGATTGTTTTGACGGCCCAAGTATAGTACAGTCATAGGAGCATTTGGCAATTTCTACTGAGAATATTTGTGTTGCATAAAAGTATAAATTTGCGTTAAAGGGACTGGCCCACGCAAAATCATCAAAAAATCGGTGATTTTATTTCGGGTTCTTAATATGACCATATGATGTAAGCATGTACATAGACTAGAACTGCAAATTTTTATACTTTTTGTGCTGCGCATTCACCAGTTAGGCTAGATATAGAGACGAAATTCCTGATTTATAATTATTGACAACCATGTCAAAAATAGGAAATGCGGGAATTTCGTCTCTATATCTAGTCTAACTGATGAATGCGCAGCACAAAAATTATAAAAATTTGCAGTTCTAGTCTATGTACATGCTTACATCATATGGTCATATTAAGAACCCGAAATAAAATCACAAATTTTTTTATGATTTTAGCGTGGGCCAGTCCCTTTAACAAACAATCAAGAATTAAATGGCTTATAAACTTTCTGAGTGATTTTGGTCAGGAATTAACTTGTTTCATGTCACTAAGGCCTACATAGCCAATTACAGAAAAAATAGATGATTTGTAAGGTTGGAAATGAATGATAAACTTTATACACATTATTTTGCATAACGTTTATACAACGTAGGCCATTGAAACGTCTTCGACATTGGATCAACATTGTATAAATGTTAATGTTTTGCGTTTGTTGGATATAAATCGTAAAAGTAGACGTCGTTCAGTTTCAGTCACATCTTCCCCACGTCTCCTTTTCTTTGACTTCCGCTCACTTCAGACCGGATTGCGCATGCGTTGTTGTTTCCGTCTAATTTGCAGAAGTGGTTTGCGCCAGTGGGCACATCGCTTTTCTATAAACACTTCTGGTTCACGGGAGTCTCTGTTTTCGCTTCGAGGCTCCGGAAAATCGCTGTAGCCCTAACAACACCCGCGCAGGTAGTCCATCATTATCACTCCTAACTGACACCCAGTAAACACTAAACATTTGTATAACATTAATACAATGTTGGACCAACGTCGAAGACGTTGGGCCGACGTTGTATAATGTTATACAAATGTTGTGTGTTTACCGGGTGCACACGCCACCTCTAAAAGTGAACCGTAATGCCGTATATTAGATAATAATGTCGATGAAATAAACGCTTAAAAAACACTATTCAACGAGTGACTGTACCTGAAAAGTCGGGAAAACAATCAATCAATCAATCAACAATGCTGTGGTTAAAAAATGAGAGTTATTTGTGGTCGTGGAAGATGAAAAAGGTATGCTGAGAACTGAATTAGAATGTTGTTGGTGTTAATAGCCTCTCACTTAGTGGTTGGCAGTGATCCTGGTGGTTTTGTCAGTGGGATGGCAGAAGACCAGAAAACCATCCTGTAAACACACGACATGGAGCTTAATATGTCAGTTTAATGTTGGGCCGGCGTTGCAGATGCTGGACCAGCAGTAAAACAACAAGTGTGTGTGCTTATATAATGCAGCCATTGATCTGTTAATAGAATATTATTATTCTACCTGGACAGATTTCTAGACCCTTGAAATTACATTAATTTTGATCTGCGGGAAAGTTATGTCTACTGTTATAAAGGTTATAATACAGAATTCACTTTTAAAGGGACTGGCCCAGGTTAAAATCATTAAAAAATCGGTGATTTTATTTTGGCTTAATATGACCATATGATGTAAACATGTCCATAGACTAAAACTGCAAAAGTTTTAAAATTTTTGTGCTGCGAATTCACCAGTTAGGCTAGATATAGAAACGAAATTCCTGATTTCTTTTTTTGGACTACCATGTCAAAAATAAGAAATACGGGAAGTCCCTTTAATGTACTGATATTTTTCTCTTTAAGTAAATTTGAATCTCAATGAAACGTTTACCAAACGAGGAAAATTATACGTACGTATCATATCTAGGCTAATGCATACCTATCATGGTTACAATTTACTTGAGTAAGATATACTAATAAATAATAAATAAATACAAGCTTATGAAGCACGCATATCTCACCTGAGACCATTCCATGCGCCGATAGTCAGGTTGGCCATTTTTAATTTGATCAAGTAGAGATCATAGTAGGTTCAGGTTGTAAGGTTTTTTTTATTATTATTAAACACTGTACTCTATGAATGTTATTTCGAGAATTGCACTTAAAGTTACTATTAATAATTATATTTCTAATATCGTATCTGAAGTGTTGTCCAGCTTTGTTTTATTTGAGGCTGGGACGCCATTAGAAATTCCTGTTTCACATGAAACAAAACACTAAAGAATAATCATGAGCTTAATGGCTTTGTCATCGTGGTAGAAAATTAGATTAGCATTAACATAGAATAATCATACTCACTTTGAGTGATAATCAAACATATTATGACTTTTTGACAATGCACAATAAGACTATGATTATTGTGTCAGCAATTCCAGCTCCACAATAACAGTATAAATGACTACTCTAACCCTTTAATCCTTCATGGTGCACCAATAAATCTTTTCACATCCCTCAAACTGACCTAATTATTTTAGAACAAACAAATCTTCAAATTGTTTAAATAATAAAACGTATGGCAATCTCCTCTAATTAAGTTTGTCACCTATTTAAAGTCAGCTTCTTCCTCTACAAGTCACGAATTGCGATCGCAATTCGCGGCTTGTAGAGAAAGACTATTTAAAGGTTAATTTAGCGCGAGGATCGACTTTACACATCAGAATCTGACGCCTGTAGACGTCAGATTCTTACGTCTAAAGTCGATCCCCGCAGTAAAAGAATTAAACAAATTATAATGGTCATAGACCCATAACATAGGTATTCAAATGAATCGGAATGATTTCTAATTGAAAAAACCCTTTGGTCTCCATGGTTTATACAAAAATACTTCAGCACTTTGAGGGTTAAACTTGAGATAGACTGTCTGTCTGCAGCTCCTGCACAAAGAAGTGATTACAGGAGATTTAGAGGGCGAGAAGCATGCCGTTGGAATGTGAGATATGGCGCTGATCCAGGTGGAGAAAAAGCCTGAGATAGGGAAAAGAGCCAGTCAGCGGGACTGGTGGAACGTGCTTGACCGCAAATCTCATAGATCAGGGTTCAAATCTCAGACGTGAAGTGTCCTTTGGCTGTGCATTGGTAAATCTGCAGGGATCCGAGTTCAAATCACTGGCATGGAGTGTCCTTTGGCTGTGTATTATGCTTATATTTCTATCCGTGACCCGTATAATATAAACGCTTTCAACAAATTTCAAATCGAAATTGATAAACTATTTAGTCGTGGATGTTCATTTTATTAACCCTTTAACAGCTAGTCCCGAGTATATTCGTTTTTTACATTTTTTATTAGCACACCGCATTTCAGCTTTTAAACATGTTAAAGCGACACAATGGGGCCATAAATCATTATCACCACAGTGTTGCAACAATGCACAACCCTAACATCTGCAAAATATTCAGCAGACCCAGCCCCATTCCTATGGATTGTATATTTTGCTGCATTTCAAGAGCCTTTCTGCAAATATATCTTGCCTGATGCCGTGCTCGTCTAGAAGACCGAAGTAAGGCCTCTTGTCTGGGTGGTATGTTTTCTAATGCTCGTTTGTCACAGTCCATGCACCGCTCCAGCCATGTCAATGGAGTCCAGGGAGGACAGAAGAGGATATTCGGTATATGCCACGAATGTGTCTGTTATTTCTGGGTAGGCACCCAATGCAGCCAATGCACTTTTCTGCCAATACTCATATAAGATGAACTAGAAAGCCTATTGCAGCAAGTAAAGGAGAGTGGGAGTGAGATGCACCTTTGGGGACCAAGTTATTTTTACGATTGCATGGATAGAGATTGTCTGAAACCTTTTGCCAGAGCCGAAACTACCCCAAAATTCAGTCAATCTCAGGCTAGTAAAGGCTAGTAACAGCAATGCATATACTAATGCTATTCACTTTCCTGATATAAATATTGTTATGTCTTAATAATGTGTAGAGGTTAGCGTTATCGGAAGGATGTGACCTGGTCATCCTTCGTGGAATATATGATATTTGGGAAACGTATTCTAATCGTTAACCATTTCTTGACCTATGAATCTAAAGAGATCAACCTTATTCGCTGGTCTTTTCAAAAATTGTTCTAGTCACCAGCGATGGGTGTTGACCCCTGAACCTTGGTTTGACAACCACCTTTCTCTTAGGTTTAACCTGTCAAACTTTGATCAGGATAGGAATCCCAGATCAGGTCAAGTCTGGTTATTATGGACTCCGATTTCATGCTCTGGACAAATGTTAAGATATGACATTCTACGTATTGTTGAAAGTTTGCAACTTTGATGGTTCGGACCATATATGGACAATGGCAGCAGCATCAAAAAATTTCATAGACACATCGTTTTCAGCCATTCTAAGATGTCAGATTTTTTTCCACTCCTCCATTTCCCTCTGTCAGATAATAATGGTGGCTCCTTTTGATTTTCAAATAACGTAAATCATATGCATTTGGGTGTGATTGGAGAGAACTAAATAAATGAGAAACCAACGAATTACTTGTCTTCTGTACACTAATATTTTTGCCTTCAATTCTCGATGGTTTGCAATGTTGGGAGAGACACCCTCTTCAGTTATAGACACAGACACATTCATCATACACTTTCATGTACATTCATGCCTTTATTAAAGGGACTGGCCCAGGCTAAAATCATCAAAAAATAGTTGATTTTATTTTGGCTTCTTAATATGACTATGTGATGTAAACATATGCATAGACTAGAACTGAATTTTTTTTTAATTTTTTCTGCTGCGCATTCACCAGTTAGACTAGATATAGAGACGAAATTCCTGATTTGTAATTATTGACAACCATGTCAATAATTAGAAATACGGGAATTTCGTCTCTATATCTAGTCTAACTGGTGAATGCGCAGCAGAAAAATTCAAAAACTTTTGCAGGTCTAGTCTATGGACATGTTTACATCCTATGGTGATATTGAGAAGCCAAAATAAAATCACCGATTTTTTTTATGATTTTAGCCTGGGCCAGTCCCTTTAACATGTTAAAGGCATATTGCATTATGTATCTGCTGGACCAACAGGAATTATTTATCTTGTATCTAATGTGAGCATATTTGAACAAGTGTCATTAAATAAAAAGGATTGCCCTTGAGTATATACAGGAGGTATATAACATCTTTAGACAAACAAGTTTGGAGAATTTGCCCTTCTTTGTGCTGACCATAAACAGAAGAAGATGTTGTTGAGTGTGACGATAATTCAGCTGATGATGCAAATTCAACCAGTGCTTGAACTTTCCCAGGTAGGAACAAGGTGTTCATCCATATATGATAACAGCAGGATTGTGAAATAGAGAAGACATATATCGGTAGCCAGTGTAGTTTGTTTGGTTGAAAACAAACAAACAAACATCAGCACAGGTCATCTATTACCTACATATGAAGGTCGAAATCACCCTCACGAACAAGTGATCAAGCAAATCAGCTGTATTTATTACAGATCAAGAATCATTAAACGGGTTTTAACTAATATGAAATTTATATTATTACAACTTCCTCATGTTGTTATCCCAGCTGTCAAAATAAAAAAACCAATGCAGTTTGTTTAGAGCATCTTATATGCTTATTTTAACTTGGCGTCATCTATCTTGTCATGATGTGGACGAGCGAGAAGCTCTGACTTTGGGAGGGCAACTGCTGGTGGAGTGGTTGGGATGATGTATGCGATACATGCTGATGATCGGCCAAATGTTACAAAACAAACTTATGTATATTTTCATAGAGAGGGACATGGCGCAATGGTTAAAGCGTGACGCTTTGACAATGTTGCTTCCTGCCGCGCGGTTTCGAATCCGGCTTCTTTCAGGATTTTCAGAGAAAAATCATGTTTCTCCCCTCTCAATCTTGGGACATTGTTTCGATGTTGTGTCTTTAGGAAAGACACTTCACCCTCAAATGCTTCACTTGACTCAGGTAAAAATGAGAACCAGGTAGGATAGAGATGGCAATGTGTACGATAAGTTCAATGCGCCGAAATGGCTACAGGACTGTATGCTCTCCGTTGAGTTGAAATGACACACGAATGAGCAGGTCCAGTGACCAGGGGGGGGGGGGTAAAATGTAAAGTCGGATGATAGGTCTTCAGCCTTGATATCACACTATAAACCTGCACATTTACCTTTATAATAGTTAGGCTGGTCGGGACAGTAAATTATGACGATAATTGACAATAATCTACATATGTATTATTTATTATTTTGTGTTCTATTGTATTTATCTAGCATACAGTAATGTTATTGCAGGTCTACTTGCAATTATGGCCACATCTGATCTAATGGGTTAGTAGATTGATTGAATTTTTATATATTTTGGTCTCAAAAACGCTAAAAATGGTCGAAACATAAAATATGTGGCTCTAATCATGCTTAGACCGAGACCAATAAAACCGTTGGACTCGAAATATATGAAATTGATGTTAACATGATTAATTTTGATTCATTGGTTACAAAGTTACGATAATTATAATTCGCGAGTGGCGGCCATTTTGGATTTTGCCTAAAATGGTGGTTCCAGTACTTTTTGAAGTTGGATCCATCAAAATTATAAATCTATAAGGTCTAAAGGATCTATAAACAAATTTTGACAATTTTAGCCAGATGTGCAAATTTATACACTAATTGGACATTATGGTCCCCCACTATCTGGAGGGCAGTGTCATCTCATTCATCTCACCATCCTCTGAAGGTTGTGCTGGCTCAGTTAAGCCTATATGTGCACAACGGTGGCCTAAAACCCCATTCGTTCTTTTGATTCGGTTCGCATATGGACTCGTTCCCTTGGTATATATACCGGGATCCAAGCCCGGCCAGGCGGCCGTTGATCACCGTGATGGTTCACATGATAGATAATATGCAGTGCATAACATGATAGAAGAGAAAATGGTGTGAATATATGTATATAGTGTAAAAGCTTTAAACCAATTAAAATAAATATACATGTTAATGATAAGTTTTTTATTTTTTTTTTATTTTTTTTTTACTTTATTTTTTTTTATTTAGCTTTTGACCAATACATATATATATTTAAAAACAGATATATTTAAAAACATATAGATATATATGTTTCCCGCACAAAAATAAAAAAAGATAAAATAACTGCTCTTACTATAAATAGTAGCTACAAAGACACTCGAAAGCGTAGTATCTAATCGAATATATAAAAGTTAACATAACTAGAGTATATGTCTCAACAATAAAAAGACATATATGGTAGCCGATATAGTATCTTATATATATGACATGTTTGAATAATCTAATACGTACAAAATATCCACAAACGTAGTGTTCTAAAACGAGCTAATAGTTGATTTGCAGGTCTGCCTATAATACGGTACTGTTAATCACAAAGAACCCTTGAAATATGTTTAAAAACAGTAGAACATATTCAAAAGTTGAGGTTTTGATTTCTGTTATCGCGACATCGCCAAATAAAGGAAACGACGTGCGCTCACTCACTCGCAGTAACAAAAGCTAATCTTCAGGCTAAAAATATCTAATTTGAACAAAACAACGTAGAATTTTCCTCAGTGATAAATGCCGATTGTATCATTGTATCGCGGGTTTACGTCGTCTTCTTGTTTTCAATAATTTTATTTTTAAGACAAATATAGTATGTTCTTGCACTGAGTGCAGTGAAAATGTGTACCTGGTCACTTCAGAAAAAGTACGAGAAATATCGGCGAAGCGAGAATAATTGTATCTGGTGTTGTTTCTAGAAATGCTGATGGGGCTTGCAGATAAGACATGTTGTACAAGGTCGGCGCCAGCGTACCTGGTGAGGATACGTGCGAACCCAGTGCCACAGGGCTGAGGGAGGGTCAAAAAACCAAGATGGTTGTCACACTAGATTTGTCCAACGTGCGTAACATATAGACCTGCTTAACTCTTTCAGTGCCGAGATCGACTTTAGACGTCAGAATCTGACGTCTAAAACCCTAAATCATTGCCAGAATTAACTGTAACGTATTCTGTATCTGTATGTATAATGGAAGTTTTTAGACACTGCTACATAGAATAATCGAGTTTTTTGTCTAATGACATGTTTTGATTATTTTTATAGCGATAGCCCTATATATGGAGTTGATGTAATCTCGTTCGTGCCTGTTGGTTAATATCCTATAAAAATATAAAAATGCAAAATATACGTTACTAAAATACCAAAATGATATGTAAAACAAAATTAATGAAAAAACGAATTTAATCGGGACCATTGGTTAAAGAGTTATTGTAGTTTCAATTGTCGTTACATTCAAGAAAACAGAGATGTACTTGTATTGCTTTACAGTAGATGATTGGTTTGTGTAATAAAATATTTGTATTTTTATAGTTATTGTAAGGAAATATTGCACCAGGAGTAGTCGCCGCTGTGTTGCGCAAAATATCGCCACCTGGTGAATAAAGGGCTAACTGGACCACATTAAGCTTTAAAGAAGTAATAGCGTCACCTGGTGGATAAGCGGCTAGCAGGACCATAGAGTTTGAAAAAGTAACAGCGTCACCTGGCGAAGACATAGGCCTACTGAATATCATAGACTGTGACATGCATTTTTGTTGAGTCCCTCCTCCCTGGGGGGGGGGGGGGAGAGACTTATTATAATTATTTGCTTGACGAATATTGTTCACATGATTGTAGGTCAATACGAGTACAGAGCGGTATAGGCTACACACGCTATAATGTAGAACAGTTGCAATGGTTCTGACAGTGTAGGCCTACTTGAAACTTTTGGTGCGACGTTCAATCCTGAAAATGTGTTATCAAAAGTGTTATAAAAAAATATATTCACAAATATATTGTGATTAGTGCTCACAGGATTTCACCTGTCATTGTATATATTATGCTGGTATGCCTACCAAGCAAACATGATGCATGTCCATCCTCTGCAAAGCTGGCCTAACATTAAACAGCATTGGGTTGACCGATTAAACAGGAGTCACTAAAACAATGTAGGCCTATCGTGTTATCCGGGTATGAGGCCTCTCCTGCGACGGCAGGGGGGGGGGGGGGGGCTGCTGGCCATGCCAGCTGAAAAGACTTTATAAAAGGTAGTAATTACTGCTCTCACCATTAGCTATAGTTACCACTTTTACCGTTTTGTGTCATAACATTTTTGAGATTATGCCTACACTATCTAAAGAAATCATATACTTGTTGTACCGGCGTTACAGAAGATGGGCCAACATTTACCCAGCATTGGTTCAAGGTAATGTGAAGGCTGTTCTATCGCTGGAACGGCCATGCACTGGATCAGTCAGCATGATTAACTGCCCAGTGTTGAGTGGATGTTGGTCAGTGTCGGCGGACCAGCATTGAACCAGCAGTGGGTTAGTATCCTGCTGACTTGTAGTGCACTGCTGCCAGGGACTCGCATGTTCGACAGAACATCCTTTTCTAGTTTGTGTATAATTTTCTCTATGCGACTTCGTTTTTATCATGGTATAGTGTTTTTATTGATGTATATCGGGATGCTTATAGTGTTTAGCATTTTCTCATCTTCGCACCATCGTCTCCACTGCGGGTGTATCTTTCGCGTAGCGGGATTGGGCGGTGGCCATGTTGGCTGACCATCCACTCTAACTCCCAATCTTCTGTCTGTCTCTATCCCCGTCTGTGCGACGGCGAACAAATAACTGCTTTTCTCTGCAAAACTCTTGTTCTTTCTTTATTGATTATCTTGACATAGTATACGCTGTGCATAGAATGCGGCGGCCTCGGCCTCATGGCTGACTCTGCAGGGGCCAGGACGGCACGTCCGCCTGCCCCGTTGATTGGATTACAAGTGGGCGAGTGAGCGGGAAAATGTCAGCGAGGATAGCGTGTGTGGGTGTCCACTCGACAGGTTTCGGCAACCCGAACGGCCTCACCAACTGAAGAGGACAAGACGCTGGTCCCCACATTACCCCCGGTCTAAGTGACATGTATGATCACAAATTAACTTGAGGGTAAAGCGTCGGTTCGGTTTAAAGTCCATTTCTTTCCTATCCTCTTAACACCATTGTTCTTTATATCATATATGTCATGCTGCTGCTCGACGTGTGTTGCCCAACCATATTTATATTTAATTAATACAATCAATATCAATCAGTTTAATTATTATCGCTTACGTACTATGCTGTGCAAATTACATACGTAAATTACATGTGAAAATGGTACATTTAGTTAAAGTACATTACATATAATACAATGTAATAGTGCGATGGGTGTGGCTGGTCACGCCGTGTTATCGTTTGGTGCTGTAATAGCGAGAACCAGCCGAACGAATCGAGAAGGTGTGTGGATATGTCGTCCAACACATGCTATATATTGTAACAATTTTAACAGGTTCGATACCATGTCAATAAATACTATCGCATTGATATCTTTACCGGGTGTAGATCTTCATACGCAAACGTATAAATATTTTCACCGGATGTATATATTAACCTGTTATATGTAGGTATACATTGTGGCCAGGTTGTAGCACATACAACATTTCAGCAAATGCACGTACATAACAAGAAAAACGGGATTATGGACAAGCAACGAAGCAGTACATTCACAATATATCATACTATGTAGGCCTATCTATATTGCATCAGAGGAACAATATTGACTTTGATAGACCCAGCATCTAGCTATAATAATGACTGGCACAATGTCCTTTCAGATATATTATGGAATGATATTGTCTTAGAAATAAATGTTATCTTTATAAGCATTACATTGTGTTATTAATAATACTTTTAAAATGTAACTTACCTCAGAATTATCATTCAACTGTGCACTATCAACCAGTGTACGTTTTCAAGATGGCTAATATTTGTATACAAAGCCTTCTAGAGGAAAAATACACATATACAATCCACCTCTTACTAATGGGGATTGACCGGACGATTATGTGCTACAACCTGGTCACATTGTATACCCACACTTTGTACAATATATTTCAACATATTGTCATCAGTACACAGGGGGTCTAAAGACACAAAATAGTTCGTATCGATCTACAGCCTTTCAAACATAGATTATAAATATTTGTCAATTACTGTAGCATTCCTTGTGATCTGATTAAACTTACTGAACATTCGGGCAAGGCTAAATATGATAAATAAGCTGATAATATGAAAAATAAAAGTAAAATATAACCATAAAGAGCAGGTTATTATTTACACCCGGATGAAAATATATACACACCGGAAGTCAGTTTGCCGTATAAAGATTTACACCCGGTAAAGATTTTAATGCGATAGCATTTATTGACATGGTATGGAACCTGTTTAGGCTGCGGTGCGTGATAGTTAAAAGTATCGAACGTCGTTTGTGCGGTCATTTGTATCGATATCGTTAATAATGCAATTATGCCCAAATCCCCTTTAGCGTGTGGAATAAAAATGCCAATGATCATGCTAGGGCCATTTGAATTGTGAGTGATCACAACTGGCATCTCACAGTGTGATATGAATAGCCGTAGCATGGGTTGCGTTATACGCTATGTGTGGGCTACCTGTTTCGGGCGCGCTTGTTTACGGTGTCCGCAGTGCATCTACCGTGAATGTGTAATTGCGATGTGTCGCAACAGACGTGTTTGAACAAGTTTCGGGGTGAAGTGTAAAGTGGAACGTGTCGTTCCGCGAATAGTCACGTGAATGACATGACCGGCTACGCGACCAGCGCGCCACAAGCAAGAGTCGCCCATTTGCGGTGGATAAACAGTTATAAAAAGGTAAACACGCACGTGTCTGCGTCATCACCGAATCTGGGAATTACAGCTATAAAAAATCACCAATATCAGATAGCTGGTTAATATGGAAAAATGCAGAATAATTATTGAATAATGTTCGGCAAGCCTAGTAGGCTGTGCCTACAGTACAGGTAGGTAGATCAACAATTAAAATGACTGCTTGAAATCTGAAATGTCTGTGAGAATTATTAAAAATGCTGCTGGACGAGAGTTCTGATGATATCAATGTAGATCTTGATGCTGTGAAGCTGAAAAAATTAGAATGTAATTACGATACAGATCAAAACTTAAACACGAGTGTGGCTTACAATGACATTTATTGATCCTGATAATTTATTATGTAATACAATGTCAAAATTAACTAACAGTTACATAACGGATAATATTATATCATTGAGCGCAGCCAAAAGCTGCGAGCGGCATCCATAGCCTAGGCTTAATAATCATTATATATATTTGAGTACAGTATATATGGTTTGCATAATCAATTTATATATTGATGTAAACTATCAGAGATTATATTTAGGAAGTGGGCAGGCGGGACAATTTGAAGGCACACCTTAGCACGCAAACTAGAATAAGACTGGATGTGTGCAGAGGTTGCTACCCAGGTCAACCCGGAGGGAGGGGTTCAATCCCGGCTAAGTCATACCAATGAGTTGTCTCGCGGGGATAGGTGGAACCCTGGCTAACCCCAGGCTGATCGACCTATCCCCGCGGGGTACTCAGCAACCACCCCTCCTCCTCACAACAGCGGTGATATATATTTATCCGCAATACACAGGCAGCCGGACGTTCGCCCAGCACCGCCTTCATGCTGGCCCAGTGTAGAGTATGTTGGGCCAGCACCGGCAAGGCGCTGCGCTGACGATCCGACTGCCTGGCATATATATGTACGGATGCAGAAGTCGAGTTTATAATCCTGCATGCTTACCCGAAAATACATTAAGTAATTTCAGCACCATTACTGAAGGCTGTAAATCTGTATTGAAGTCTGTGTCTGGAAAGGTTGATGCTGATATCTGGGGATTACCCTGCGCAGCTAGGCAGGTGCGTGCTCCGACCATGCTGACTGGCTTGAGCGGCCGTCAGTACGGTAGACTGTAGTTGAGCATTGCTGTCTGCTGAGCTTGGCTAGCTGTGTTGTACACTGAGTGTTGAGGGGTGTGGGGTATTAGGGTATAGTCATGCTTGTGCGGCATATACAAGACCATAGTTGAACAGCGTTGCAGGTCAGCATGTGTATGCCGTCTGTCCACAGAATACTCCATATCAGCCAGTCAGAATCTGACAAGTCTGTCAAAATCGTTTGACATAAAAAAAAACAGTTTATATAATTGACATTATTAATTATTGAAACACTCAAGTCTGCAGGCCTATGTGGCTAACTGTGCTGACTTGAGCGGGTTTGAAACAGCATACATGTAAATTATGTCACATCCTCAATTTAGCCTTGCTAAAAAGTCAGCTGATGAATTTTGTTTATTTTTTAAATAGGCCTATACGGGCTGGGCAATTCTTCCTATATATGTTTTGGGCACAGAGCCATAAACAGCCATTTTCCAAGATGGCCTCTCAAAAAATTTGCGGGCATGATGACATATGAATAGTTGGGTGGATTGCATTCCAATTGTATAGGGGGGAGTTCTCTAGGAATTCTGATGATCTGATTAACCCAGGATGAACCCATTAAAAACAAAATGATTGCCACAGCCATTTTGAAAAAAATCACATGGTGGGGATTAGTCTCTCCAGGGTTAGAACAGTTTTTTTGGGGCACTTTTTTCGGAGTTGGGGGGTGTAAATAATTTTAAATAATTATTTATCCACATTTATTCACCTTTACATATTTTGCCCAATGTTTGTTAAACATTAATTTCTGAAGCGCACTTTTAAAAGCTCAAGGCGGTGAAAAATAAATATCAAATTGTGTCCATCTTCAGTCCAATATGGTCAAGAGGAATATGGTCAAGGGCAATTTTGACGTCAGCTAGATGTGACAATACTTTGAGTCTTTGAGTTTTTTTTATGTGATTCATAACGTTAGGCCTACATCATGATAATGTTTTCATGAAGCTTTGCTATTATTAGAACAAAACATTACAAGTTCGTATTTTCTATGCTCACATAGAACACTTTGTATAAGTGCATTTCGTTTTCATTTTAGAGATAATATAAAATTATCCATATTTTTTATGGGAAATGGGTAACGACTTTAGACAGTAATTTTGACTGAATTCTCTCAACCAATCTTTTATTTAAAGATCTACATTTGTGGTCATTTTATATATGTGCTTGATGTAACCTGTGTAGCTGACAGCGGAGAGTATGTGAGGTTGACCACACACTGACTCACTGGTATAGACGCTATATTAGTTTAGTGAATAGGTATGCATATCATAATTAGAATATTATCAGATTAACTGTGTATATTGTAATTACTACCAGCTTCTATAAATTGTATAAATTGAACTGCATAGTCGTATACTATACTATTACCCATGATATGCGATATATTTATGACCCAGGCACAGACGTGCTCAACGAAAGCATTTTGGGCAAGTTGCAACTCCTCCTCTACTATCTCCATGGTACCAGGTACATCATATAGACTCGTACACTGGCTTAGGCCACTTGTTTTAATTTTCTCTGTTTTAGATCAGAAAAAATCAAAAATCTAATAAGAGAGGGCGGAAAAACAACATTTGAGAAAAAAAAAACATTGAACCTATTTTTGGAAAAGTTAATGAGGGCGACGAAATAAAAAAAACATTGGACATATTTCTGGAAAAGTGAATAAGGGCGACGTAATAAAAAAACTTTTGACCTATTTTAAAAAAAGGTAATGAGGGCGACGAAAAAACAAGCAAATAAAAAACACAGCTGAAAAAATATTTTTTATCTCTCGAAATAAACTTGTTTTTTTTCAGAATGTTTTTTTATCTCCCGAAATTGAATAGAAATCGGCAACAAACTAATGCGCACGCTGGGCAGAAAAAAACACATGTTTTTTTTGGTAATGCGCGGCCTAAATCTAATGCGTGCGCTCATCTAATACAGAGAAAAAAACATAGTGGCCTGATCAGTGGATGTCACAGTACGTTAGGCATGTTCAGGAGTGAAAAATACACACGCCACAACATGGATGTTGACCAGCACAGTCGATGGTGGTTGAAGGAATAGTACGGTGGCTTTTTAGGGCCACCAGAACACCAGACGTTGTGGAAATACAAGTTATTGTTGTCGCAATGCAAGTTAGACCTGTAGAAATACAAGTTATTGTTGTCGAACTACATCTTAGCTCTGTTGAAATACATGTTAAAATTGTTGAAAAACAAGTTAGTGCTTATTAAAATTAACATGTAGTTCGACAAAAAACAACTTGTATTTCTACAAGTCTCAACTTGCATGTCGCGAAATACAAATTAATTTTGTTGAACATCATGTTAGCTTTTAAACCATGTTTTTTATTTCAAATCACAGTATTTTCTTAAGTTGTATTTCCTCACTTCGTATAAGATGATGTTCAGCAAGTTTTCACTTCTGTAGAACTACACGTTATCTGACCTTGAGGAAGGGAAGATATGTAATCCATGTCGCGGGGCCAAACACATGTGCAGGACACATCAAGCAGTCCTATTAATCATTCCCAGCAAACACGAGACACTGAGCCAATGCTCTTTCAACGTTGGGCCATCGACCGGCTGACACATATCAAACACTAGGCGTTCACCCAATGCCGGGTCAATGTTGTCTTGTCATCTCCGACGCTGAACCACCATTGATCAAACGCTTGATGAACTTCCCCCGTTTGCTAGCTAGGCTGTTACGGTTATCCTGTGAATCTGGTCAAACATACTGAAGGGACACATTTGCGCGATTTTATTCCGACAAGAAAGTTTGAATCCACAGACCACAAAAATACCAAGCTGCTGGACATTGCTTAGAAGTAACGCTTAGAAGTAACATAGTGATATAATTCCAAACTAAGATGGATTCTACAAGATGTCTTGCTCATGAACGAAATTTAGATAATTCAAGGTATTATTATTATTATTATTATTATTATTATTATTATTATTATTATTATTATTATTATTATTATTATTATTATTATTATTATTATTATTATTATTATTATTATTATTATTATTATTAATATTATTATTATTAATATTATTAATATTATTAATATTATTTAAAAATATTGTTATTATTATTGTTATTATTATTTTAAAATATTGTCCTTATTATTATTGTTATTATTATTGTTATTATTATTATTATTATTATTATTGTTATTACTATTATTATTATTATTGTTATTAATATTATTATTATTATTATTATTATTATTATTATTATTATTATTATTATTATTATTATTATTATTATTATTATTATTATTATTATTATTATTATTATTATTATTATTATTATTATTATTATTATTATTATTATTATTATTATTATTATTATAATTTTTATTATTATTATTATTATTATTATTATTATTATTATTATTATTATTATTATTATTATTATTATTATTATTATTATTATTATTATTATTATTATTATTATTATTATTATTATTATTATTATTATTATTATTATTATTATTATTATTATTATTATTATTATTATTATCTTTCTTGTGTTTTTTGTTGTTGTTGTTGAAATTTCTTTAAAGAAAACTCACCCTTGTAATATTATGCTGACTGGTTATGTAGCACCATAGTCAAGCATTGTGTTGTACATAACACTCTACCCTTTACTGTTTCAGAAGTATCGAGGAAACATTCACATATTATTTTAACTTGGGCTTCACCTATAGAACCATTGCAAAACTGTTGGAAAGACACGATATTCATTGCAGCATACGTACATTGAAAAGGCTGGCTCACAGTTTAGGTCTTAGAAAAAGAAGGCAACATTGCGATCATCATCAACTCTTCCATGCAATAGAGGGTGAACTCCAGGGTTTGTGTAAGTACATAAAACAGCCGCAGAGGGAATAAATGAATGAATATACAGATTATAACGGCAGCGTGGGGTTGATGGTTATGGTAATTATTTTCTAGCAAACACAGTTGTTGATAAATAAGCCTACATTTATTTTATAACCGTGATAACTGATTTGATAACATTGTCAATTAATTTCTTAATCGACTTGATAAGGGGGCCACCATTCAATTTCCAGGGGGGGGGGGGGGGGGGCTAGAGTTTTTTTGAAATAAATAATTTCGGGCGGACTCTGCGTGAAATAAATAATTTACTTTAAGAACTGCTCTGTATAAACATGTAACAAAATGTGAAATTTTCAGCGCGCCGCCAAGCCCGTTGAAATAAATAAATTGTCAGCGACAAAAACTCCCGCAGCCATCGACTCCGGAGGCGAACCTATAGAAGTGCTGGACCCAATGCAACCTGGCATATTGATGGATATGACAAACTTAAGCCGTATGGGTTTGCGATACATGGATGCATCGATGGATTTTCTCGCAGGATCATTTGGTTAGAGTCTGGGCCAACTAACAACGATCCTGCTGTTGTAGCGGCATATTATGTAGACGCTGTACGAAAGCTGGGGATCTGTCCGCAAAAAGTGAGGTCAGACTGTGGAGCTGAAAATGTTACAATAGCTGGTATACAAGCTGTTCTTACTAAAAATGATCAATCACACGTTTATGGTACATCCCCGTCAAATCAACGAATAGAGAGTTACTGGTCTTTGTTTCGTAGAAGTTGTGCACAAAGCTGGATAGACATTTTTGAAGATCTGGAAGAAAAACGAGTTCTACGTCTAGCTGATAAACGGCAAATTGAAATATTGCGTTTTTGTTTTATGGATGTCCTCAGAACACACATCCACGAAGAAGCCGATCAATGGAACACGCACCGTATCCGTCCATCTAGAGGCGCAGTGTGTCCAGCCGGACGGCCTGATGAGCTCTTCTGCTTACCACCGGATGGTTATATAGATTGTGGGAAAACTGTTACACAGGATAATCTGCAAAATTGCAATAATCTTGTCAAACGCTACTCTAGATGTTTAGATAAAAACGTTGAAGACTATTTAGACTACATCTGCTACATAAAAAACTGGAGCTCTCCTAATAATTGGCAAGAGGGTTTACAACTCTACATTAATTTAAATACTGTCGTCCATTAGAATTATAAACTACTGACAATTTGAATTTACTATTATGACTATAATAATACATTTTTTAATCATTTTGTGAGCATCTTGCGTTATGTTTCTGGAGACATTTTTTTGTAATATGAGGTACATTATGTAGGCCTACTGTTGTCCATTTAGTGTAGGCTACTATTTAAAAATAATACTTGTATTCATGTGTATTTGTACTTTAATCGTTTTTATAACTAATGTCAGGGGCTGATCCAGGGGGGGGGGGGTCAGAGGGTCACGTGACCTCCCCCCCGTCAATTTTTAAATGCCCCTTTCGAAATCTAGAAAATATAATTTTCTGTATATAATAATTAGATTAAGTGATTATTATCTCATTTGTTATTCATTAGATACCTGGAAATAGTGTACTTGGTATTTTATTAGCAAAAAAATTCCTTGCGCCTCCGGCGCTCGCCTCTTACTTTATATGTTTGTTCCCTTTTTATCTTTCGGTGACCCTGCCCTTTTTCCACCCTGGATCCGCCCCTGACCATAGTGCGATAAGTGAAGTAGGTACTCGCATTACCATTTTTTGTACACGCTGTACACACTGGTCAAATAGACAAGGATTTCCCATATATAGCTATATATTATCGTCAATTTGTAAAAAAATAAAATCAAAAATAAAATTTCATGTCACACTGGTCCAAAATAGTAGTAATGTGTGTAATTTTAGTTACTATTCATGATGATGTAAGCATTTTTGGAGGTCATCCTGGAGGCTATATTGGATTTAATCCCATTTGGAACTTCACATTTCCTCTTTTGAACATTTTCCATCCTTTTTTTCAAAAAAATAAAATAAACCGTTTCACTGGTCATGGGAAGATCTAGACTGTCAGTGTCAGCTACGCATATGATAAAAGTAAACATAAATTAGGCCCTGTGTTCGGGGATAAAATACATCGATCACTACATTGACTTCCCTAAGGTTAAACGGTGTGACAAAGACATAGTCATTCAGCAGCCTTTCATCAGTTACTCCAAATGATTTTTTGATCAGATTGTTTATGTTAACAAAGGAATAATTCACTCAGTGTTCTAAAATTAGTCTTGTCTAACCGGTTAGATGCCATTGGTCACGACTATGTTATGTTTAATAGCATGACCTTGTCAGGTTGTGGTAAACTTAAATTTATTATGCCTAACAGTGACCACCCATAACTACGATGCGAACATGCTCTACTGATCAATACCAGAAAACACGAGTTGTTGTGCTGGTTTAATGGTACAGAGCATGTAGGCATCTGAGACGGTAGTCCAGCCTTTAACGAATACACATCTCCATCACTGTGACAGTTTTCGGAAAAGGTTGACTATGTTAATACGCCTTAGATATCCCAAAGAGGACGCATCATTGCCTCACCAACGTCGTTTTAATGTTGGTCAGCGTCGAAAAATCTGACACAATAGAACTATGCCCAACAAGCACGGGGCGCTGAGCTCGTTTTAATGTTGGGCCAGCGTTTCAGACAATAGGCCAACATTAAATCAACATTACGTCAACATCTCGTCCACACGCTGATAGACCATCATCCCACTACGCACGTGTAGCTGAAGATGACGTGTGCGTTGTACCTTTTATCCCCCAACAACTTCTGCCAACAGCATCAACTATAGCTTGAATGTAACATGACAGCCAAGATGACACTGCCGTCGGACACATGATTCGAAATTTGCGTCCTTCTGACCGGAAAAATAATATTTAGAAATTACTGTTTACTGCTAAAAATAAAGTGGCTGCTATAACTGTGCGACTATTTCACTACACTACCGATCACTAAATCTGATAATCGTCTTTCCTCACATTTAGTGGGCTCCCTTACTGAACCTAGTGTTATTTGCTGGACAAAAACATGAAAATTTCAGGGATTGTCCACAGAGGTCTTAGACATGATTTTATCCAAAGCTCCAAAAATATTTCTTCATATTGTCAGAAATATGCCATTTTTTCAAAATGGCCTCCATTTAGTTGGGTCATATATATGGTAATTCCGTATTCGTTGCTTCAGCAGGTTGGTTTTATGGTTGATTTGCCTACAGCCTACAACGAATACATATAAAAATTAGCCCATAAGTGTGGGTAAAATTATCTAAATGCCTAAAACTCAAAATGGCCGCAAAAAATGTATACAAATTGAATTTCCATTAATTTACCACATAGTTATGTATAATAATTATATGGTTTCTAGGTGGTGTTGAGTCAAAAAATCGATTTCATGAGTTTTTGAGATAATTCGACTTATATTTTACTGACAAATCTAAGATGGCCGCCGTTGTTCTCCATAAAATCTTCATTTACCACCTAGATATGTCTAATTTATCTATATGATTGTGCGTTTAGAAATTCCTTTATTTCACACACAAAAACCAAGATGATCACCGTATTTTGATTTAGGGAAAAAAATATTGTTTTTTTACCTTGCTAATATGTGTCATTTTTTTCATTTCTAGACTCCAGCTCATGTGCCTTTTGTGTTGTTTAAGCAATATTTAGCACCAAGAGACAAAATGACTGATAATACATTATCATCACTCTAGTGCGCCATGCGCACACCCGGTTACATGTGAAAATTATCAAATAAACAGACAAGCTTTCTAAATAACACACAACTCAGTTGATAATATTTTAATTTTTGTATTTATTTTAAATACATTCAATGAATATCCTAGATTCTTCCGAAGCCACACGTGTTTTTTAAAGCAAACACTATGTCCTCTTTAAATTTGTCGGGGTCTGACATGCCTCGTGGCAGCATGAGGACTAGCCCGCACGTGCTGCTGCTGGGAAGTCTCCTCTCCTCTCCTTCCTCTCGAGTAAAAAACGCCACAGTTAGGGGCCGGTCGAATCCTCCCGGTGGCACTGCATCCGCCCCTGTCCAGAACATTAGCAGGGACGACAAAGACACATCTTCTTCTGTCTGATCATCTGAAACAACGTACATGGTTTGCTTATTATTGAAGTAATTTGTATATATTTATATATATTTATATAAACATTTAAAACTACCTTATTATTGGGTCATCTTTTGTATAACCCTAAATATTTAATAGGTCTTTTTTGAAGCACCATAATTTAGCCACAATTAAAAAGGACTTCTAGGATTATCTTCTATCCGAAAGAATCTTTAAGGTCGGTAGTCGGGGTTGGAGGTGTCGACCCCAATTAGTAGTTTAATCTCTTTTAGTTGTTTTTTTCAAATCTTAACTAAAAGACGGTAATTATTGGGTATGAAAGAAAAACAAATGGTTGTTTTCCGTCTTTTAGTTTTTTTCAAATCATAACTAAAAGAAGGGAATTATTATTGGGGCATTATTATTGGGGTAGCTAAAATAGTAACCCAATAAGAAGGTGTTGTTTAATGTATATATATATACATAAATATATATATATATATATATATATATATATGTATTATTTCGGTAGAAAAAGTGTGCATATAGGCTATTTGTTTGTATTAATGACTGTATTCAGAGACATGGCCAAATAATAATGACTGCTGGATGACATGATCACCACTTTATCTTACCTTCACAAAACTGCAGAAAAACTTCAAAACTGTACACCGTATCTTCCTCTGCCACCCTCCGGTTACTGCCCTCCTCTGCAAACTCGACTGTGTACAGTGTGCGGAGTTGTGCCACAGTCAAAGGTAGATGGTTCTCAACAAAGAGGACTCTCATGGTCGCTGTGTGCTTAATAAAGTCATGAACAAAACATGGGGTAAATAATATGTAAAGATATCAGGCGAGTAATAAAAAGTAGTGCTTCTTTCCAATTACAAATAGACAAATGTATGTGAAATTAAAGGTAATGCACCTCTTTCCAGAAAGCGATGCAGCTCCCCTAGTCCCTCTGTGAACTGGTCGATGGCTGCCTGAACACTAAAATGACCAATATGAACGTTTCAACATTATAGTGAGTGGGAATCTTGATCTTGAAAACAAATTTTCCTATAAGTATTATTGTACTAGATGTCTGAATATTTATTCGGACTAAAAATCTTAACCATTTAGGTGATCCTTACCGATACTTGAAGAAATACAGTAGTAAATCCGACATCAGTTTTCCCCTACGTTGAAGGGATTGTGCCAATATGTTGGGAAGACCAATGTGAGTAAGCCAGTCCCCATTCGCCATAATGCAATTCCTGTAAGTGGCTTCAGTGTCACATGCTAGGAGCTGAAAATGATAAAATGAATATACTGTAGATCTGGTAATAATTCGCGAGGTTTTAATTTTCGTGAGGACAAATTCAAGAATTGAAGAATCTCGCGAACATTATTATTATAGTGTTACCTATCATCGAAATCGATAATTCGGGAATTATCGACTTCACAAAAAGTCTACAGTAATTATAACAAGATATAATGAATGAAGGATAACTAACAAAGTTTTCAAACAACTGTTCCATACATGGTCTGTTCCACCGTAGCTTCTCATTATAATAATATGGTACAATCATCTTACATTCCATAAAAAGAAAACATTATTATTTATTTATCGATGGCAATCTAAAAGCATGTGGCTAATAATCCAACTTCAGAAAGCAAATACACATGTGTAACTGTGCATTTCCATAACCTGATAACCGCCCATGTTACCTGTCTCATTATAGCCCGGTCCACTTCATCCGGTACTCCACAAATAGCTTCATTTATCGATATGTTATCTGATAGTTGGGAGTTGATCAACAACAAATACCGGACTTCAGCTAGACATGGAATACCAGGTCCACCTTGTTGAATGCTCTAGCGGATAAATTCCCCTGCCTGGCGATATGTTCCACTTCTCAGCAAATCAACCCTTGAGGTGAAAACCATCTCACCTGGAGAACCCTCGAACACCCCCATTTGTGTTGTGATCGATCTCATTAGAAGACTGAAAAGAAACAATACATCAAAATATTCAGACTAGAAGCTAAATAACACAAGCAATATTTTGTCGATACGGGATGTTCCAAACGAACGGACACTCAGATGGTATGCTGATCATCGAGAGAACAGTAAAAACGTTTTAAGATAAACACTGCTTGTTAAGATGATTACTATCACGTATACTAAAAGACTGCTTTTGATCTTATCTGCAAACTTTAAACTGCTATAACTCAATATAGCAGCTAGACTTACAAGAGTGCTACCTACGCACTCAGCGGCTCACGGCGCATCGATCCGTATAACAAAGAAATGACGAAAAAAAAAATAATTTACAACGAAAGCACATATATGGTTTAGCACATTTATTTTATTACAGATATAGTTTATACTCGCTTCGATATAATAATGAGAAAACAAAATTAAAATGGCCGACTGGCGGCCATTTTGGATTTTATTAGTGCGAAATTTGTCATGGGTTATCCTTGTGTGAGACATTACATTTGGTTTTATATTCATGGTCCAGCTATTTTGCTTTTTTTTTAGTTCCGTAAATATCACAAAATTAATAAAATTTATAATGGCCGCTAAACGAACATTTTGAAACTGTTTGCGCTAACGAGCATTATTTCGTCAGTGACCATAGTAATTAAAGGGTTGATGATATGGGGATCAAAATGTCACAGAAACAATTCCCCAGTGGTATGTGATGGTTATGTGAAGTATGAGGAAGCGGAAGTTGATAGATTAGTAGCTATCTCGAAAAAACAAATAACTGCGGCGGCGGCGGCGGACCGTGTGGAATACAGTAAGCAGCCCGCCTCGTCGAGGGCTGCTTAATAATACATGTATAGACATAATACTGTGAAACAGTAAAATAAAACAGCAAAACTGAACTCATATACTTGGAGGGATCATTTAGGCCAAAATTATATTTTGTTGTGCGTATTATCAGTATCAATTTTTTTTTGTACAGTTTTTACAACCCTCGCCAGAGGGTTGGTGGTGAAATATCAACACTATTTAAGTAATTGCAACGACCAGAACTTGCTGCGATGTTGACTAAAAAACCCGTCAATGTATCATTCAATCACATCAATTTGTACTCTATTAATGGCCCCAAGTTCCCTCCATCCACATACCTTTATAATCATCCTTTGGACACAAGAATAACTTGATCCGACAGTAAGGCTTGCCAATTTCTTCTTTGTACCGAGAGATCGTGAATCGCTCGGAAGAGCCTGGAATGGTTTTCACCTCGGTGCCATCAGGATACACAAGCAAGAAATCTTTGTGTGTGACATAATTGAACTGCGTCAGTTTTCTAATGGCTGCCAGGAAGACATGTTCAGCGTCAGCATCACTTTCTAATGATATGGGTAGATGCGTACGCGTACCTCTACACTGTTTGAATACACCCATATCAACTTTTCCTATTCCAACGTTTATCTACAACGACATAAGCGAACATTTCTGTACATTACCAATGAACTCAAAAAGCACCACATCACTTTAACCATGTTAACTACTTTAAAACTACTTCATACTAGATTATGTGAAGTATCTATCTTGAATAATTATTGAAAAAAAAGTATAATGTCCATAATCAAATGAGTTCGACTGGCGCTAGAAATCAAACACAATGGCGACCATGTGTTTGTTTACTAATGGTTAATTATTGGCTGAATTATTATCATTCGCCTATATATTCAGCCTATTATTGTGATGATTATAGACCGCTAACCTTGATAGGTCTATTTCCTGTTTCTTCTCTTTTTCTCTTCATACCGCTAAACCCACCAGTTCGCAAATGACCCAGTTGGGCTCGCTTCGCCATGAAGTCTGAAAAAGAAGGGATTTCGTCCCCTGGAAAAAATATAGGGCGTTATCAGTATACATGTACGTGGGTAATAATAAAGGTGTGCCCACTAACCTCTGTCGAACCAAATCTAATATGCTACCCCCGACCAATCGAAGAGTAGATCAGCCTGCCACATGACGAGATCGGCCAATCGCCGCCGTCATTCAGTCGACATTTAAATTAGGGGGTAGAATACTATACTAGGGCCCGGCTGTCAATCAAAACAGAAAATCGAAAAACGTTGCTCTTTAATATATCGAATTTATGTGAGTGATAAGTGACTTTTAACTATCATGACTATGCGGTAGGCCTAATGCAAAAAAAAAACAGATTATTAAAATTATACACACCAACACAATAAAAATTATGAACATATATAATGCCAGATCATAAGAATGGCCAGCTTAAATTATTTAATTAATTATAGCTTATTTATTCATGGGTGCCTACCATTTTCGCTCCTTGCTGTTGAATGCAATTGTTGGCTTCCCTCACTGGAGTCGACACTCACAGTTCTTGGTGGTCCCGGAGGGGTGTTCAGTGGAAGTTGTGGTAACTGCCGACCACATCGCCCGCAACATTTATCTAGCGCATCTACTGTCGAAGCACAAAACGTGCAAAACATAATTCTTTCGCTGGTGGATATAAAACAAATAATGCTTGTGAAAAATTACTGCCAGTCGTATCTACTGATTTCCGAATTGTGGCAGATCCTGGGAGACTCTAGATCCCGGGTTCTGACCGCCACAGTGGAGATGACAGGGCAGGTGACAAGGGGATCCATCACGACTCCTAATGTTGTGATAGCAAACAAAGAACGTAATTTGTCACATAACACCACAAACGTCCAGGATATCCATGTAGACTAGATATATATATATAATTATATGGATAGACTCCATGGACTGATGGATCAATTATACAGACTGTTACCATGGTTACATTTGATCGTATTTATATATTAAAAAGTACTATATTTTCATATATAAGCATTATTGGCACTAGCGATTCATAGAGTGACATAGATGAAAATTCATATGGAATACTCCAGCATTCAAAGGAAGTCTAATAATGAATCTGTCATCATATGCTACGGAATGTGTGACTGGGACACTGGCAGGGTGTTGACGAGGATGTGATGCATGCTCCTTACTGGTGGACAGCATTCCCAATTAACCCAATGTAGTTGTACTGTTGGGCCATCGTTTGCGACTCTGGCCCAACAGTACAACAACATTGGGTTACTGTCTCGTGTTTGCTGGCTTATGCCATGTTGGCCTAGACGGGGCACCAGTCTGACACTTCGTCCTGCTGTGATCGGCGACCTCGTCAGCTAATGTTGGCCCAACAATAAACTAACAGCGTGTCAACGTTCCCTGGTTGTTGGCTATACACGTGATCTGCCAGAAAAGGTTATCTATTTCTGATATAACCTATCTCCAGCTATAAGACATTTCAGCTGATCTTCAGCGACGCTGGTCCAGCATTAAATTCGCATTGGGTGAATGTCTCGTGTTTGCTGGGATTGGATAATTACAATGTAGTAAGCGTAACCCATCAGTCACAAGACACTGAGCCGGTGTTGTTTTAATGTTGTGCCAGCGTCTGCGACGCTGGCCCAACGTTGAAACAGCATTGCCTCAGTGTATCGTGTTTGTTGGGAAAGGTTAACAGGACAGTTTGGTGTACCCTGTGTTTGGCCCCGCGACATGGATTACATATCTTCCCTTCCTCAAAGTCAGATAACGTGTAGTTCTACAGAAGTGAAAACTTGCTGAACATCATCTTATACGAAGTGAAGAAATACAACTTAAAGACCGACGTTCGCTTGGTGACACCATGACCTCCATCCAAGAGACCTGATGAAAATGCGGTCATAAAATGCTCCATCTGTCATCACGGGAGATGGGGTACCCTGGCTGATAAGCAGCCAACAACACACGTGTCGGGATCGCGGCAGCACTGACAGTATCATATAGCCGGGAGTTTACACCTCCCTACATCCAGCAAGTACACAGGGAAGAAATAGGCAATGTTGTAACTCGACTGTAACTATATTAGCTACATATCTGTGCAGTACTCTGGACGGCGGGTCATGGTGAACACGAGTAACTGACCCAAAGCTAGATCGATGTTGGCCTACCGTTTAGGTTGTTGGTCTAGCATTGAAACAACCTCGGGTCAATGCTTCTTGTTTTCTGGGGTATTAGCTATAAAAGTAAAAGAAGTAGGCCTACACATATTTATAAAAATCAAATCAGGTCCTATATCCTGATTATTCTGGGAGTTTTCAGATGTTCACTAAACGTCATTAACTGTTTAGTATACGGAACTTCAAAGTACCGTTGTACGGTAATAGTAGTAAACGTATACTCGTTTTTATATTCAGATTTTATTATTACATTGTCACTTTTGCGCACATTATGACAGTTATGTCACCTATTATCACCTATCCATTTTTTTCTATCCCAATTACAGTCTGTGTAGGTCACACACCCCCACAATGAAATTCCGTTTCAGCAGAAAACAGGTCTGTTGATCTATGTTAGGCAAACCCTGTGTATAAACTGACCATTGTTGTGGAAGTGGTGATGATCCACCATTAGTCAGTCAGCTAGTGCCCAAAAATAACACTCAGGTATACACTGAAAGCTAGATAATTTCTGATGATACCAGGTGTTAGGGACATGCCTGGGGGTCATCACCAGGGGGGATGTAGAGTTTGAAAGTGGTGCATTTTTTTGTAATTCAAGATGGCGTCCAAGATGGCCGCCGGTAAATAGTCATACTGAAGAAATAGTGTAAATTAGGCAAATTTAGCTCAATTTGCTGTTGTAATACACCATTTCAACTAGTTTAGAGTTACTGAATGCAGCTATGCCACTCTTAGACAATTCTGATCATTATTTTTAACCCTTTCCGCCCCAAATGTTCTTTATCATACACCTTAGTGATGTCAATTAGGACAAAATTGTTATCTATAATAATTATTCCATGTTAATGGTGAAGGATTGGTATCAATACAGTGACTATGGTAATGACAATTAGGTAATCTAATTAATTATAAAATAAGATGGCGTCCAAGATGGCCGCCGACGTATAGTCAGACCTTGGAATTTGCGTGAACAGTGCAATTCTAAATGAATTTTCTTTTGTAATACACTATTTCAACTAGTTTAGTAGTCAATAAATTGTTCTAGATCATTCCATAAAATGTTATTTTAAACAATCGAATGTATCATATATTTATTTTAAACATTAAACCCTTTCAGCTCCGGGGAGCTTTTGTACTGAACACTTCTAGAATGTCAATAGGGACAAAATGATTATTTATAACAAATTATTCATTATTAACGATAACGGATTTGTATCAGTACAAAAACAATATCACACTTATTGGTTTCAGTTATTTAAAATGGCGTCCAAGATGGCGGCCGTCAGCACTTGGTAAAATTTAGGAAAAAGTGTGTAAATTGACATATGTTTAGTCCAGTTTTATTCTGTAATAATCCATGTTAACTACTTAGGTGGTCGTGAGTCAATCTAGATCACTCGAAGACAATTTGAACGATATTTAACCCTTTTAACTCGAAGTTCTACGCTAATTATGAGCTTTTATGTCCCTCGTCAAAACAAGAGCCCTCTCCAACAAAAGACTATATTCAAAATCCCCCCATCTAAATGTACTTGTTGAATCATTTGAGTGTTATTTTTTTGCATACCCTAGTATCCTTGTAATGAGTAAACAATATTAAAATAGCATTTTAATATTCATGATATTTTTTTCTGAGGACTACTGGTGGAGTGTAAGTATACAGGACCAGCCAAACTTTCTAAAACGTTGTATCATATTGGTGGACTGCAGACATGAGCGTTGGCTTAGGAAAGGCTAGGGAAATAGTACATTTTAAAGCCATTGTATATGAAACGTCATTTCTAACCCATAGTCGAAGAGGTGCGGATTTGTTACTGAATCATTTATTTACTGTGTCTCATCTAGTGATGATATCTGACACCATAATTATGTGACCCATCTGAACAGCCGCATCGCACATTATTTTTTGTCAGAGAGTGAGATAATGTGATATTGTGAAAAAGAAAAATTGGTTTACATATAGTTCAAACCATCAGTGATTATTTTTATTGAAACCAACATTATTGTTTTGTAAACATTTTAAAACCAATTGTTCAAAACCCCATATTATATTTTTATCATTTAAAATAACGTTCGATAAAGTTAAATAAACCACTCAAAGGGTTGATTTCTAAAATAATTTATGTAGGCCCTATCTGCTATATATAGATAGTTTTATTATTAAAGGGACCCCTTGGGATGTGACATTTTCAATGTTGTCAATTTTGAAAATTTAATTTATATGAAGCTCTATAGCCTACTGATCTTAACTGAAAATACGAAAAAGTGAAAAAAAACAATTTTAAAGCACCGAAAAAGAGTGAAATAGTTGTATTTCCAGGTCGTATATTGCCATGTAAACAAAACAAGTCAGCAATATTCAGCACTTTACACCACATATCCCCACGTATGAGACGGTAAGATCAGAGCAGTCGCCGCTAATTGGTGTCTTATAGTCAGGACACGGGAGGACACACCTGCAGCACTGATTGTCTACCCAACGCTGGGCCGATGCCATCAGCATGTGGCCCAATGCTGTGAAAACATTCAATCGTCCTTCAGGTATAAAACTAGTTTGTTTGGGTTACTTCTGGTTTCATAGAAATGTTGATTATAAATATTTGTAAAAATATGAAAATTCTGAAAAAAATAAAAACATGATCCGTGGGATACACACTTGAGTACGGAATTGAAAACGAAAATTGATGTCATCCCAAGGGGCTGCTTTATTACATTTATTTAAGGAAACTGTTTTTTAGTGTTATCATGTATGTAATACTATAGTTTTTGACATTTCTGCGATTTGTAAAACAATAAGCTGTGCGACATGCAGATAGGCCACATTAGTCATACTGGATGACAAACTTCATTAAACGACACATCTAGCTTGAATGAGTATATCAATAAACTACTCGAAAGGTGGTGATATAATATCTGTCTCAGCGTGAAAGAAAGGGTATTATGCAATGCCACAACCAGTTTTCAAGATATCTCTCCAACATTGCCCGTGCAGTTCTACAGGGCTCTGTAGGAAGTTCCAGGAGGGGGGTGTTATTTCAATCATTGCATTCAACATATTTCATTATCCATACCTCATTTTGCTTGAACATGACACTAAAGAACAGTTTGATTGCGAGCAAGTTCAAAATAAATTATTTCTTTTAATAATACCATGCTTTAATTCTTTAATCATGGTGCACTGAATCTATAAAAAACAGCGTTGATGATGGGAAAGAGGATTTACCCGTCATCTAATGGGAGGTTGTTTCATATATTACACTTGGTTTGGGCATTGGGAAGGCCTCATAAAATCGAAGAAAACAGGGGACGCTGAGCCATGGAAGAATTTGATTGGACATCATCACAGAACGCACCACTAAATTGAGAATATCATCAATAAATATTTATTTAATTTTGTTCAAAGGTCAATTCAGTAACGGTAACCTATCATTTATGATATCGTTGTCCTTTTTCAGATTTGTGTTTTTTATGTCCTTGGGTATTATAATATATCAATTCTAATGATTTCAATACTATATGTTTGATTTAAGTTATGAAAAGTTGTGTCTGAAGATATTTTTATATCAGGGCCTTATGTTGAAGACACAAAAAGCAAATAACATCTACATTATGTTTATGGTGTTTGCTTTCCAGAGTCGGCTAAGAGGAATTACTTGCAATTATATCTGCCAGGTTGTCTAACCTGACATACTTGACCAGTTATATATTGCATAAATGGTTTTAGAAATGTAATATAGGTATATTAGCAGCTGGTACTGCAAACGATACATCCTTCTCGCTGGTGACCTGATCCACATTATTGCACATCACATCTGTAGGCTATGCTCTTGTTGGTTAGACCTGACTACGTAGCATAAAGCTGAAGAGATACTGAATGAAAACCAGGCTAACCGGGCACATTTTTATTGGCAACTGATAGTCATATTTTCTGCCTGAATTTTCATTTTAAATAGATATACAGTATATGCTTGTGTGTATATCCTATCTGCCGTCATAAAAAAATACGTTCAGTCCTATTGATAAAAAAAATGTCAGTAATTAAATTTTCATGATATATAAATCTATGTGAAATTATTTTGCTTGACAGTCAATGAACGGTATAAATGAGCTTTAAATAATTATTGCATTTAACAAAAACGATTGTGAATGTGGTAACAGGTCCAACAATTTTTTTTTAAAGTTGGTCAGTGGTGGCTATTTTGCGTTTTACTCAAGTCAGCACATCCTATCGCGAATGAACAGGAGCTATTATTGTAATGGTTAATAGTAGTAATAAATCATTGCATTACGTCACTTTTCGGCACAAAAGATCTTTTGAGTGACATTGTAATACGATAAAAAGGTTGTAGTCAATTGATGAGATGAATGATGTACAGATGATGATGTGAGGGTGGGTGTGATAGGGCATGGTGGGTTATTGAGAGCGTTTTCCTTCTGGGGTTCTGGGCATGTCTAGGAGATCTACCCCCAGACGGCCGGAGACTTGGGTTTCGCTGTGCAATTTAATGCTGAAACTCAGCTCAGCTATCCTCTGATCGGATAGTCCCCAGAATAACAATAGGAATTGTAATGGTTATTAGCAAAGAAAAGTGTTATGATTTCTATGGTCACCCCACTTCAATCTCTGGTCATAACATAATTGGGTTCATTGCAGTATGGTATATTGACATTACAGAGGATATTGTGGCCTTTGTGCTTGCTAAAATAACCTCTTGTGCTAAAAGGGTTAAATATTTTGTTTAATTATTTGGGAGTGGTCTAGATAGATTCATTGGATAGCAAAGTAGTAGAAATGGAGAATTGCAAAAGAAAAAATAGCTAACATTGAGAAGCTTGCACAATTGACATTGCCGTATTTGTAGCTACACTATTAATACCAATCCATTAATACCACTAATAATGAATTAATTACCTTATACCTTATCAAAAACTAAGCCATTTTCGTTTGACTGGCTGACTGACTACATTGTCAACAAGAAAAATACCCGACAAACATCAAACCACCATCAGATCAACGTCCGCTGCTTACCACCACGCTGTACACAAGGGGCAGGTCCATTTTACAGTTGGGTTACAAGTGTTTTCCTAATATTTAAAATCTGATAGCAGGTTTTGGCACACTTTAACATGTTTAAAAGCATAGCATTATTAGTCTTATCGATATCATCCAACGACATCAAATCACTGCTGATATACGACGCATATTTAAATAATAATTCCCTGACACCAGTATACATTGTACAGTGTAATAAAACATGAATGGCATTTACAATTATATCAAGACAAGAATTACAAAATCTTTCAGAGGCAGGCACGTAAATGGCAGGCACGTTCAATGTTTATTGGGGCAACGCCACAGCGAAACCTGACATTGCACTGCGTATTCGTGGTTATTCTGTAAAATAACATACATATCTGGTGCATACTAATTTTTAAACAATCTATAACCACTCTGTAATATGATCATATAAAAAGCTATTATAAAGACTTGGGATACGCTATGTGGACACCACTCGTGTGGGTATTACGCATTATGTGTGTAAATTATAATTCGTGAGAGTCACCTTGACACGAGTGATTCGTATTTGTAAACACTCACATGCATAGCTACATAAGCTACATTAGGGCTTCAAAGGTTTTTTCTGCTTATGCTAATTGTGTGACCTTCATGCAGTATCACAGGAGGATATTTATCTGTTTATCGTGGTGAATTTAAATTGTATCTCCAGATGACTTTGAAACGTAGATAAATCAGTGTATTTAAATCAGTTGAGATGAGGCATTACATTACTTTCCGGTGCCTATTATATATATTACTTTAAATATAACTTAACCACTCAATTAAATGAGAATATCAATATTCGAATATTCGATAATGATATATTACATTATATATGGCATTATACTCAAGACCATTATTTTCACAATTAAAAATTCACGCTTATCATTGATTAAAATTTTTAATTTCAGATGTGATTTTCTTTGTCTTGACCTCTAGGTAACTTTGAAATGCAAAAAAGAATAATTCAAATAAATGAGCAGGTTCCAACTAGTCTAGATCTAGATTTGGAACTTGAAATGTGGTCACTGGTGAAAATATATCATTTGCATGGTTGTTAGTGACAGCTATTTTGTCTATTGTCTCTAAATTACACTGGAACGTAAAAATAACCATCCTATATAATCAGTGTATTAAAATTAGTCACAAATTTGGTATTAAATTATATTCTAGGTGTATTATGTCAAAAGTTAAATATTCAAGATGACCGATGGCGCCCATTTCGAATTTATGCAAATAAATTTTATAATTGCATATCGTACATAATAAAACAACTTGCATACATATTTTGGTCAAGTGAGCTCAATAAAATATTGCTTTGAAAGCTTTGTGGCAGCCATTTTGAAAAATCGACATTGTGCGGAAAGCACGCATCAGAAACTTGGGAATTTTTCGTATATTCATCCGATATATTTGGCACATCTGTGATGTGAAAAATTCAGATTTGTAACCTATATTTTCCCGGGTTAAAACCTAATGCTCCTGGACTATAAGGGCATTACATTTGGCCATGTTCTTAGAGGTCATGACTGTCGGGTTTTCATAAGTCTAGACAGAGATTTGAAGGTAAATTGAGGAATGACCCTGGCTCAAGTTGAAAATTATTAAGAATAAATACAGTTCTGAGGGATTCATAAAGGGTTTTAAAAGGCTCTTATAAGGATTGTGATATGATATCTGGTTATGTGAACACTACGTGTGTCACTGTGGGTATTACAGGAAACGCATAAGGACCTCTACTTATGTATGCATTTCTGGTATTACACATTATGTGTGGAAACTATAATTCGTCAGAGTCACATAGGACACGAGTGAGACGTATTTCATATATATTTTGGTTAAATGAGTTCAATAAAATATTACTTTGAAAGCTTCATTTTAAGGTATAAACAATAGACATTCTGTGGCTTTAAAACCTGGATACCAACGGTGGGAAAACAAGAGATGTAGCCTGGCACACTGGGACCAATGGATAGTAAAAAAAGATAGTGGTCAGACAGATGGATAAGTCATATATGCATATATAAGATGCGCGTACTTTTAGCTGGCGTACTGCTCAAATAATGCATCACTTCGTATTTTTAAATAATGATGTGTAATAAATCGTTAGTTCCTTTATTATGGTATTTGGAAACTAACTTCATATATTAAATATGGGATCGTTTATCTTACGAGGAGAAGTCTGGATAAGAATACAGTTTCAAGCTTCTTTATTGATTCATATTTTATATGATTCAGTCTCATGTATATAGATGGTAAACATGATAATGATAGTCTTAGTGAGAACGTGATAGGCTCATTTAAAGGGACAGGCCCAGACTAAAATCATCAAAAAGTCGGTGACTTTATTTAGGCTTGTTTCGGCTTATTTCTAATTATTGACAACCATGTCAATAATAAGAAATACGCGAATTTCACCTCTATATCTAGCCTAACTGGTGAATGCGCCGCACAAAAATTTAAAAACTTTTGCAGTTCTAGTCTATGGACATGTTTACATTATATAGTCATATTAATAAGCCAAAATAAAATCACCGATATTTTTTATGATTTTAGCCTGGGCCTGTCCCTTTAATAAATACTATTGTAAACGTTATATGTCTCAATCTCTGTGAGTAGCCGTTTCTGACAGCGGCCGGGTCGACGGTCCGCACGACACTGCCAGCTAAGGCCGCAGCCTCGCTCTCCCTATCAGCGTCCCATACCAGGCAAATAGCCCGAGGGCCGCGTGCCCACATGCCGGCGCCTCGCGGATCTGGCCTACCTGCCATTGTCAGTAAGGCGTTAGTATAACGCTAAAACTCAAGTCAAGCTCTGATTGATTGGTTGAATGTTAGCATAGCACACTCTACTTAATATTCTACGATTTCGAACTTTAACATAATTACGTAATTTATACGACATCATAGTTCAAGCTAGTGAGCACTGGACCTTGTTCTGAGACAAAAGTAAAGGCTCGGGCTTGATGTGGTGACTTGTGCTGAGATGAGCCCATCTCGCCTTCCCAACGATGCCGTATGCATATATTCTCACTCTAGTGTGGAAACAACTAAGTCTGCCTCTGTCAGGATGCAATTCGGTTACGTTATACCAATACCGGCGAACAGTTGTCAGTGTGCGAAAAGTGTTGAGCGGCGATACACACTAGTCATGCATGGTGTGTGTGAGATGAGCAGCAGCCTGCACACTATCACGCTGTCAACACGCCTGTCACCAACAGGTCACAGGGGCCAGTTAATAAATCTAACATGCCGGGTTTTCCACGGAAACTGCGAAGAGTGTATCTCGGCCTTTAAGAAAATACTGTGATTTGAAATAAAAAACATGGTTTAAAGGCTAACATGATGTTCAGCAAAATTAATTTGTATTTCGCGACATGCAAGTTGAGACTTGTAGAAAGACAAGTTGTTTTTTGTCGAACTACATGTTAATTTTAATAAGCACTAACTTGTTTTTCAACAATTTTAACATGTATTTCAACAGAGCTAAGATGTAGTTCGACAACATTAACTTGTATTTCTACAGGTCTAACTTGCATTGCGACAACAATAACTTGTATTTCCACAACGTCTAACTTGTATTTGTGGTGGCCCTAAAAAGCCACCGTAGAATAGGCCTACACGTTGAAGATATACTTGTCTCCCTGGTTCTTTCAATAATTATATCTTGCACATTTAGGATTATGGCCCATGAGGAAAACCAATACAGTTATGTTTACAAAATATTCGGCCAGTTGTTTTGTCCAAGGCACTCAAACCGACTATAGCCGAGCCTTGAAATTCGGGAACACCTTTTCTAGTTTTTCTTAATATTCGCGCAATCGAACATTAAAATAGCTGTTACTTGAATGATAGCTTGACAGGGTTAATATGATCGGTCAGCCCCAAAGAATTAGTGACAATAAAGAAATGTTTACTTATGTTACGTTATAGTGAAAACTGGTCGCAAAGTAAATAAAATGAAATGAATCGGGCTTTAGGCCACCTTTGTGCACATATAGGCTAAACTGGGCCAGGAGAACCTCCTGAGGATGATGAGATGATTGAGATGACACTGTCCTCCAGACACAGGATTCGAAATTCGAGCCCTGGCGGTCTGAGGCCGAGCACGCTACCTCTCGGTCACGGAGGCTCCCCACAATACTGACTTTCACACGTGGATGGGGAAGAAACATTTTTGTTTCTTTGAAACCGCCGAGACCGGGAACCGAACCCCGAACTCTGGCGTGAAAGGCAGCGGTGCTAACCACTACCCTAGGGCCCCCCATCTGCACTAGTCCAGGCTCAATTTACGCAGAGCGTAGATTGCGTGCCTCAAATCACATGGCGAAGTGAAGATGAGGGCCCCCTCCCTTGGTCGTAAAGTATGATGACAATAATTGGTACGGCGAGGTGACTATTTAATGACTCTGGGCCATAAAAAAAAACGACAAAACAAACATTTTCCAGCGAATTAAGACACCAAGAAATGGTAAAAACAATAGTTTTGTGTGAAAATTGATATTCACAAAATTAAAGTATATGCTATACAGCATAATATAGATTGATACAAATTGTGATAATTCACTACCAAGGCTGGAGAGTCATATTTTATTAAATTACTTTACATAATATAGTGAAATATCACTCTCAAAACGTTTACAAAATAAGACGTGAGGAACTAGGGTATTTTTTCAAATGACGCCATGAAGTATAAATTTATCCTATTTTAGCACCATATTTTTTCAGGGATTATGTTACATTACACTAGCTAATTGATACCATATATATAAAGTACATGATATAATAATATACATTTGATTACGCATTGCTTGGTGTAAATTGTCAGCTAAATCCCTCGCGCATATGGATGGGGGAGGGGTGGAGGAAATCTAAACTATAGAACAAGGTTCAATTCAATTCAATTCGTTTATTATACTGACGAGTACAAAATACAGCAAAAACAATAATTTAATCAGTTTAATTTCAGTACCCAGCCCTTGAGGCTTATTCGTCAGTTTATATGACAAGTATGCATAAAATGAGGTGTACAGACGAGGTGTGAGAATGTAGGCATATCAATGTAGGCCCTAAAATGATGCTCCAGCGAATACACCTGCATGGACCCGGTCCTAGCAAAGCGACGGACCAACGTCTACGATGTCGGCACCGGCGCAAAGTCTCGTGTTCGCCGGAGTTTAACAATAGATCAGTATTCAAACGTGAAATAATGAAGGCCACTGTTGGTTCGACGCTGCTTCAATGCTGGGCCAACGCTTGAGACATTGGCGCAGCACTGAAGCAGCGGGTTATAAAATAACACCAGCTCGAAATATAATTATATATCTATGAGCCAGAGCCTGTTGTATCTATTACACAAAAATATTTGGTAAAATTTATTGGTATAATCAAAAAGAGTGTGCCAACGTACCTTACAAAATGCTTTATATAAAATTATCCACATAGTCAAACCGTCGTGAATAGTGTGTAAATTGCTAGGCCAACGTTCGAGACGTTGGCGCAGCACTGAAACAGTGGTCTATAAAATAACAAGTATATAACCTATGATTATATGTTAACACTGTTGAACTTACAAGGTAAACATGTGAATAAGGTATCAAGGTATCGACCGTGTGTGGTCGTGTAATCAAAACAATAAGCGCGTGATTAGAGACAAAATTAAACACCCGAGCTGGGCAAGTGAACGTTGAGCCAATATTACACCAATATTGCGGCTCCCATGTATACATTGTTCAAACAAACTTATTATTTCATGGTGTTGGAAAGCAACAATGGTACGATCTTGGGCCACTGTTTGCGACGCTGCCCGAACATTGTACCATCATTGGACAATTTCATCATAACAACTGGGTCCTAAAACTGCAAACAATACGCCAATTATTAATATGGTGCGGGTGTGGGGCAGTCGTGGGTTCAACTTGCGTGGGTGCGTGGCGGGTGCGTGCTCAACTTGTGCGGGGCGGGTGCGGGTACAGAATAGAAATTCATGTGCGGGCTCAGTCAAGCACGGGGGCCTGCGGGGCGGCTACGGGCATGATTCAAAGGCCCGCACAGGTCTCTAGTAGCAACATCAAGTCGTGAATCTGAAGTTTACTGGCACAATTAGTGTAAATTAAAAATCTAGTGCCTGAAAAAATCTTGTGTCATTCACTAGTCAAAACAGTGACTAATATCACCTGGTATTAAGTCTTCGGAATTACATGATAATGTTAGCCCCACCAGTGCCCATCCAGGATTGGCACTGGTATGCAACCTTATGATTAGTAGCTTGCCGAGTAGGCATAAAAAGCAGCTCTGTGACGCATGCGGAGCATGAGAACTTAACACATGCATATCAAATAATACGTTTCGTGACAATAGCTGGATGGTTTCCAATTTCTGAAAAAAACATTTTACTTTGGAAGATAAAAAAGATTTATCCGGCTATGGTTTTTTGCTTGTTTTTTTCATCGTGCTCATTAACCTTTTCAAAATACGATCAAAAGATGTTTTTATTTCGTCCCCCCCTGACGTTTCCAAACATTTATTCAACGTTTTTTTCCATCCTTCATTAGATTTTTGAATTTTTCTCATCTAAGACAGAGAAAAAACATAGTGGCCTAAGGTTAAAAATGTAGTTATAACGGCTACGTACTGGATTGTCACATGCGTTACTGTGGGTAGTAGCCATTAATAAACTGGTATTGGCCCGATCACGTCATGTTTAATGGGATAGGCCCCCTATTTATGTTTGGACTGTGTCGAAATTTAGTGAGTTGTCTTTGGCTCTTTCTCGTTTTTTTTCCGCTATGTCTAAATATTGGAGTGTTATTTCTCCCTGAGTTTTCATCCAATCAACTTCAAACCTTGGCACAATAATCCTTAAGTATTGGGGAGGTGTGCTATATCTTTTTTCAAGAATTCCCAGTTGTTCTTTCGGATTTATTCAGGATTTTCTGGATCACTATGTGGATAGATGTCCAAGTGCGTTAATGCGCAAGTACTTGTGCAAGTCCGTAAGTGCGGAAGAACTTGCGCAAATGCGCAAGTAAGGTAGTGCGCAAGTTTGCAAGTACGCAGGTGCGTAAGTGAGAAAGTACTTGCGCAAGTACTTGCCCAAGTGCACAAATTGCCTACTTGCGCAACTAGAAATCTTTTAAATGCTACATTACAAAACTAAAATAACAGTTGTAATTGCAGCAATGTTGTTTTAACGTTGGGCCAGTGCCGCAGACAGTGATACAATATTCAGCCATCAGAGAGACAAGTCATTGTGCTAACTGGGCCCTCTGGTTGTGCTCCCATTTGACAAACAAATATATATCTATATGAAAGTACAAAGGCTCAGTGGGGACTTCTGATCCCTGAATTTGAAGTCTGAATTCTGAGGTCTGAATTTCAAAATTGTTGTCATTTGCTATGTTTGGGCTATGCCCAAAGATATTGAGTTAGCAATGGTTCTTGATTCTTTTTATTCTTCTAATTGGATTGTTATTTTCTCCTTGTGAAGTGAAGTGAAGAAGAATTTGATAATTTTACTTTGAATTTTGATAAACACTCTCCTTACTATGACCACAAATCTTTCTTAACTTTTCTACAAGATAATGACAAATCATTTACAGTATTAAGTATTAATGTTGCAAGCCTTAGATCAAAATTTGATGAAATTGAAATTTTTATAAATGAGGTAACACTATGTTGTCCACCTCTGAGTGCAATATGCATTCAGGAAACATGGTTAAATGAGCACGATGATATATCATTATTTAATTTAAATGGCTATAACTGCATATCTCAAGGAAAAACTTGTAGTCAAAGAGGAGGTCTCGTTATATATTTAAATGACGACTTTAACTATAATATCATAAAATGTCCGGAAATTTCAACTTTATGGGTATGTCAAATTATTGAAATAACTAGCAATATGCTCTCTAGAAAAGTAATCTTGGGGAATGTCTACCGACTTCCTAGAGAAACATCCACCGATCACAAAACATTTATTGATGAATTTTCCCCCATATTAGCTCAATTGGAACAATCCCACTCTGAAGTCATTATAGCTGGCGATTTCAACATTAATTTACTAGACATAAAGACTAAAGATAAAGTATTAGCTTTTTATAATTCTTTTACTACTACTGGCTTTTTGCCTGAAATTACTTTGCCTACACGATTTTCACATAGGACAGGTACACTTATCGACAATTTTCTTTGCAAATTATCAGATATATCTTTAAAATCTAAGTCTGGCATTCTTGTAGATAGATTTTCAGATCACCAACCATATTTCATGTCAATAAATCTAAGAACGGTCAACATTATCCCACATAAATATATAACAATAAATAAACAAACGCCCATTGCTATCCAGAATTTTAAAGAAGAACTTTCAAGCTCCAATATTATGGAATTACTTGATGTGAATTTGGAATCCAATCCCAACAATAATTATGATGTATTACACGACTTAATATGTGCACTGAAACAAAAACATTTTCAAAATAAAAAAATTAAATTTAATAAATACAAACACAAGAGTACGCCATGGATTACAACGGGTATTTTAAAGTCAATCAAATTCAAAAATAAAATACACTTGGCACTTAGGAGAACACCACATGAATCTCCTCATTACAATACAATAGAAACAAATTTACGAAATTATAATATCATACTAAAAAAATCGATTAGATTGGCAAAAAAAATTTATTACACTACAAATTTTCAAAAGGCAAAAGGTAACCTTAAAAAAAGCTGGTCAGCTATAAATGAAATGTTATGCAAGAAAAAAAAAAAAGTAAATTTCCCTGAATTTTTCAAAATTGACAATACCGTAGTTACAGGTACAACTAGTATTGCGAATAAATTCAACTTTTTCTATACAAATATCGGACCAAATCTGGCAAAAGAAATTTGCGTCCCGTCTAGAAATAATTTTAAAAACTATTTATTAAATCAAAATGATAACAGTTTGACCTTTAAACTCATAGAAGAAGATTTTGTTAGCAAACTGATAGACGATTTAGATAGCAAAAATAGTACAGGATGTGATGGGTTATCAAACACCTTACATAAATCTATTAAACTAAACCTAGTTAAACCAATAACACTCATTGTTAATCAAATGCTAACAACGGGTATATTCCCTGACAAATTAAAAATAGCAAAAGTCATACCATTATTCAAAAAGGGAGATAAATCTATATTTTCGAATTACAGGCCCATTTCTCTATTACCATCAATATCCAAACTTTTTGAAAAAGTAATTTATCAACAACTATACAAATATTTTGAAGATTCAAATTTATTCTACGAGAGTCAATATGGTTTTCGGAAGGGTCATTCCACGGAATTGGCCTCCCTAGAACTAGTAAACAGGTTGTTATCTAAAATGGATAAAGGCGAGGTACCTAGCTGTAGCTATATTCATTGATTTATCCAAAGCCTTCGACACCTTAGACCATGATATATTACTATACAAATTAAAATGCTATGGACTCACAGGTAATTCTATAAATTTATTAAAATGTTATTTAACAAATAGACAACAATATGTACATTATGATAATACTGACTCAAATTTCTTAAAAATAACCACTGGGGTACCTCAAGGTTCCATTTTGGGGCCTTTACTATTCTTAATTTATATGAATGATATACATAAATCTTCCAATCTCTTTCATTTTATCCTTTTTGCAGACGACACGACTCTGATAACAAAGAATGCTATTTATAATACAGATAGTATTAATGCAGAACTAGCAAAACTCTCAATATGGTTTAAAGTAAACAAACTTTCTCTTAATGTTTCCAAATCCAAATTTATGGTTTTTCGTTCGGCAAGAAAACAAACACCTATACCATTAATACAAATAGACAATAACGTTATTGAATGCGTCTAAAACTTCAATTTCTTAGGTTTAATTATCAATAAGCAATTGAAATGGAATGATCACATAGACCACATTGTCCTGAAAATATCACGCATCATCGGCGTCCTAACAAGATTGAAAAATCATATACCCTTAAATATTTTAATCACGCTTTACAACTCACTGTTATTACCACACATAAATTATTCGCTCATAGTTTGGGGACACCAGCCATCCAAACTAACACAGTTGCAAAAGAAATGTATTCGAATTATAACAAAAAACAAAATGTTTGCCCATACTGATCCACTATTTAAAAACTTGCATATTTTAAAAGCAGAGGATATTTTTAAAATACAGCAATTTAAATTATACTACAAATACTTAAAACACACTTTGCCCACATTCTTTCTGAATCTCCAGTTTAGGACAAGTGGACATAATTATAATACAAGGAATCAAGATCTATATAAATGTCGTATAAAACATGAATTTGCTAGACAGTGCTTATTATATAATATACCCGATGCAATCAATAACTGCCCAACAAATATAAAGGAAAAGTTTTTTACTCACAGTTTGCAAGGTGTCATCACTTATGCTAAATCATCAATATTAAACAGCTACGACAGTATTTGTCATATTCCTCGGTGCTATGTTTGTAGCGCAATTTAATAATATATGTTTGTGTATTACAACAAATTTTCCGTCTTTTTAATTATCATATTGCCTATACCTTACACATGTCACAGTCTGATAGAGTGTTAATTTTTGAAGGTTCAAATTTACCCGTTAAGTTCTAGTATTTATTGCAACTGAATTCTCAAATGTATTAGCCATTTTTTTTTTATAATAACTTTTTTATGATACTTAGGCCTACTACTATATAATAGTTTTTCTATTCACAATATTGGTTTATATTGTCTGATGATAGCTCCCTGTCTGTCGCCTCGGTCTTCGAGCTATCTTAGTACTGAGGTAATAGCCAGGGAGTTAACATCACTTTCATTATTATGTACTTGAAATATCGAATAAACCTGTAATATAAATGTAATGTAATGTAGGTGGCCTCCACGCTAGCGACCATTGCTTGGTCTTAGTGGAGGTCTCCTGATCATCATAATATATACAACTGCTTTTATATTACTATGTACTTACTCTCTTTGATCAAATAAATGAATCTGAATCTGAATCTGAATCCTTGAGTTTCCATTTAATCAACTTCAAACCTTCAATGATCCTCAGGTAGTGGGGAGGTGTGCTATATTTTTTTAAGAAATCCAAGTTGTTCTTCCTGATTTATTCAAGATTTTCTGGATCACTATGTGGATAGATGTAAGGACAATGATGTACATGTCGGGTGAAGCCTCATTCATTGTGTGAAAAGACTCGGGCTAAAATGCGGGCAGTGTGTCCAGGCTGGGCCGCCATATTAAACCTCTAAATGCTAGATTTGATAAATAATTAAAGGTGTTTTAATTAATTATCACTGTTTCAATGCAGGGCCATTCTTGCAGATGAATACCCAACCTTTAGTGTTTACTATGCACGGTAGTAACCTTTCAAGTGCTACACTTGACAACTAAAATAACAGTTGTGATTCCATAAAACACGAGATGTCGCCCTAATGTTGTTTTAATATTGGGCCAGTGTCGCAGACAGTGATACAGCATTGAAGCAACAGAGAGTCAAGTCAATGTGTTTACTGGGCACACTGAATGTGCTTTCATTTTACAAACACAAATCTGTCTATTCAAAAGTACAAAAGCCCAGTGGACAAATATTTAATTGTGCAATGTAAGTGCGCAAGTTCTTGCGCAAATGCGTAAGTGCGCAAGTACTTGCGAAAGTGTTTGTGCAAGTATACAAGTGCATAAGTGTGTAAGTATGCAAGTGCGCCAGTGCTTGCACAAGTGCACAATTGTGAACAGTGTTAGTGCAAGTACTTGCGTAAGCAAGTAAGCAAGTAAGCAAGTAAGCAAGTACTTGCGCAAGTGCTTTGAAGTTATTGCGTAAGTGCGTAATTGTGCAAGTGCAGCTCAAGTGTGTAAGTACGCTAGTACGCAAGTGCGAAGTGAGCAAGTAGGCCTAGTTGTGCAAGTGTGTAAGTGCACAAGTACTTGCACAACTTCGCAAGTACGCAAGTGCACAAGTACTTGCATAAGTGCGCAAATACTTGCACAAATATGCAAGTGTGCAAGTACTTGCGCAAGTGTGAATGTTCTTAGGTGCGCAAGTGCGAATGTAAACAAGTGTGTAAGTGCGCAAGTACTTGCGTAAGTGCGCAAATAGCCTACTTGCGCTAGTAGAATCATTTAATTGCTACATTACAAAATTAAAATAATATTTGTAATTCCAGCAAACTCGGAACGTCGACCCGATGTTATTTTTATGTTGGTCCAGCGTCGCAGACAGTGATACAGCATTCAGCCATCAGAGATACAAGTCAAGGTGTTTACTGGGCCCTCTGAATGTGCTTCCATTTGACAAACAAATATATATCAATTTAAAAGTACAAAATTTCAATGGGGTTTCTGATGTCTGAAATTTGAAGTTCAATTTCTGAATTCTGAAAATGGCTGCCAAAAAATCCATAGGCAAAATTCCTAACAAACACTCAACAAAATTTAAAATGGCCGCCAAAAAACTCATAAAACTTAGTCCAACCATTATATTGTTACTTGAAAAGTCACAATTCATCTCTAGTTTATGTTCTACTATAGGCCTAGGGCCAACATATTTAGATCTGTATAGGCCTACTGTATTTACCATTCGAATAACAATATCCATTTTCATTAGGCCTCTAACGTTTTCAACTATAGTGTACATGCAAGTCTACAGTCTGTTTCACCAGATCCTGGTAGTAGCCTTTTTTAATTTGCCGGGTCGCTGATTAAAGCTTTTTAACAACATTTTTCTCTGATTATTTGTTCATCTTCCCCAAACATTTCTAAGAATTTTGTTGTGTATTATAGAAGTTTGCGTCTAATAAAATTTCAAAATGACAGCTCTCTTTTCACTATTCCCGTAAAACAGGAAATATATTACATACCAAATGGTCTAATTTACAAAATACACAACACAATTCCACCAAATTTTCAGCAATGTTGGAGGAAGATGAAAAATTGATCCAAGAAAATCTTTACACAAAACTTTTGAAAAGCAACTGAGAAAATTGAAAAAAGGCTATTCCCAGGATCTGGTGAAACAGACTGTAGGCCTAGATCTAAGTATCCTAGGGGTTTTTTTTATAGATAATTTGAATGTGTTAAATGTTACTGTTAGTTCTGTTGAATTTCAAATTACAAGGATGACTTTAATTGTTTAGCCATGGGTAATGTTTGTATTTCCATGAAAACCGATTTTAAATAAATATCATTAGCCCTCACTCCAAAATGAGCTTTATTAAAAAATGATTATTGGTAGATGTCTAATAATGCAGTATGGAATTTAGTTCACAACGTAGCGAGATTTTCACGGTGACTCGCTCCGCTATGTTCTGTTATTAGCACTATTCACAACGCAATGATAACGATTTCTGTTTATTTATCCCATGGCTTTCCATTTTGTCCAGCTCTTCTAAAGCTTTGACCTATAAACTCTTCAGGTATGCATGAATTAACCCAGATGTCGTAGCTAGCCAATCACAGCCTTCTAGGTCACTTGATTGACCCCTCAAAGTGTGAATGAGTTTCCGCTAGGCCACAGCGTGAGTTGAGAATCACTACTACATTGTGTTGATTTGCCTATTTGTACATCATTTAATATTCATTGACCATGTTAGAAAAATGGTGTAGATGTTCGAAACAACTATTGCCATGAAATAATTTTACGTTTGTAAGGAACCGTAAATTATTCACTTTGCAGACTGGCATTGTCTGCAAGTGGCACAACCACATGTACAATCAACAACATGCGGCCGTCGCCTGTTTTGTACTGTGCAGTCTGTGACTGTGGGAGTATTTAGTTATATTGTCCTACTCCTAGGCTTCTAGTAATACTAATACATGAAATTTGTTTTTATTTTGTTTATCCTTTTCAAACTGGAAAGTAATGGTACGCCAGGATATATCGATAATATAAATGAAAACGTGTTTAATTTATAGGCCTTTAAATTTTCTTCCCAGCCATTAGATCACAAGCTGGAATGCTTGAGTATGGCAAACCATTCGGGTCTTTTTTTGTGTTTTGTCAATTTACCAGAATTGGACCACTATGAGTCTATGGCATTAAGTAAATAAGCAGTTTTTTTATAAATACATATATATATAGGCATATACGACTACGGGTGATCAGGATAATTTTAAAATTTTGAAGAAATCCTGATGAAAAAAACCTCTCTGCAAAATCACTGGCTCCCACTCCAGGACCAAAATTAGCTTAATTAAATTATTTTAGGCCCAGCCATGATTCAAAATTTGTACAGTATTTTGTCAAAAATGTGTAAAAAATTAATGGCATTGGCCTTCAATCCACTAGCCTTTTCTGTACAAAATTGATGCCTCCACTTATATTATGTGCAAAATAAATACGTCCCCCCCTCAAGAAACTTAAGACCTCCCCCTCCCCCCACCCACCAAAACTATGTTAAGTCTTAGACAGAATTGTCAGTAAAATAGTAGGCCTGTACTATGTTATCTAATAATCTATGCATATTTTCAATTAATTTGAAGCAAGATTCCTTTGAAGCAAATATCTGCAGTGACAAATTCAGAGGGTTCTGACCTACACACCCCTTCCCCCCTCTCCTCATTTCAAAATTAACAACATATGCCATGTCGGCCAAACATTGCTATTTGACACTCCCCATCTTTTGTATTAGCCCTTTTAACGCTGAAATCTTGGAAAATACTTTGAAAAGTCCCCTAAATTGGCTAAAATTTACCCAAAAAATCTTGGGGGCAAGCCCCCAAAACCCCGGACGCCCCCCTTTTTTCAGATCCTGGATCCGCCACTGCTAAGAATGAGAGGTCTACATATGCCCAATTATATTTTTCAGGATTCATAATAGAAATAACATTTTTTATCAGTCACACAAGGTTTTCCCTTATCAGTGCTTATGGTTTACAGACTACATTGATTTTACAGACAGATAATACAAAAATATACTCTGCTCCCGAGCTATCTTGGGCGCAGAGATATCTAAATGGGTTAAAATCATGTTGTCTATAGTTAACCCTTTAAGCCCTCACGATGCATTAAAGCATCATTTTACACCCCTGAAAACAGATTTAATCTTCCTAAAACTGGGGGTTTTAGAATGAAAAATTTCTATGAAAAAAATTGGTTACCAATAAATTGCAATTTTTTTTACGTTTAAAACACATCAAATCATCTTCATTCACTACAAGTTGAGAATTGCGACAGCTATTCGCGGTTGTAGTGGATGAAGATGACAATGGTAAATTCAGGCTTGAAAGGGTTAATAGATTTTTTGTAATGTCTCACATGTCTGGGCCTTTTTTCTGGGCCATTTTTATTCCTCTCTCCTTTATTTTAAATGGACTGGTAATAACTAAGCATCAAAAAGAAATATATTAGATGAACATAACAATGTTATAATAATAGATGTTTTTTTTATGTTAACAGGAATGCATGATGTCCTGGGCATGTGATGTGAAGAGTTGTATGGCTTGAAAAACTATATTTTAAAATGGATCCTTCAGCTACATTAAACATACTAGCCACAAATGTAAGTGCGATGGGTGGTGAATCATATGAAGAGATGACGGAAATAGGAACAGGAGCGTATGGAACAGTTTATAAAGCTCGTGATCTAAAAAATGAAGGCAAATTTGTTGCGATGAAAAAGATCAGAATTCAATTGCACACAGAAGAGGGTATGCCTGCAAGCCCTATTCGTGAGATAGCAATGCTGAAGCAAATGGAAAACTTTGAACATCCCAATATTGTGAGGTGAGCGTCTAAAAATTGTCAAGACTTTAAATTCTTTTTAAGCATGTTTCAGTTTTTAAAACTAGACATTAGGTCCATTAACTACCAGCTTTTACTGGCCCTGAGCCTCACACATGATTATCAGGCCACTAAAACAAGACTGAAGAGATGAAGAGAAACTCCCAGATATTACCGGACAGATCAACAAGAACTTAGCCAGAGACCCGTCCAGCCGTCTTTTGGACAGCCTATTTTCCGCCTGGACGTAGAAAAATATCACCAGATCCCAGCAAATCCTGGCCCAACAATAAGTAAATTTGGACTCCCTTTGATCATTTCCTGGCTAAGTATTTTCAGACCAATTTCGCAGTTTATTGGACCTTTTATTAATTACTAATAAATTGATTCAGATATCACCTGAAAGATAACTGATGAATTTCACTTGTCTGATTTTATTTTTGTGGAATTTGATAAAATAGTATACCGGTAATGTCTTTCGAGATGGACAGATACAGACATAAATAAATGTGTAGATAAGTTGTATTTGACAAATACATAGACATATATAATAAAATATTTCTGTGTTGCTTTTTTAGATTTCTAGATGTGTGCCATGGTCCAATCAGCAATAACGAAATGCACCTGATGTTAGTATTTGAACATATGGAACAAGATTTATCGAGTTATTTGGAAAAATGTCCATCACCAGGCCTTGGGCCAGAAAGAATAAAGGTAAAGTTTATTAATGATTTCGGGTGATAATCTTCAATATCGGTAAGACTGTGCATGTCAAATTATATAATTCATGACCAATACCCGCATTGGTTTCTGCTTGGTACAAGTATACATAAATAGAAATTAGTTTAAATTGCAAGGTCTTATTATGCAAAGACAATCAGAGCCAGAAATAAGGATTGCTGGCCTTGCTATTTGGCTTTTACAGCCATACTACCGGTACATTTCTAGGTTGTCTGGTATGTGAGAATATGGTACAGTGAATATATGGCAGTGACTAATACAACATAAAGTTTATGAAGAGTGCAATGTGCACCTAAGCAAAGCTAGAACATAATTACCTGGCAGTCTATTTGATGATACAGTTCTTGGTTGTCTGACAAATAGCTAGGTTGTGTCAGAAATTTGGAATACCCATTATTTCGTGCCCTGGCATACCCTTTTGTTTTATTTTCCTCATGCCCTCAGATCCCCTCTAGCAATGGTGTGAGATGCATAATCATTTTCCAAACATTCATCAGACTAAACAATGTTCTTATTTCTTGAGTTGAATTTGGGCATCTCTGCTGGTATTGTTAATCACCTTTTGAGTTGTGGAGACTTCAATTTTGACATACATGTATGTAAAAAAGGTTTTTGCTAGTTTCACTAACCATTTTCACAAAGTGCTGTCATTGAATGTGAATTTTTACACCAAGGCTTCCTTTTTGCATGCACCATGTTACCACTACAACTTTGTGTAAACAAAACAAAATACCTATACATGGCAAGTACCTCGAAAATTGGAAAATGATAAGTATTGTTTTGAAAAGTCATTCTTGTTTCACCTGGAAACAGTCGGAAACCTTCAATTCTAAAAAGAGCTGTGTTGTGAATGTAAGATATATTTGATCTAGGACATATTATTTTATTAATTAAATGAATTAGATTATATCAACTGATTGAGCAAAAATACTGTTTCCAAGGGCTTGGAAGCACAAATAAATTGTAATATTATTAGTGATTAATTACTATTAGCCTACTAGTTTTATATGAATTATAATATACATATTTCTTTTGACAGGATTTGATGCATCAGATGCTGAGTGGAGTCGACTTCCTTCACACCAATCGTATTGTTCACAGAGATTTGAAGCCACAGAATATCTTGGTGTCTGCTGGTGGCCAAATTAAAATTGCAGATTTCGGATTGGCAAGAGTTTATGCATTCCAGATGGCATTAACTTCTGTGGTAAATAAAATATTCCTGTAGTAAAGTAAGGCATGTGATACAAAAAAATTGTAAGCTTGTAAGATCAGAGTTTGATCTCAGAGACTGTGCTTTTCTATACAGGTCCCCAGAGTCGCAAAACTGTCATAAAGTAAACAACAAACAAAGTCTTTCATTGAATATGACTAGAGATGACTGAAGGATAATCAGGATGGCGTGACAAGTTTATGATTTACCCTTACAGTGCTGGGATAGACTTTAGACGTAGAAAGATTCTGACGACTAAAGTCGATCCCCACACTGTAAGAGTAAAAATATTTATAATAGCTGTAGACCCATAACATAGGTATTCAAATGAATCGGAAAGAGCTAACTAAGACTTTTATGATGATATTACTTTATAATTACCAAAACACACCAATGCATGATGTGTTTTGGCAATGATAAAGTACTGTATTTGATCATGTTTGTGTTGGTGTGTTTTATACTCTAACTATTTTTGTTTGAGCATGCGCATTAGATTTAGGCAGCGCATTACCCAAAAAAAACATGTGTTTTTATTCTGCCCAGCTCACGTATTAGACTGTAGTCGATTTCCAAAAAAAACAGTGAATTTCGGGAGATAAAAAAAAACATTTTGAAAAAAACAAAGTTTATCTCGGAGGATAAAGAACATTTTTACAGCTATGTTTTTTTTGCTTCTTCAGGGAAAAATTTGTTCAGTATCACATAGCAAAATGCTTTGCAATTCTGCCCATTCGCTAATCAACTGTTGTCGTTTTTACTACATTTCATTAGCTGATCAAATGACTGTTATTGGCAATGAAAAGAATGTTTAAACATCAAGATTTGTGAAAGTTTGGTCTCAAATTAAAACAAATATGAGTAATTTTCACCCACATGGAGTTGTGGGTTGCGGTAGCGAGACACATCTTCAACTGGGTGAAAATTTAAATGATATAAATATGAATGAGCCGTTTTATTTTTCCAGGTGGTGACTCTGTGGTACCGCTCTCCAGAAGTTTTACTACAGGACTCTTACTCTACAGCTGTGGACATGTGGAGCATAGGATGTATATTTGCAGAGCTTTTCAGCAGAAGGTAAAAATAATAAACAATAATTTTTTTTATTCTCCAATCATATCTCCTGTATCAAGTGTAGCCTATTGAGGGATCCTCATAGTGTAAGCCATATTCCACTCCTTAATTTAGTACTCACTGACATCACAAGCAAACAGTTTATTTGAAAATTCAGATAATTTACGGACCCTTGTAATTGTGGATCATGATATCGAGATACCGCTTCAAGTGACCAAAAATTTCAGGGCGGGGAACAGCTTTAGATGTTAAAAATTGGCTGAAATACAAGAATATATCACCAGCTTGAGAAATAATTTCATTTGTCTATGCTTGCTCGCCATGATACTCTTTATCTTTACACCCCTAGTGAAAGCTCTAATTATCACCCTCTAACTTCCAACACACTCACCTGTCACAGATTCAGTTTGGCCAAAGCCTTCTTCACTTGAAGCTGGATTTCCTTTTTATAAATAAGAAATATTCTATGTTCTATGAATTTTTTGTGAGGACATTTACCTAGCTAAAATATGGGGACATGTCAATGGTGTTTGAAGAAAAGATGTTGCGTGTTCACGTCAACTAATGCCTGACTGCCACTAGTAGCTGTATCATTATTTTAACCTTTTCAGCTGGGCCCATGTGCTCAAAACGGCATCAGCATCGCCGTATGGGCTCAATTGATTACGTCATGGTTATGCCCTTGTGGGTGTATCCAGCATGCATAGTGAAGTACTGGCCTTGAAATTTTATCGCAATGATATTTATGGTAATGTCCTGTCATGACAGATATGTATTTTAGCTTGCACAAGCTACTTATATCAGTTTAGGTTGACTGACAGTCTGTTGCGAGTGTGTATGGCTATTTTTAGACATTGTAAGCTATCGTCCTGCTGGGGATATGCACTGGGATATTTCACATGCCACCACACTTTTGCGCGTGTGTATGGCTGTTATTAGAACATTGTAAGATATCGTCCTGTCAGGGATATGCACTGGGATATTTCACATGCCAATTTTTTACCTAAACTACTGTAATAATCAGAGGGTGTAGTCTAAAGACAATCCCTGCACTGAAAGAGTTAAAAAGTTATAATGGCTGTAGACCCATAACATAGGTACCGGTATTCAAATAATGTGGAAAGAGTTAACTAAGACATTTATGATGCTTTCGATTTGAAAATATTTACAATTATTTCAGCATTGTAAGTGTTAAACCATGAGCAAAATACACATTAGATCAGGATTCAATTTGTTTACATAGTGATTTCCAAAAATGCTCCACATTCCTTGAAATTTTTGCTATCATTAAGGATGACATATTTCACTGATCAATTTCAAACTTGAAAGTGTGTCTTTACTACCACTAATGTATATTTTTAATCATTGTTTTGTTGTAGACCATTATTTTGTGGGAAGTCAGACATTGATCAACTATGCCAAATTTTTGAGTAAGTAGAAATATTCTAACATTACATTACTCCAAACAATACTGCTGATGTTGTTAAGCTCTGAAGCTACTAACCACGACCAGAGTCGCTTTTAGTTTGTTTTATTAGCATATTAAATCACTGTTATTGGGAATGAAGTGTGTTTTTAGACATTGAGATTGGCAAAGGTTTGGTCTCATATTAAACATGTTAAAAAAATATGACTAATTTTCACCAACTTCAGGTGGGTGAAAATTAATTTTTTTAATGTAGCACTTTAAGGTTTGCAGTGACAACGATCATGCTGGTACCCAGTAATCTCACCAAAAGTTGGTTCCATGCTGGTCCAGCATTGGAGACATTGGGACAATGTTGAATCACCAGTTGGTAAATGTCTCATGTTTGTTGGGTACAGTCAGAGCTGGTACAGTCAGAGTCAGGGCTAAAAATTAAAATTTTGGGAGTGGTGACCATGCACTAACTCACTTAATTTTGAATGCCCGTGTGTGTAATGTGTGTGTAAGTACATATAATATATCAGTGAACATGGTGAATACACTGCGTTGTGGTAGACGTTGTCCTAGTGTTGGGCCAACGCCTTGTTCTTATTAAAAGACAGCTGTAGAGGTGGGTCAGGGCCAGGATGTGTACCTGAAGTAGGCAAGGAGCTGATGGTTATGCACTGGGCCAACATGTTACCTGTAAGTTCGATGCCGACCCATTATATTAGATGATAGAGCGAGTCAATAGCGCCTCTGACGAATGCTTAGGGGAGTAACTGGTTACTGTGTCATGATCAGTTACTGTCTTATGCTCTGTCAGAGACGTGATTCCTGTTTGAGTGAATCACTTTTAACACTAGCTTTCCTGGTCACCGGATCACTGCGTACAATGCTGGATTACATTATTTTTAGAGATTTTCTGCCAAAAATAAATTTAAGCATTCTTCATAAATTTTAGCTTGATAACTTTTTTCCTCAACCTATGAATTGCTGACCGCAAATGTGTACTATTTCTGTTTCTGGTGATTGTCATATATAATTGAGCAAAATTATTTAATGCCTTGTACGTTAACTCATGTGCACTGGACTTAAGGCTTCTGTGTTCGCCCTATACCAGCAATTGTATTGTGTGGTGATGTAATCAGATTTCTTAACCAGATAATTTCTTCACTCTGGCACCTCTGTTAGAATAGTCTCAACTGAATTATCATTCAAAAAAAAAAACAGGGTTCCCCACAGAAAAAAAAATCATCTGGTTGTTCTCTCAAAAATACTAACTTAGCGCGCGCGAGCAGCTTAACCCTAACACTGCTGCATAAAATTTGCAGCATGTGTGGTTGCCCACTAAGTAATATGTGGCACGTTTTTTCTTAAAAAAATGTTCAGCTGAAGAACAACTGATACTAAAAGCCAATAAATTACAAAATCAGTCACTGTCCGTTAGCCATCTTTAAAACGCAAATGGAAGGACACCACAAAACAAACAATTTTTTTTTTAGAATTCATCCGGTCGGGCAGCCGGCATTTCCGGCACTGTGGTGAACCCTGAAAAAAATGTTGCTCACTTTAGATCACACAGTTAACTGGGGTATCTAGTGGATACAGCAATTTTTAAACAAGTGGTTTTCGTAAAAAATAAGCCAACTGAGAACCACAATAGGTTACCTGATTTAACCAGCATCTGACGATGCCAACCAGCGAAACAGCTGTCATGGTTCTGGATAAATAAATCTTTCCAGTCTAGTTCGTTCTAGTTCTTTTTATTCAATCTTCTATAATTTAACAAACCTAATCAGTTACAATCAGTTACAGTTGGTTGCAGATATTTTATGTCTTTAATTATTTTTTTTCGTTGTAGAATAATGGGATTACCAGAGGAACGTGATTGGCCAGAAAACGTAGCTCTACCATGGACCTCATTTCAGCCGTACTCGAAGCAACCACTTGAAAAATTTCTTCCAGAACTTACTCCATCTGCAAAAGATTTAGTAGAGGTATGAGTGTGAATTTTAATATGAGTATCAAACTATCTAAGAATCCTGCTGTTTGAACTTACCCTGGATAATGCATATTTTTGATAAAATCATTTTAATTTGGTGATTTATTCTAACTTATTTTAAATTGATGCAATAATAACAACATAAAATGGGAGTTACAATGTCATTATGTGTTGTAAGGGATTTTTTAACATTTTTTTCCTATTATAGTTTGAGCTTCTTGTTGCGCAATAAAGAGCTAATAAAATCATTTAGCTGAGAGTATTTAATTCTTCAATTTAAATATTTTTTCAGAGGTTATTGATGTTCAACCAGAACACACGTTTAAATGCTCAGCAAGCGTTACTCCATCCTTATTTCGTTGGAGAGCAACAAGTTGTTCCCGTGTCAGATAACCAGGAGAATGGGCCTCTCAGTGTGATGGTCACTGAAGACTCAATAAGTCTGGAAGCAGACGAGGACTCTTTATGTCTCGAAGATGACCAGTCGAGCTCAGAGTGTGATGAGGACGATGATAATTACTATATTTATGATGATCCCCTCAGTGAGGATGAAGAATTAAATCATAATGAACAGAATGACAAGTGTGAAAATCTTGAAGAAAACAAAGAGAATAAGGGCATTGAATCAAATAGTTGATGTAACACTGTACATGAACTATTTTCGAGTGGTCATTTTCACATACCCGGTATTGTAATACTTGCATATTCCTGTCATATCCCTTGTGCTGGGATATTGAAATTTTCATCCTCATCCAAATAAAAGTTGAGGTGAACGGAAATTGCCGGTACTAACATCCAACAAACACAACTTTCACCAGAACAAATGTTGCTTTAAATTAATGTTGAAACACCATCCGCCATTTTGCAATGCTCGCCCATCACTAACACAGCATTGGGTCCACGCTTTGTTTTCTGGACACTTTGAGAAAATCTATGCATATTCTTGGGTGATTATGTAATTCGCTGTGCGGGTCAATAATCCATCAATCAATAAAACTTCTATCGTGCCTAAATCCTCACTAGAAACAAATGTTCAGCGGCACGAAGGTCAACCCTTGTGCTGCTGAATTGTTTTTAATTTTCATTCATTTAACCCTTTAAACCCTCACGATGCATCAAAGCATCATTTTACATCTCTAAAAATGACTTAATTTTCTACACCAGGGAGTTTTAGAATGACAATTTTCATAAAAATGTTTTAATAATAAAAGTATATTTTTTTCATTTGCCACCCACCTCATCTTCATCCACTACAAGTCGAGAATTGCGACAGCAATTCTCGACTTGTAGTGGATGTAGATGACAATGGTAAATTCAGTCTTGAAAGGGTTAAAGCTGGAATTCAATTGATGAAAAATAATTTTTGGTAGATGCTTAGTTAATCGATTATTTCAATATTGGAGATGTCTTGTTTAAATAAATATGAAGATTTTTCGTCATTTGAAGCTGGAAATTGTATTAGCATTTCCCGCTTCAAATGAATAATAAATAAATGCAAACAATTCAGCAAGGTAGGGGTTAATGTATTGACATAACAGTATTTTTGTAGCGTCATATATACAAAAGTACTAGTATATCGGTATAAAAATAACCATTTCAGGTCTGATATAATCACAAATGTTGTGCAATGAACCCACGAAAAAACACAATAGAACACAAATTATGAATAAAATTATGATGACATAATTTACTGTCTCAACAAGCCTCAACAAGTCTCTACAGCATTATGATAATGTTAATGGAGTATTACTTTGTGAATTCCATGAGGATAATTGTGTAGAGTCCTCGAATATTTACCACTTATTATATTACGGGCAATGATAATAACACCAATAGGGTGTACTGCTCGAGTAGGTCTGGTGTAGAGGCAGTTATCCCCAGGAAGCTCAAGTCCAGAGTGTTAACCATTGACCTGCTGACTTTTTGTCATTTGAAGTTGAAATTGCTAAAGCAATTTCTAGCTCCAAATACAAAAAATATCTCTGTTAAATAAACATTTTGTACATTGAGCTATTTGTCTACCACAAACTATGATATCCATTTCAGTGACATATTATTGGCCTAAAATATGCTTAAAGCCGTATATATACAGGCGTAGCAAAACAAGGGTTAAGACACTGACATTCAACGCATATACAGATTTGACCAGCAGAAGTCAATAACGTATAATTATCCATTTACAACCTGCTGCTGACAATTTATTAGCTGATCCTGTGGCTGAATCAACAACAATGCCCTACCCAGCAAACACGACACGCTGAATCAATGTTGATTTAATGTAGGCCCAGAGTTGGAGTCAATGGGCCAACATTAGATCAACAATGGTTTAGCGTCTCGTGCTTGCTGGATACATAATCATAATACATTTTTGTAATGTTTCTTGATGAGTGAGGACTGTGTATATCTCATTAATTGGCATTGCATGTCTTAAAATGTAGAAGATGCCAATTAGCTCAAAAAAACTTGCTCATTCATTATACTAGTTGTTCATGGGTCCAAAAACTTACAGCATATCATAATAAGTGATGTTATGCATGAGTGGCTTAACTACTTAATCCCAAAGGGAGAATTATTCATATTATGACTAGGTAGGTATATGTTTGTTATACGCCAAGTTATGTCAAGTCAAGCACAATTTGTTAAAGCTCCGAGTCTAAATCATTATAATTTAAAGGTTTTGCAATGTGTCTCACCTGCCATTCAACCTTTGTCATATGTTAACTGTTTGATTAGTTACTTTTAGAATAAATTAATCAATTTAAAAAGCTATCTGTGCATGGTTTATGATTTTACGGCCTTTATAACAGTTTCATTCTTTCATTGCTGGTACTGACTTAGGGGTCTTGTCAAGTTAAAAAAATCCAAGAAAAACTCTATACCTATATACCTCCCTATCGAATTTGTTATTTTTTTGGAAACATAAAACAGAACAAAAAACAAAAAAATACAAAAACTGGATTTTTTAACTTGACAAGACCCTTTAAGACATCTATGGAAAAAAAGGGTTGATTTTTGTTTGCTGGGATTCCACTTGGCTGAAGGTTATCAGACGATCTAGCCATGTGCTTGTCTGCACAGCTTGGTGATCATAAGTATGATATTAATGTGATGGCAAAGTTACTAGATAAACAAATGGCAATTAAATGTATGTACTGTGTATCTATTTTGGACGGCATTTTTAGTCCTGTGTAACACTGCCGAATTGAACTGCTGAGAACTTGTTTGTTTGTTCATTATATTGCTTTCTTATCAGCATTACTACTATTATAATTAGTATCTTTACTATTCTCAATTTCGATTATAGTTGCATATACAAAAATATTTTATTATTTAGTTTATTCTCTTTGTATTGAGATGTTGTGAAGAGGCCTTGTGGATTGCCTAGAAAATGATTCCAGATTTCACCCAAGTTGCATTTCATTCCAGGAAGATGTCTGTCTTAGGCAGCAGAATATTGTCCATGATTGAGAACTATCACAACACAAAAGAGCCTTTTTTAGAGGACTTTTAAAATATCAAGTATATACCAGCATGTCTTATCCTGGCTAGCACCATATACAAAGTGGTAAACAAGTTTAAAGCCAAATAATTCTAATGCTTTTGAAATTGATAAAATGTTTTGTAAGTTAATTCAGGTAATTCGATTTGGAAAATCTACTTTTCCATGAATATAATTATTTTTGTCGTTTAAAGCTGTAAAATTCAGTTAAGGATTCCAGTCTTGAATGAGTTGAAAATGGCAACAAAGTGTAGCCATAGCAACTTGATGAGCAACAAATTGTATTGGCAGCCATTGAAAAATATGTATCAGGAACTAAATTTGAAAAAATCAACATGATAAACATGTCGTTTTGGAAAACGTCACATGTTGATAATGTTACTTTATGTATGTAATTTCAGTTTGACAAGTAAAATGCACATTTAATACTTAAATCTGTTGGCACTGTCACTATTTTTTGTTTTTTTTTAAATTTGCAATTCCTAATGCAATTTCCAACTTCAAATGACAAAAAATATTTACATTTAGACAATTAAATTATTTGATAACTGATTTAGCATTTTTTTATCAGTTTCAGTGGTGTTTTTACTTAGAAAACTTGTATAATTGTGTAGGAGACAAGGGCATAGATAGACATGTATATTTTTTTATGTTAAAAATTGAGATTTAATTGAGTAAATGCTGAAACATAAGTGTGAATGGGATAGTGTATCATGTTTATGTAAATTGGACCAAAAAATTAATGGAAATATATTATAAATGATGTTTTTTTCTTTTGTATAATATTAGACTACTTCACACTTTTTGTTAACCCTTCAAGTTCAACCGCCAAGTTATTTAATTTGAATTCTCACCCACTTGAAGATGTGTCTCGCTGACGCGATCCACAACTTCAAGCGAGTGAAAAATGATTCAGGTTTGACAAAATGGAGGTCAATGATTTTGAAATATTGCTGATTGATGTCATTCTTTATGTTTAACTTGTTTAAAAACTGGTAGGCCTATTTAATGTGCTAATAAGAAAAATGAGAACCCAAATATAATCGGGACTGGTGGTTGAAGGGTCGCCCCTCAAACTGCTAATAACATCTATAGTTCTTTCTAAACCTTACAGCGCTAAAATATGTTTGTATAAACCATGGAGACCAAAGGGTTTTTTCAATTTTAAATTATTATCATAAAGGTCTTAGTTAGCTTTTTCGCATCATTTAAATACCTATGTTATTGGTTGACGGACATTATAAATATTTTAATTATTTTATTGCAGTGATCGTCTTTATACGTCAGAATCTGACATCTACAGACATCAGATTCTGATGTATAAAGACAGTCCCCACACTGAAAGGGTTAATGTATTTATTATGAGATCAAATCACAGTTATTGGGAATGAAACGGGTGTTAAAGCATCAAGATTTGCAAATAATTTGTCTCAATTTAAATTAATATGAGTAATTTTCACCCACTTGGAGTTTGGATCGGAATAGCGAGACATAACTAACCCTTACAGCGCAAGGATAGACTTTAGACGTCAGAATCTGACGTCTGTAGACGTCAAATTCTGACGTCTCAAGTAGATCCCCACACTGTAAGAGTCGGAATATTTATAAAGATCATAGACCCATAACATAGGTATTCAAATTAATCAGGAAGAGCTAACTAAGACGTTTATGATGATTGTTAATCGAATGAAACTCTTTGGTCTCCATGGTTTATATAAAAATATTAAGAGCTTAAAGGGTTAAGTGTGTGAAAAATTGAATAAATGAGCATAGCGGTTTAGGGGTTGTATCATTTTTAGTTACACTGAGCATGCTATGTCTCAATTTTAAAAGGTGTACATGTGTAACTTGTTTTGATTATAATTATTAACAAACAAGCAAAGAAGTAACGTAGACCCAATGTTGCTTGAAACTTTGATCAGCATGGCAGACAATGTTCCAACATGGAAACTGCATAAGAGTCATTGCCTTGTTGTTCTACCTTTGACGTGTGAGCTTTTGAATTGTTATTTTTATCTATGTATACAATGAGCCTCATATTCACAATAATGGTCATATATTTTTTTACCAGACAAATGTGATAAATATTGGTGGACAACAATATGTGATAATTTAATATGCCGTAATGAATGAAATGGCTATTTTTTCAGCATCTTTTATTGTGTCAGATAAATGAATTTTTTTTTACCTTGAACTTATTTCATCTGTGAATACAACCTATCGAACAAATGTACCATTTATGCATGCAAAGGGTTGCAGTTTCTAATTATTGAATTCTACTTTACTGCACCCTTAGCAAGTGCTCTTTATGAAATTTACTGTATGTAAACCTCAAATTGCTGTCACAAATCTGAATGTTTGTAATGTATAATTAGTTATAATTATTAGTTATCATCCGACTGGTAAGCCCAACGTTTCACTCATTTCTGGTGTAATGTTTCTCCACTCTCTGTGACCATAGGAAAACATGGGTGTAATGTCTGTGTTTACTTAGAGGGCAATAATTGTGTTTTGTTATTGTTTAAAATGATATTAATACCCTTGCGAATTCAACTATGTATATGACACATTCTGGTGAACACCCCAACACAAACATAATTAGAGTGAAGTGTACAAATTGTTAAGACTTTTAGGCCACTGTTTCATATTTCTCTGTTTTAGATCAGAAAAAATCCAAAATCTAATGAGGTAAAAAAAAACATTCAAGAAAAAAATAACATTGAACTTATTTTTGGAAAAGTTAATGACCAAATAAAAAAAACATTGGACAAATTTCTGGGAAAGTTAGTGAGGGCGACGAAATGAAAAAAATTTTTGACATATTTTAAATAGAGTTAATGAGGCAACGAAAAAAACAAGCAAAACAAAAAAATAGCTGGAAAAATATTTTTTTATCTCCTGAAATTAACTGTTTTTTTTGCGGAATGTTTTTTTTATCTCCCGAAATTAACTGTTTTTTTCGGAAATCGGCAACAATCCAATGCGCGCGCTGTGCAGAAAAAACACATGTTTTTTTGGTAATGCGCTGCCTAAATCAAAGCGCCCGCTCATCTAAAACAGAGAAAAAAAACATAGTGGCCTTACCTGGTGCACACATTTCAAAACTAGAATGTATAAGCACTAAGCAGAATGACAAAATATATTAATCAACTTTAAGCCTTCTAGCGCGAGGATAGACTTTAGTCGTCAAAGACGTCAATCTTTCTGACGTCATAAGTCTATCCCCACACTGTAAGAGTAAAAATATTTAAATAGACATCAGATTCTGATGACTAAAGTCGATCCCGCACTTTAAGAATAAAAATATTTGTAATGGCTGAGACCCATAACACAGGTATTCAAATGAATCAGAAAGAGCTGACTAAGACTATTATGATGATTTCAAATCGAAAAAAACGTTTTGGTCACCATGGTTTTTAAAAAAATTTTTAACGCTTGAAGGGTTAAAAAAATATCAGATCACCAAAGTGTTTATAATTTGACCTTGAGGTGTGAATGGTCACCGTATTTCCCACCTCAAAGTAAATGAAAATGATAACCCTTCAACACTGAGATATTTTTGTATAAACAATATAGACCTAAAGAGTGTTTTTCAATTTGAAATCATCATAAATGTCTTAGTTAGCGCTTTCGGCCTAATTTAAAAACCTATATTATGGGCTTAAGGCGATTATAATTTTTTTAATTCTTCCAGTGTGGGTACCAGCTTTAGACTTCAGACTCTGACTTCTACAGACGTCACATTCTGGCCTCTAATGTCGATCTCTGCACTGTAAGGATGAAATTCACAAATGTAATGCATCAAATGTAGAAGCTGAGAGTATCAATATTAACATTCAAGTGCCTTGAATTCCTTTAGTGTTTTCAGAAGTAGCCATACACGAACCATAATATGACAGTCGCTATGTAACTATGTTCGATTCAACTGTGGGCTATGTGTAGCTATATTGTAAACTTCCTTTTCATTATTTGTATTTGTTTTATTTCATTTCGGCTTTTTGAAGCTGAACATGTAATGTCCGTTATGTATATCAATTGAAAGTAGGAATATTAAGCATATACTATGATTACTTGTACTAATTAGCCACCATTCCAAACAGTTGAACTGGAAATGTTGTTAGTTATTGCTTAATAAATTTTGTAGCAAACGAGTCAAGTGTTATATATCACACAATAAGCTAGATAAATTCTTATATAATTGGTAGCGCTAGTACAGTAGAACCTTGATGAGCGGACCACCTAGGTGTTTTCCAAAAATGGTCTCATTAGCGAGTTGGTCAACTAGGTGAAATTACCCAGTAATCATTGTTAACATGTTTAGCTGTCAGAATAAAAATACCTACAATTTACTATAATACTGTCATGATATATATTCGCGTAGTTTTATATAACCTCCCTGCTAGGCCTATACACCATGTTGTAAATTAATTTTAGTAGTAAGTTACACTATTTGGGGCCAACTATAGCCTATAAGATAATAGAAATGATAGCATCAACATAAGATTTGCAGATGTTTCGAAGGCGTTTGGTTATTTGAAGCACTCTTTTTGAGATTTGAGCTCGATTAGTCATTTGAAGCCTGAGTTTAAACGGCAGAGCAAACAGTTGCTATTACTATTATTACAACGGTTACCAAAATACAAAAACGATTCAGCATATTTTTGGTCTCTGTATCATCAGGGTAGCCAAGACCTACGGGTACACTTGTCTCTGAAGCTATCAGATGTAACAGGCTGTTCGATCTGACTGTAAAGCGCTGACCTGCAGAAAAAACTTCCATCTTATCAAACTATTCGATTGAATGTTCTTCGATACATGTAGTATCACAAAAAAAAGTCCTGAGAGATATACCTTGGTGAATAAAATTGACAACATTTTTAAAATTTGACCAATTCAAACAAATTACTTTGATTTCTTGTCCAGACCAATTTTTTTGCACATAAAAAAATAATTGAGAATTGGTTATAGGTCAAAAAAAGTCATCCACTACAAGCCGCGAATTGCTGTCGCAATTCTCGACTTGTAGTGAATGAAGATGATTTGATGTGGTTTAAATAATAAAGAAAATCACCATGTATTAGTAAATGTGTTTAATGGAAATTTCGATCTAAAACCCTTCATTGTAGGAAAATTAAGACTGTTTTCATGGATGTAAAATGATGCTTAAATGCATCGTGAGGGCTTAAAGGGTTAAGATACGGTATACCTTCAAAAAAGGTTATACAGAAGTCTACAGAACCACAAATTCAAGATGGCCGACGTTTTCATTAAAATGATAGATATCTGCTACCCGAAATGATGTAAATGTCAAACATAACTGTTTCGTGGTTCATGACTGTCGATGAAATTGGGTTGAAAATATAGCAAAATAGATTAATCAATCTAGCTGTAAAACCACTCTTCGGGGGGGGGGGGGGAAGAGAAACTTGCCATCCTATATTTTGCAGCTAATATCACTCGTACAGAACAAAAATAGCTGGAATAATTTTCGAAACTCAAAAGATTTTTTTACAATTCCAATTACCGTAGTCATTTATCGACTTCCATATAGAGCCTATATATGTTGTATGAATTAGAAATATACATTTGTAACCTGAGTCATCTGTTACATACACAATTTTATGCATATTATCATGTATAAAGATTTGAATGTAATTAATAAATCCTAATATTTTACTACAATAGATGACGATCACGTTGAATATCTTTGAAATAATTCAGAACGGATAGTTGACCATGATGATAATCCTCCCCTTGGCGGTTGATATAGTTAACTTTCAGCCTTTGCAAAGTAATTACTGAACGATTCATAGAAAATGGCTTCAATCACTAATCCATGTTGGCTTTATGCGTTAAGATAAGTTACGAGAGGATGATTGTTTCTTTTTTAATTCGTTCTCATGGTAAATCAGCTCGTGGTATGTTAATTTGTTTCTTGAGTGCGCATTATTTCTCAGCATTTGTATTTGATATATACAATCTAACAAGACAACAAGATCAGCAGCAAGTGTGTCAAATTGAAGTGTTTAGAATTAGACACCGTATGAAATATTTACTACAGAGGAAATACATATAGCGAACACAATTTTAAACGTGGAGCTATTGCCTGGAATTGATCATAGATTGTATTATCAGTTTATTTGCGTTTACAGAACGTTTATGATATTGTACTTCTGTATGTTTTACATTCTACACTACCAGTATTAGTCATCACTTGATGACTTATGTTTGGTGATTGATCAATGCACCCGAGATATTTCCTCCAGGTTGTTTAAAACATTTCAGGCAGGAACATTGCCTGTGAGAAAAACGAAGTCACAAATTTAGAAAAAACGAACATGACTCAAGTAATTTGCCTTAAAATTGATATAGCCCTAATACAGATCAATGCAATAATTAATGCAAACTTTGTCACTAACAGCATCATGTATACCTGGCTTGGTAGTGGACGAAGATAACAATGGAAGAGAATGGGCATTAATTTAGCTCGATATTTTATTCAAATTATACATATGCGAATTACTCGCTTCAAGTTGTGGGTTGCAGTAGCGAGACAACTGCCAAGTAGTTAAAAATTGTAATGCTATAATTCAGCGCTTGAACGATTAAAGCGCTGAAATAATTTGTAAAACAACATTGCAATTTCACCTTGAAATTATCATAAATGTCTTATTCAGCTCTTTCCGATTCATTTGATTACCTGGTTATGGGTCTACGATCATTAGAAATATTTTCACTCTTACAGTGCCGGGATCGACTTTAGTCATTAGAATCCGACGTCTACAGACGTCAGATTCTAACAACTAAAGTCGGTCCCGGCACTGTGAAGGTTAAATTGACATGGCCCTAATACAGATCAATGCAATGATTAAACTGTGTCAGTCACACCATCATGTAGGCTACACGGCTTGTAGTGCATGCAGATGACAACGGTAAATTCGGGCTTGAAATGGTTAAAAGAGGAATGCGCATTCAATTTGCTAGATGTTTTATTTAAAGGGACTGGCCCACGCTAAAATCATCAAAAAATCGGTGATTTTATTTTGGCTTCTTAATATGACCATATGATGTAAACATGTCCATAGACTAGAACTGCAATTTTTTTTAATTTTTTGTGCTGCGCATTCACCAGTTAGGCTAGATACAGAGACGAAATTTCCGTATTTCTAATTTTTGACATGGTTGTTAATAGAAATCAGGAATTTCGTCTCTATATCTAGCCTAACTGGTGAATGCGCAGCACAAAAATTAGAAAACTTTTGCAGTTCTAGTCTATGGACATGTTTACATCATATGGTCATATTAAGAAGCCAAAATGAAATCACCGATTTTTTAATGATTTTAGCGTGGGCCAGTCCCTTTAAATTATACATATGCGAGTAATTTTTACTCACTTCAAGTTGTGGGTCACAGTAGTGAGACAACTGCCAAGTAGTTAAATATTGTAATTCTTTATTTTAGAGCTTTAAGGGTCAAGAGCAGTTTGGTGGTGTGAAACGTGGTCCATGTCACGAATAGCGGGGTGGTCCCCTGAGGATTAATCCTTAAACCTTACAGTGCGGGGATCGACTTTAGTCAACAGAATCTGATGTCTGTAGACGTCTGATTCTGACAACTAAAGTCGATCCCCGCACTGTACGAGTAAAAATATTTCTAATTGCAATAGACTCATAACATAGGTATTCAAAGGAATCAGAAAGAGCTGACTAAGACATTTATGATGATTTCAAATTGAAAAAGACCCTCTGATCTCCATTTTATTCGATAAAATTACCAGGATTCGAAATTCGAGCCCTGGCGGTCTGAGGCCGAGCACGCTACCTCTCGGTAACGGAGGCTACCCACAATAATGAGTTTCACACGTGGATGTTTAAGAAACATTTTTGTTTCTTTTAAACCGCAGAGACCGGGAACCGAGCCCCGGACTCTACCGTGAAAGGCAGCAGTGCTAACCACTACTCTAGGGCCCCTGCCCTTTAAGGGTTAAGGTTTACGTTAATTGGAAAAACTGGGGAGACTGGGAAGCGAGGTGGTCCGCCTAGTTAGGTGATTCCTAACGGAGGTTATATTGTAAAAATAAGGTGCCTTAACCAGTAGGACAAAACATTGAATTTTCTCACAGCTAGAATCCATTCATGCTCCTCCCTGTTTTATAGTTTGGATGCCGCTTATTGGTAGATAATAATTGATAACATAGGGCTGTACCTACTGGAACAATAAGGTTGCTTAGGATCTCACAACAAACATTGATTTAATATCGATTTAATATTGTTTGTGTGATGGTCCAGCATTAAAACAATACATGTAGACCTATCGGGTCATGGTCTCGTGAATTTTAAATATTATAGAACATACTTTTTTTGCGCCATACAGGAATCCTACCAATATGGATGTTTGAATTGTAAGCAAGGTCAAATTAGCATAAATGTTTTATTATATATAGGATACAAAGTTATGTGCATATCACAGATTATATACCGGTACTACAATAATAACGGGGTAAAATTTCATAATAAGATTTAACAATAAAATGACAATGAACAATACATTAACATGTGTTACAAATTGTTGTAGACCATGTACTTTTCTAAATATTTCGAATGAGCGATTTTACATATAACTCGTACACACGAAGGTAGATAATTTTAATTCCCTCCACGCTCATCTGCGCAGACAATTCCTCAACACGAAGCCTTGAGATTTAGTGTGCACTTGCTTGAGCTAAACATAACATTGGTCAATGAAATTAAATGCAACCGGTTCGGTTTAGATCATTCACATCACCAATTAGGTGAACTTTTTTCATTTGCCACCAGTTTTCAAATCTGAAGGCACGCAACACAGGATCAACGTACTGTAAACGTGTCAATATTATAGAAATATAATACTACTAATATAACATATAAGCCAAGCATTTTGGCAGCCATTATAAATGAATGGACTTTTTGGGCTATCCTTTAAAGTCTATGTGACTGATTAAATAATTTACATTACATGGGCCAGTTTCTACCACTCGAGTTAATAACGTAAATTATCTGTTTATACAAGTTACAAATTTGGTTACAGAAACCGCACCATGTATATTACCGTAATGTACTTTATAAAGCCCTTCACTTGTCAATGCACCACACATGCGATTACAAATAATACTCTTTAAAAACATGCAGTTAAAATACATGTATATTGTATTGTCCGTAGAGCAATCATTTATCATAATAACGTATTCACCATGTAGTAAACTACAGCTTGTGTTTTGTCATAAGGTTACTGGTGGCCGTTTGTCGGACAGTAGCGGCCTTTCAGCTTACGCTACTGTCGTCATAAGTGTATATTGAAGATACCTGTTATCCCTTTACCTGCTAATCCCGACTATAGTCGTTTTTAATCTGTTTTATTTGTGGATCAAATCACTGATATTGGGATTGAAATGAGTATTTAACCCTTTAAGCCCCCACGATGCATTAAAGCATCATTTTACATACCTGAAAACAGATTTAATTTTGCTAAAACCAAGGGGTTTTAAAAGGAAAATATAAATGAAACTTTTACCAAAACATGGCAATTTTCTAAAAATTGCCACCCACGTCAAGTCATCTTTATCCACTACAAGTCGAGAATTGCGGCAGCAATTCGCGGCTTGTAGTGGATAAAGATGACAATGGTAAATTCAGGATTGAAAGGGTTAAACATCAAGACAGGCAAATGTTTTGTCTCAAATTAAGCAAGTATGAGTGATTTTCACCCACTTGAAGTTGTGTGTCGCGGTAGCGAGACACAACTTAAAGTGGGCGAAAATTTAAATAAACTAACTTAGCAGGATAAGGGTTAACTGATTCATCAACATGCCATTGGCCATCAGTCACCTTTATATATTCCTGACTTCTCGACATTCCTATTTCCAGAGTGACATTTAAATCTGATAATTTTCAACCTGCAGCATCAATTTTCCCAGCATACATTTTTTATCTTTCCTTGTAGAATCTACAGTAGAATTTTGACTACTTACATATCATGAATTACTACCTTAAAAACAAACAGATTGTAGTACACTTTTTCTATGCTTTCAAAATTGTCACTTGCTGGAGCTTACCTATTTATAAAATTACAATTGGTCGGTAACAATAGATTTAAATCCCGGGGTTTAAATATTCAGACATAGAAAACAATCTTTGATTAGGCAGGTGTTTTTGATAACTTTCCCTCCAGATTGTTCTGTAAATTGAATCCAACTATTTGATAGTGAATTGAGATAATTATGCAGTTCCATGATCACTCTGAAAGAAATGTCTTGTTGAGAAGTCAGGATTTATGAAGATCATGTAACACGAAGTTCGTTAGCAGACACTGGTGGCTTGCTGTCGTAGGCCACGCCAGCGTTACTCAGTGTACCTCCTGTTCTCATTGAGACTGGAGCAGCTGAAGCACCTTCAACAGCTTAAAACACAGAAACACACATATTATATATATTACACTATATATCACAGATTGCAATCATTTCAATCATTTTCAGTTAAGACGTAGAGCCTGAAATTATGTATAGAATTACATAGAATTACATGGGAAGAAAACAATCAATGTGCAGTGTATAACCTCATTATAGACCAATAAAATACGAAGGATCTTTCGCTGTTTTCACATTACCTCACATTTTATATGTAACAGTGCCTATTATTTCTTCTTCTGTAGAGCATATTGAATAAATCAGTTACCATATGTATTCTAATAAATGTCCATATTCCCATAAACGCCCACACCCCCTGATTTGAAAATAAAATCCACGATTATAATGTACACTATTATCATTAAAATAGTGTACATGATCCCCCCTGTAATCTCAGGGGGTATTCTAATTAATGCTAGAGTGTTTATTAGAATAAATAAAGTGTTTTAATTAAACTGCTGGTACTAATAATAAATTACATGCTGTGTTACAGGGTACAAAAATGAGAAATTTGATACATACATTGTGGGGTGGGAGAATGAATGGTAAAAAAATAAAATAATAATCCTATACACATTTTCAAGTTTTGCAAACTTATGCAATGACCTGGAATATTTTTTAGCTAATAACATAGCTTCCAGGCAAAATTTGACTGGTTACTTATACAGCCAGCCACACGATAGATGTTGGTTTGACCCTTACAAAGCTGAAATATTTTTTGTGAAGAACAAAGGGTTTTTTTCAATTTTAAATCATAAATGCTTTAGTTAACTCTTTCCGCTTCATTTCACTGTCCCTGCACTGTAAGAGTAAAAATATTTTAAGTGGCCATAGACCCATACCATAGGTATTCAAAAGAATCAGATAGAGCCATGTAAGACATTTATGATGATTTCAACTTGACAAAACCCTTTAGTTTTTATGGTTTAAACAAAAATAATTCAGAGTTGTAAGGGTTAATCTGACTCATCATTTTCAAACTCGTATGGTGAGCACATTTGCCAAGTTTCTCTTCCAGCGCGGGGATCGACTTTAGACGTCAGAATCTGACATCTACAGACGACGTCCAAAGTGAATCCACACACTGAAAGGGGTAATGTTGATACATGTAATTTCCAGCGGCACTGACGCAACATTTAAACAATGTGTCTAGTGCATAATCACACTCACCATCTTTATTTTGTGAGGCCAGATCTGCAGGCTTTGTCATCGTGGGGAGATCAGGGTCTTCACTATAAGGGTTTTCCAGCAGCTTCAACACATTGTTAACTTCTGAGTAGTCACCATTCTCCGCAGCCTCAATGGCATTTTGAGCTATGTAGTTCCTTAGAATAAACCTGTAGAACAAAATTATTGGTAATCAAGGGTCTAGCAGTCATTGTCAAAAGACAACACACATTTAAATTTTCCTTGCTCAATGTTATATTCTATTGATAAGACCAAAAAATTCAGGTGAATGGAAATTATACATAGTTAGATATGACCACAACCCATTTAAACAGTCAAAATTTAACATTTTAAATGGAATATAAGTGTTGTTACTAGTAACTGAAATTGTGTTTGAATTACCAAGAAAAAGTTACACCAGAGGTTGTGTCAAGATTTATTACGACAGAAGAGATGTACTTTACAGTTGTCTCAATATCCATTGCTTTATTATTTACCACTGTCCTGCTAAATTCTTAATGCAGCCAATCCAGATTTGTGCATAAAAAATAGCTAACCCAGCTTTGTGCATAAAAAAATATTTCGGTCACAAACTACAGTGTACAGTATTTGTCAATTTTAGTCACATTTTATCTGGCTTGAAACTTCCATCAAAACATATACCTACCCTATATAGGCATATAAATATGGTGCCAGCAGGACAAGGGGAAACATAGGGATGGTCCACTCACCGTGGATTGGTGTTATTCATCAGAGTTTTGCGGTACTGATTGGCAGCAGGGAGGTCATTCATTCCCCCCGCTTCCTTTTCCAGACGCACACTATACAGTTTCAACCACTCGCTCCAAAGCTTCTCATCATCTGCCTTCTTATCTTCAGCTTTCAGATTCTAAAAAGCATAATCAAGCATTTGATATTACATGCTAACAGTAGACAGAAAGTCCAATGGGTGGCATAGATTACCGTATTTATTCTAAAAAATTGTACCATGATCTTGGATTATATTTTCAAATCAGGGGATTGGGCGTTTATTGGAATTTGAGTGTTTATTAGAATAAATACTGTACTTGAAATAGTATATTTTTTAATTGAATATTGTATCAATTACATTAACATATAGATAACCTTGACATCTCAAACTTCGTTGCTAGCCATGTTTGCTTGCATCCATTTTTTGGTTAGAGAAATTATTAAATACCATCTTTTTTTTAATAAACGCAATATGCGTTAGAGGGGGAGTGCATGCTTAATATTAAAGTAGATTTTTAATTACTTTATAATGTACAATGATCTTGGATTTTATTTTCAAATCAGGGGATTGGGTGTTTATTGGAATATGGGTGTTGATTAGGAATAAATAAGGTACTTGAAATACTATTTTTTCAAATCGACAATTAGTTCAATAACTTTGTATGTTTACATTAACATAAAGATAACCTTGACATCGCAAACTTCGTTGCTAGCTGTGTTCACCTGCATCCCTTTTGTGGTTTAATAATTCAAAACTCAGTTTTTTTTCATCGGAAACAACCATTACGTGATGAGCACGATTTTAGTGGTTTTAATCTGTTTTATTGGCAGGTCAAATTACCTGCTTATATAATTAAAATTATTTGTTATTTCGACTTTCAGAAGAAAAACTGCAAAAATTGCTGCCGCTGCATTTCCGAACACACTAAACAGATGACTTCTAGCCATCAACCACATGCTAACCCTTACAGTGCGGGGATAGACTTTAGATGTCAGAATCTTACGTCTACAGACATCAGATTCTGACATCTAAGGTCCATGCCCGCACTGTAAGAGTAAACATATTTATAATGGTTGTAGACCCATAACATTGGTATTCAAATGAATCAGAAATAGCTAACTAAGACATTTTTGATGATTTCGAATTAAATAAAACCCTTTGGTCTCCATGGTTTATATAAAAATATTCAGCAAAGGGTTGTCATTATGCAAATCCTTTATGACCATCATTGGATTACCAATAGCCAGCTCACTTATCACTGAGCATATGCATAAACTTTTGAAATACGAAATATATAAATGACAGCTAATAAAGACCATACTCCATGAATATTGAAAAAAAATTATCCGCACAAAAAATGATTATGTTTGAATACATACATCAATTTGTTTGGATTTTTCAATACGTTCAAGCTCCTGCGTGATTACTTCTTGGCCTTTTCCCATTTGGGCAAGAAGACTTGGATTCATCTGCATCATCATCATGTACATCTGTAACTGTCTGTAGACAAGACAAAGAATGAACAACCAAACAATAACAAACTGATTACTGATCGTTGAACCAATGCTGATTTAATGCTGCTCCGGCATCGTAGACAGTGATCCAGCATTAAACCAGTGTTGGTTAAACCGTCTTGCTCAATTGACATTCATTTGAAGCTGAAATTCATATAGCCATAACTTGCTAAGCATGACTATTGTCAGTTTGGAAAAAATTCGGCAGCACAAGGGTTCAACCCTTAAAGAGTTGAATTAAATTGTAAAAAAACATCGCCACCAAAGAGTTTTTTCAATTTGAAATCATCATAAATGATTCTGATTTATTTGAATACTTATGTTATGAGTCTATGGCCATTAGAAATACTTTTACTCTTACAGTGCGGGGATAGACTTTAGACGTCAGAATCTGACGTCTGTCCGGCACTATAATGGCTAAAATCAAAATGAACTATTTTTCAAATAAGTGGCTCAAAGTGACATAGTGTTTGACCTTGGGTCTATTCTGGGTTTGAATTTTTGTTTCAGCTGCTCCACTGTACAGCTCTGTTCTACCAGGCGTTCCTTCAGTCTATCCATCTGTTCTTGGAAATTATCACTGCCAGGCAGAGGAAGCATACTAAGACTGCGGAAGCTGTTGGTAAAATCAGCTCCTGTTTTTTGCATGGTGTCAAAAAATTTCTTCACCAGTTCTCTGTTACAATAAAACAATACATGATGTATATTTTTCTCTAGTCATAATTTTCTCTGTGGACATATTTATTTCCAGAAGGATATACAAATCGTTACAAAACAAACATAACTATTTTCTGAGTAGTCCTTATTTTTGAAGCCAAAAATATTAAAATCATCAATGTATTACCGGTGGAAAGTACATTGCATACACATGTAATTATCATCAGCTGTTTTTTAATTAATTTTTCTAAACTAAATTATTAAAATGCACACAAATTAATACTGGCAAAAGAGTGCCTTTTTAGCAAATGTTCATGTTATGATGAATGGAATATTATGTCAATACTGAACTCACTCATCTTCCTGAGACGATTGTTTCAGCAAACCAAACTGAAAGATAACATTTACGAAAATAGCTATATTATTAATAGCAGAAAAATAAACAACGGGTAGCAAATTATTATAGACTTCACAAAATATTTTATTTCATGTATATCAGTGTGATCACAAACTACACAAAAATACAAATCTTTTAACCCGTTGACTACCAGATTAATTTGCTGCTGCACTGTTGATGAGACCAGATTAATTATGATGCCATGGTTATCTCATGTAATCAATCCTGAATATATCTGGAACTGGTCCTGGGGGAACAGTCACAAATCCAGAAAATATCCGGGACTGATCCACAATGAGATAAATCACACTATGACCCTAATTTCTCATTATAAGCAGACAGATTTGTGTTACATTTCACCCGTACCTTTTTTCTCATGATGCTTGTGTACTCTTTGCTGTACTCCTCATCATAATGTTCAAGTAGTGGACGGGTGTCTTCCATTCCAACTATGGGATTCAAGGACTGCGCTAGCTTTAAACAATTCCATTTACAGATCTCTGGCTGCATGCTGTAAGCATAGCGTCCACCATCATCTGATGATAACACATAAATTAACCCTAGTACTGCTCAATTGTTTGCAATGACTTTTCATCATTTGTAGCAGGAATTGCTAACGCAATTTCCAGCTTCAAATGACGAAAAATAGTTCTATTTTCGAAAAATACATACCTTCCTACATTAAGTATTTGGTAAACTGAGTATCTGTCACAGCACATTGATCAATTTCAAGGAACATATTTACGGTGAAGCGCCTAATTATTTTTATATAAAGCAAGTGATTAAAGGTGTTTTTTTTAATTTGAAATTATCATAAATGTCTTAGTCAGCTCTTTCCGCTTCATTTGTTATGGATCTATGACCATTCTAAATGCTTTACTCTTTCAGTGCAGGGATCGAGTTTAGATGTCAGAATTTGACGTCTGCAGACTTTTAAAGTAGATCCTGACACTGAAAGGAGTAAAACATATATATATATATATATATATATCAATATGTTCAGACTTCTAAAGTAGATCGCCACACTGAAAGAATTTAAACATATGATCACAGCTGGACAAGAGTTTAAAAATAGGAGTTAGAAACTTTTTATTTCTATTTTTAAACTCAACTTTGTATTTCTTACCTGAATTGTTGCATATGAAATTTGGATCAAAGCTGTCAATAAACCCATAAGGTCCATAATCTATTGTTACACCAACAATGCTCATATTGTCGGTATTCAGAACCCTGCATGAAAAAAACTGGTACTTAAACATTTAAAAAATAACATTGAAATGTTTATTATTACTCTCAATAATGTCAGGCTTGTAAAATTGGGCGAAGAAGACAATATTATTTGTGTGAAAAAAAAAATCATTTTTACTCAAGACAAACATAATGTATGATGCAGAATGTATTTATCAGTATTATGTCGGCCATAAAAATATTTAAATTGCTTAGGACTTTAAAAAAGTCGTGAGCAAGGGCATGTTTTTTTATTTGGTGAAATATTAAAAAAAAATTGCTTTGGATTTCAGTGGTTAAAAAAAGTCATGAGTCTAGAGGCAAAATGTGATATGTATGAAAATTAATTTTCACATTGAAACATGCAAAACAACTTGTGAAGAAACTTTGATAGACTGATAGAGTAGAAGTGAACAAAAAGTTTCATCAATAGCATTTATATTAACGGGACGGGGAAATCGAAAACAAGCACAGGATATTCAAATTGGTGGAGCACTGATGGAGATATGAAGAAAACAGACGGAGATTTTCAAATTAAAAAGGTCAAAATAACTGAATTTACCCATATCCCAGCACGTTGACCTAATGCTGAGCTGATGTTGGCCCACTGTCTACGACGCTGGACCAGCATTAGCCCAGCATTGATTCAATGTGTTGTGTATCCATGACCCAGAACAGCCGGCGACGGAGCCATTTTCAGTCGGCTATATCGCCGGGCGCCAGTCCAATTTGAAAACACTTATTTTTAATGTACTCCTTACTCACCCATGACACCAACCAATGCTTTGCCATTTAGCAACAAGCGATGCCGTTCTCTTGACTATGTCTTTATAGAATTCCAAGTAAGCAGGTTTCTTATCAGTTGGATGGCTATCCCAGATCTAAAAGTATGGCAAATATAGGTGTAAAATAAAGAAAGTGTTTGCTAAGGTAGTTGAATAATGCTGATGATCAATTGTAATGGGCAATAATGGTAGTTCACTGCTAAAACTTTGTAAATGACATAAAATACTGTGTTTACTGTTTTCATCCTAGTAAATACATTTACATCTTTTATCATCATTTGGTATATGCTGCTGATTTCTATTGAGGCATTAATATGTTTAGCCTAATTATATAACTACATTTAAAAAAAAAAATTATATATTAGAGTAATTATACAAAAAAAATTATAAAATGCTCAAATCTGTCACTTTTATAAGTCCAAAATGCTAAAATTGTTCTTATCATTACACATAAGACATCTAATATCAACATAAGGTAAAAAGAGTAAATATGACTTTAATTAGATTCTGAAGGAACACCCATCTTTGAATAAGGACACTGCATTTAATGAAGGTCTTGCACGGCTATGCAATATAAAATTTATAAATATGTTCAAAACTTTTTTGTTTCACCTTATTATCAGGTCTCCCCTACTCTCTTTTATCAACTAATCACACAGATCAAGAAAAAACTTGTTTGAAAAAAAATTTGAAAAGCAATTTTCTCTTCAAAGCTGTAACTTGCAAGGTATTCTTAGCATTGATGGTAGATATTTTGCTAATCAATTACAAATTTGATTAGCGAATGGGCAGAATCGCATAGCATTTTGCTATGTGAAACTGAACAATTTTTTCCCCGCAGATACATCTATGATGCAGTAAATTTAGTGGTCCTTGGGATATAAATCAGATGTGACAAATAATTCATATAATCATTTGCATCACAAATAGGGCTACTAGTACCTGAGGGTAAAATGTTTTCACAACATAATCCAGGAGTTTTAGTAGAACATCATGCTGACCGACACTGGGTCCCTTTCTGCCAGTCTCAGGATCAGTATCCTTGCAAATTTCAAATGATCCAAATCTGTAATCAACAATACACGAAGGACCTGTTTAACCAAAAAGAGTGAAATGTGGATATAACCATTACTATATGTTATTTAGACTTTCACTAAGTAATTTGATCACAAAAATGGATGTTAACCCTTTCAGGCCTGAATTTACCATGGTCATTTCCATCCACAACAAGCCGCGAATTGCTGTCGCAATTCTCGACTTGTAGTGGATGAAGATGATTTGATGTGGTTTAAAAATTACAAAAAATAGCCATGTATTGGTAAACCAGTTTCATGGAAATTGTTATTCTAAAACCCCTAGTTACAGGAAAATCAAGTCTGTTTTTAGAGATGTAAAATGATGCTTTAATGCATCGTGAGGACTTAAAGGGTTAATGTCATAAACCATTACCTTTACAGCGCAGGGATGGACTTTGGTTGTCAGAATCTGACTTCTGTATGTAGAGGTCAGATTCTGACTAAAGTCTATCCCTGCACTGTAAGAGTAAAAAGATTTCTAATGGCTGTAGACCCATAACATGGGTATTCAAAAGAAGCAGAAAGAGCTAATCAGGACATTTATAATGATTTCAAAATGAAAAAAATCCTTTGGTCTTCATGGATTATAAGAAGTTTTTCAGCACCTTAGGGGTTAAACTGAAAATCACTACAGCTGTTTTCATCTTTCATATTTGACCTTTAAATAAACAAAAAAATTAAAAGAAAAATGATTATTATCTGATAGTTGAGATGACTGCTAATTTTTTTCCAACATACCAAATTTATCCTGGGTACGGGCGGGAGCGCAGGCGATGTCTGATGTTGTCAGCTTAGTGGCTGATACAAACCTTTAACCCTTGAGGCGCTGAATTTTTTAAGCAAAATCTTGGAGACCAAAGGGGTTTTTTAATTTGAAATCCTCATAAATGTCTTAGTTAGCTCTTTCTTTGAAGGGTTGAACTGGTTTGACTGTTCTTACATCTTCATGTTAAAAGAGGCAGATAGTTTATACGAATATGTAATTCCAAGAACATAAAATGTAGAACTTTGCATACTTTAAATCTCTCACCATTAATACCTCCAGATGAATTGCTTGAATTGTTTCTTATTATTTTTCATTCGTTCGAAGTTGGACTTCAGTTTCAACTGACGAAAAAATATTTAATTTTTGAAAAAACCCACCTCAGAAAATGAATAACATTTGATTTATTTCAATAAACTCTCGAGGCACTACATCATAGAATTTAAATTTTAAAATTTAGATAAATCAAATTTTTACCCACTTGAAGTTGTGGGTCGCGGTAATTTGAAGTGGCTAAAAATCACTCACATTTATACAATTTGAATCAAAACATTTGCCAATCTTAACATTTTGAATGCTCATTTCTTCTTCCAATTTTCTAGTTTGAAGGTTAAATGAAAAGGCTAAAAACTGCTACAGACGCAATTACCACTTCAACTGAATTATTTTATACAAACCATGGAGTCTAAATGGGGTTTCTTTCACCTTGAAATCATCATAGATGTCTTAGTTAGCTCTTTCTGATTCATTTGAATACCATTGTTATGGGTCTACGGCCATTAGAAATTAGAAATAGTTTTACTCTTACAGTGTGATGTGTGCATGCGCATAGATATAACCTGTATTGTACCCAGGGGATACCTCAGGTGTCCTCCTTAAAAAAGAAGTCGGTTTTTGGTGGTAGTTTGATTATTGGGAAGTCGGTAAAGGAAGAGTTAAGGGTATGTATAAAACAGACCCAGGGGAACAAGGGTTAATTTACCTGATGAATGTTTGTGCCATACGCATCACAATAGTCGCCTTCTCCTGAATAGCATTGCCATTGTAGAAAATGTCACGAACAACCATACTTTTAGATGTAACACAAGAACCAGCTCTACTGGTAGGAATGCCCAAATGATGCATGGCCTAAAGTAAGAAAATAAAAGAGAAAATACACTTTTTACTTGGAAGAATTGTTTAATTATATTATAGAATGTCTTGGATGACACAGATTATCATAAATATTTCTTTTTTAAAATTCATAATGTAAACAAGAACCATCAGGTTCTGAACTGCACTGTGAGTTTTATTGTGTAGCCGAAAAATCAACTGAGCAGCAGGCCCTTAACGTGAAAATATAAGTGTCAGTGAATGGTAATCACTGCTCGCTTTGTCACACACATTGTCACCATAAATACCAATTATAAAAAATCAATAAAATTTCGCTAAAATGGCCTGTAAGCTATAGCATTTGGTTGGTAGCTTCTAGAAATTTGATATTCAAGTATATATATACACATACTAAAATGTAAAGACACAAGACTGATATCCTTATAGATAAAAAAAACTTCATAAAAAAAAGTTCAAACCTCCTAATGCTTCCCCCCCCCCTCTCTAATGAAGCTAACCACCTAATCAAAAACTGAAAAAAAGATTTAACCCTCAAATTTAGACAAGGTGATTACCTCACTGCATAAGAATTCTCGAATACTAGATCTCAAGACTTTCCTGCCATCAGCTGTTCGAGAGAATGGGGTCAGTCCTGCACCTTTCAGCTGTATTTCCCATCGCTCGTTATCTTTATTGAGAATTTCACCAAGATAACTGTGACAAATCATTACATTAAATAAATACAAAACGTGACATTATTCAATTGCTAATATCTATTTATAACTGAATTTTAGGATTATGTTACTTTAATTATATTATTAACTGTGATTTGAATACTGATTAAAGATCTATATTTTTTGATTCTACAACTATCGGGAATGTTCCTGTTCAAGAATTAATAATATTAAACCAGACAGCAATATATCTAAGTGGTTAGTTCCAGTTACAAATAATAAGAAAGCATTATAAGTATAATAATAAAAGGAAAAGCATCCCAAGAATATTAATGTAAATTGTATGATACCTCTGATGATACTAACCATCAATCATGTAAGATTTAACTACATGAAGTTATTTCTACCAGAGATATTTACTTCATTAAAGTTTTCAAAATGTTTCCTAAAAAAAGACAATAGGCAGCCTCAGAAGCCTACCTGTTATCTAGCAGCTGATAATGCATACCTATTATGTGGAGGTCTTAACAAAACTCTTTTTTCAATTACTACCAGGCGCGGATCCCGAGGGGGGCTCTTTTTGTGCCAAATTCTTTAAAAAGCTTCCTAAATTTGACTAAATATACCAAAAAATTAGGGGGGGGCAAAGATTATCAACAGACATCAACAAGTTTACAACAGTATTAACAATATAGTCAACATCAGTGATTTAACCAAGCATTGAACAAATGCTGTGTTAATGTTAATCCAACATCTACAAAACTGGCCCAGACGTCAACAGATGTGTCGAAAGACGGTCCCCGCACTAAAAGAATAAAAAATTTATAATGACCGTAGACACATAAATTAGGTATTCAAATGAAGCGGGAAGAGCTAACTAAAAAGTTATAAATTATGATTTAAAATTGAAAGGCTAAAGATAAGACTTACATCGCTGCTCCATCTCCCAATTGACCTGAAAAGTGGCCAAACTGATGCCCACAGTAGCAATGAGCAGCTGTGTCTGACCCCGGGAGCAGCTTATTGCCAGAAAAATACTCAGCAAAAGTTGGATGACTAATGTCTTCTTCTGTTAAATCAATCAAACTAAGTGCAGGTCTGGATACAGCCACAACTTCAGGTTTGGACACAGGTGTAGGCTTCACACGGGAAAAACAAGCTCCCTCCACTTGTCTCTGACCTTTCTTCATCCCAGGCTCGACAGGAAGGGATAAAAGTGCCAGGTTATCAAACCTTAATTTTTCCAGCAATGTCATTTTGAACGGCTCTGACAGGTGTTGCCTTTGTGAAAAGTTGAAAAGTCCAAGAACTTTCTTCTTACTTGTCAATCCTTTGGTGAACATATGAGCTGTTAGTCACGCTAAATTTATTGCTTAGAATGATCTCTTTGCAATCTACAAAAACACACAATATTAATCACCGGTACCGTATCTTGTGTGATGATATCAGGATAAACAATACCACTGAATAAATCATGCAGCATACATTTATGAGAAATTGGGTCAAAACTAAAGCCTCACCTCTAGTTTTAAATAACTTAAAGTGGGTCTCAGTTTTAATGTTGGTCACTGGAAGTAAATCTATAAATATAAACCATTTAATAAAAGAAATAACATAAATTCCCCCCCCCTCAAATATACCACACCTCTATTTGATCCAAGTTATAGGCCTCAAATGAAAACCTCTTTACACGCAGAAGATTATTTCCCCAAAGGCTAATCATTAATTATATAAGTTCGAGTTTATATGAATTATATAGATTATGAAAATCTGCTTGAATGGAAATGGAAACAATTTTTGTATTGGTATATCTGAAACAGAAATTTAAAAAAAAACATAAGTAGAATATGCAGAATCAATCAGAAACAAAAATAAATTATTCAGAGAAAACATCAATAATTATATTGTTTGCTGGGCATATGTTTTGATTTAAATTGTACTAATGTAAGTAATTCTTATCACTTGTAGCTGGGGGGGTTGCGGCAGCGAGACAAAACCTTAACCCTTAAAGCGCTGATTTTTTTATGTAAAATCCATGGAGATCAAAGGTTTTTTTTTCATTTTTAAATCATTATAACTAGCTTAGTTAGCTCTTTCTGATTCATTTGAATACCTATATTATGGGTATACGGTCATTAGAAATATTTTTACTCTTACAGCGCAGGGAGTCTGACGTCTACAGACGCCAGATTCTGACGACTAAAGTCAGTCCCCGCGCTGTAAGGGTTAAGTGCGTAAAATTTAAATTATATAATGTAGCATCTTAATGCCGTCAAGTGAAATTAATGAAATGTGCTGCGGTCGCTACTCATTCAACCAAACTATTCATTTTCCAAGGTGGGTTTTTTTTAGTTGAAATTTTATTAGCAATTCCAGCTTTGAACGAATGAAAAATAATAACAATAAATAACTAGATGTGACTGTTTTCGGCATGAAAACATAAAAAGCATCCTGTTACATGACCCAAACTTGGTTAGATTGCCATAACAAAAAAATTAAAGTAAAAAAAATTACCCCCACCAGTTATTTTTTTTCAAGATGTCCTCCCATCAGCCATCTAGTATAGATGGCTCTTTTTTATTTCACTTATATATATTTTATTCACTTTACCGATGAATTCCGCGTAGGCCCTATTCTGTAATTATTATTAGCATTTATTACTTATTATTAGGATTTAATAGTCAAAGCTCTAGTTTAAAAATGATGCCGTTTCTTCAATGTCTGTTATGTCAGTCATCTTGCCTTCATTTTTTTTGACCTGTCAGACGTTGTACGTGAACAAATCAACTTGAACAACTGCCATCAAGTTTTTAAATACAGTAAGATTTTAAAGCATAAATCACAGGCGACGGCTGGATAATTCACCATTGTTTACAGCGGGTCAGCCAGGGAGTCTCTTCTTCATAGGGCAAACTTGACGGTGCGAGCCCATTCCACCTAGCAGGCGCGCCGGCCAGCGAGCCACTTCGTTAGTACTACAAATTATAATAGATCTACTAGAGACCACATGGTCTAAATTTTGAAATAGGGGTCTAGAATTAGACCTAACTAGAAGCTGGACTCTTAACGATACTCTATATAATTTTACGAAATTTTCAGGGATGTTGAGTGTTGGGATATTTTTTGCAAATTTTCATGAAAATCTGTTGAGAGTTCACTGACTGAGAAATCAGAGAAAATCATGCTATCCTGGGCCCAGTTTGTGATACATTTATTTCCCAACTTCTCGTTTGTCCTCCTCTTTAACATGCATAGGGAGGATACGAGCACTGTAACCCCCTCGCTTTATCTCAACAATCCTCATATGTGACCCATCTGCACGGAATGAGTCGCATGTCGGCTCCCTACAAGCTGAGAAAATGGGCAATATACATGATATGGGCTAATAATAGCGAATTTTGTTTTTTGTAAAATTTTGATGCTTTAAAGCCCAGAATTACTATTCTATTTCTAAGGCCAGAAATAGTTTATACGCCCCAATATTAGTCAGAAATGACATATCACATGATTGTGATTATCAGATTTTTTGTTTATCTGTTTTCAAAATGGCCGCTGGCGGCCATCTTTGATTTTACCCATTTTAAAAAAACGCTCGAAGTTACCCAAAGTCCAGATGTCCAAAGTGGAATTGAACAAGCTCAGAGAAACTGAACTCGTACTTCCCAGATTGTTGGTCATCTCGGACGATCTGTCGGGGCCAATTTCGAGCCCTGCATAGTATGTCTATATTTAAGTTGTTTATCCAGAATTACACTTGAGGCTCACAAGTGATCTTGGTTGGTTTGATTCAGTATTGTGGGCTCAGCCTCCGTGACCGAGAGGTAGCGTGCTTGGCCTCAGACCGCCAGGGCTCGATTTTGAAATCCTGTGTCTGGAGGACGGTGTCATCTCATTCATCTCACCATCCTCATGAGGTTCTCCTGGCCCAGTTTAGTTTCATTTTTTTGGTTTGGGGTTGATTTGCTGAGAAGTGAGACTTTGTGAGATAAGTAACAGAGTCAGGTAATTCGGTTGGACAATGACATATTCATGCATTTCTGCCATTTTTCTGGTGCTTCTTACATGTGTTTTCATGTTTATCAACAACTTCAAGGGGTTCTGAGCGTGCGCATTTGCGGACAAATTCTCCTCACATACGTCGCACAGGCAAAGATTGACACAAACTATATCGCAGTGAATTGTAATTTAGTTGTATTTTATCTAAATTCAGGTCCAATATGTCACCTATCAACTTAGAATCACAGAGATGCGAGTAAATATATTTGCTATAAGCAAGATAAAAATAGATTGACGGGAGTAGCAATTTAAAATTGGTATCAAAGCCACTTTGATACTCAATTCACAGCCTTGTGGCTCTTTAACATGTATAACGTTAGTTAGACGGGACACCTGTTTGGCACTTCGTTTCCAGACGGGGAGCTGGATGTTTTTTATAGACTCCAGAAATTCAAACAAAATGGCCTGCGTTTATACTGTTCATAGTCATACCAGCTCGATTCGAATATTCATTTGTTTATATTTTCCTGACTCGACCTTAAAAATTTATTAACGGTGGCGGCCATACTTTTTTCAGCATCACAAATTGATTGTTCACCACTAGACAGTCAGATGAGGGTGTGCATCACAATGTAGGGCCAGCCTTGGCTCTTAGAAATTATTAGCCAAGTAATTAGCCAAATGAGAAAACCTCTAGCCAAATCTGTAATATGTTAGCCGCAGCCGTATGGCGATGCGTTGAAAAAAATGTTTTGGTAATTATTTGAAAATAAAATGTGCTCTCTGTTGCATTCTATAAGCATTTTAGAGTTGGTATATTGCTTTTCTCAAAATTTATTTTATTTACAATAATACCCTATCTACAGTAGTCACCAAGTGCAATCCTGCACAAAGAAAATGAAGAAAAGTGAAGAAAACTTTTACAAAGAAAAAGTTTTCTCCCCAAGAAAACTTTTTTCTTCCCAACAAAACTTTTTCTTCCTCATTTGTGATAGAGGCCCCTGATTGTCAGTTGATTGAGACAATAAAATTAAATTATATTTTTAGATTATTTGTAGTTTTTTAACTATCAAAACATTTTATTTTTAATCATATTTAACATAACATACAATAAAACAGTTTGGATGACATTAACATCTAGTAAGAACTATCACAAATGAGGAAGAAAAAGTTTTCTTGGGAAGAAAAAAGTTTTCTTTGGAAGAAAACTTTTTTTTTTTCTCCCAATAAAAGTTTTCTTCATTTTTCTTCATTTTCTTTGTGCAGGGTTGCACTTGGTGACTACTGTATAAATGAATGCACTTTAGCGTAATTTTTAATTTGAAATACATGGTACAGGTGAACATTGTTATAACCCGATCGTTGGGGTCTAATAAGTGAAATCGTGCTATAAGTGAACCGTGTTATACAGGACAGAATTGATTATACAGCGATCAAAAATTATAATAGTGGCCAGATTTGCATGTTTCTAAGACCTATTACAGCTATATTAATTGATTATTGATAGTATTCCTTTGATAAAATACCGGTAATTGAAATAACTGATAAAAAAACGGAAAAGTTATTCATTACTGCAGAATAAAACAAATGTGCACGTGTTTATCGTAACAAGTGCGTTATGACCACACTAGACGTACACTGTCCTTGTCTATAGATGTCGCCAGATCTCCCGAGCAAACAAGGCACATTGAACCAAGTTTGGCTTAATGCTGGGCCACTGCCTGCGCTGCTGGCCCAGCATTAAACCAACATTCAATGTGTTGTGTTTGTTGCGACGCTGATATTGTATGGGAGGTTCGCCTCCTGCATATGTGAATAAACACACAGGGTGCTGTGGACGGCTCATTGAGGCAGGGTATAGTATTTAAGTGACCGGGGGGTTAGCTATGTACCGACGCGATGTTGTTCTAATGTTGGAAGAACGTCTGCGACGCTGGCACCATACAAGGCCAGTACTGCATCAGTGTCTCGTGCTTAAGGCAGAGACGTTATGCCACGGCAAACGCAAGACATTACCGTAAGCACATGTTGGATCAGTGCTGGGCCGACGTCGAAGATGTTGGTCCAACATTGAACCAGTATAGCACGAACTTGGGGATTTGCCAGACAGGTGTCTGTCTGTGAACGTGTCATGTCTGGTGACTCGTGGAAGCTAGTGGATAATATAGGCTTATGTTTGACATTATCCGGATTCATACTCTCTATGCCTGGTTATATTAACCAGCACCTATGTTTTAAAAATGTTTTTTCAAATATGATATTTTTTAGAAAGATTAAAAAAATGGCACATGCGTAAAAAAAATTATCAGAAGGGGCCACAGCATGCCTGTTCCACTTACCTAGTAAAGCATTTATTGCAGCTATCATGAAATTAAAAGCGAGAGCTGGCATCATTTTTCGTAATTACGAGAAATCTAATGATGGGAGCCCCCAGAACAGGTGATAAAAGTGCCATTCAAAACAAATAACTTTTAATTCTACAATGATGGCTTCATTTCTACCAGTAATCAGGCCGGGACGCATACCTCTATTTAGCAACGTAATGAATTCAATATCGTGTTTAAATTTAACCTCGGGGGGCATTGTTAAATATAACAACGTTCATGAATTCATGACCATAAGAAAAACTTGTTTTTTGATCAGCCAATTTAAAATCGTCGTGAATTACATCAATTAAACAATATAAATATGTGGAATGGGCCATGTGAGACAGCATAAATATTAGTTTGATAAAATCAAGGGAAACTAGATTCCATGACTTGACCCCCAGGCCACGCTGAGCGTCTTTCTGAAAAATTGCTTGATTTGCTGAAGTTACGACGTGAACCAAAAGGAGGGAGGATAACAGATGGAGATTTTGATCGTTGGATTTTGAGATCTATCGTCTGATTGGCGAGGAATGACCCAGATATTTAGCTAAAACTTGTTGTAGGTAGATGCCACGCTTGATTTCCGCACTTTGACCGCAAAATATAGGCTATTATAGCGTTATTTCTGATATATCTTTAACAATGTAAGGTTAAATTTGTCATCAAAACAATTTATTGGACCACATGCTCTTCTTCAGGATGACGTCACACCTAGGTTAAATTTAACTACGTTGTTAATTTTAACAACGCCTGCGATGTTAAATTCAACAACGTTATTAAATTCATTAACGGTGCTAAATAAAGGTATGCGCCCCGACCTGGTAATAGTGAGCAAAAGGAACAAACAAGCGAAGAAAAAAATGTCTTTTGTTGCAGTGTATCACAAATTCACATAAATCCTAAAAAAAACACGAAAAAAACACCAAAATGACTTCTTCGGACGTCGTAGACACAAATCTACCTAACTTAGCGCTGATCGGCCTAACTCGCAGCGCTCGCCAAGAGGCAGAGACGTTGTTTACTCGGCTAACAAGCACCCTGACCCACTCGTTTAATCTTAATGATCCTCATATGCAAATGAGCTATTATCTAAGCGAGAATAATAGTAAAACGCGCCCCTGCTTGATTAGTTCTAATGTGACATTTTTCACATATTATCGCCCATGCCATGGACGATAATATGAGAAAAAAATATTGAATTTATGAGCTGCGACTTTCAATATGCACAGAGTAATTCGTTTAGTTATTATGTATAAGAAGATCATTCAATCCTTGCCTCTATCTTGTGTCTAGACAGGTTCTAGGGGTCTAAACTGTTAAAAACATGATAATGTAGAAAGTCAAAGTCCAACTGTCAATTATTGGTTGTCTGTTTGGGATAGCTAGCCCTGGAAACAGATTGTCTGTGACTTCCGACATTGCCAATGAGAAGACAAGCCTCACTGTGCGAATCGGCCTCACACAACTCCCTGTATCATCACGACACCTCAAGATTCAATAAAGCGTGCCAGAATTAGATGATGAAGTCCGTTTATTCTAAAATTGACACAAATAATACGGTCTACAGGTCTATAATAATTATTTCGGCATTGTAACGTGTAGGCTATAATATGTTATTGTTTGTTCTTCACAACCTGTCACAGGCCAGGGGCATATATTTTTATATGATATAATGATTGCCATATATGCAAAGACGCACATGTGTAAAAACGTCCACATGGATTTGTAAAAAAAAAAAATAGGCTGGTTACAGAGCCCCGATCGAGTCCCTCCAGCTGCTTTAAAAGGCTCATTTTGAACGCCTAATTATATCACATCATTTGTGCTTCCACATTACATTACTCAGCTATATGCCCTTGTTCTTCCATATTTCACTCACAGAAAGTGTGATCTGATTTGATTTAATTTATTTCAGTAAAACAATATACAAAAATACATGATCCTAATAACCAGGGTCACCATATCGGGCTTATAGGCCTACTTGTCACCAGGAATACAAACACCATATATAATGGGTCTGGTGATTCTTATTTCCATATATAGTTGTCCCTGACATGTAGGCCTAGACCAGACGGCGACTGGTAAGGTTTCACATAAAAAAATACATTGTTACTACACTACCGGTATAACCTCGGTCCCAGACCATAACAATAAGCGGACCACATCGCTTTTGTCGAGTCCCAAGTTTTTCTCATTGACGTAATGCCCAAGGATTAACCCTTAGCGGACCACCTCCGCTATTCGAGACTTTTATACTTTTATAACACCAAACATGGGACATCAAGGGTCAATTGTTTTAATTCTTTGAATCCCATATAGGGGGTTGGTTTAAATAGATGAATAACCATGAATAACCATGAATAACACGAAATAACTGTTAATAGCATTTATAATTGTTTTGAAAGACAAGAATAACATTTTCATTGATGAGTGCGATCGTTATACTGCTTGAATTATAATAGTATAGGCTTTATTAATCGGCGAAATGTGTTTTAGTCGATGTTATTTCTGCAACGTTCCGGTAATGGCTACCATTGTTTACATGTTTCCATAGCGTCTCACCAGGTGTCGCCGTCCCCAAGATAATTATCGCATACACCTCTACGTCGCCTGTTAAGCACCCAATAACACATAACTCGATATATTGACTTGAAAGTCAATATATTGAGTTCACAACTCGATATTTTGAGTTCACAACTCAATATTATCCTATATTATCCTATAATATTTGAATTGAATTTATGCTCGAATACTATTTCTCCGAAAGGGTGTCGCTGTGTGTTTTGCAATATCACTTGCTGGCGACTTTGCGTGAGTGTTGTCATGCGTGAAGGATTAGGCCCTACCGATTAACATGTGACGTTCGTATCAGTGCAAATTAACAACATGCATGCCTACCGGTTTCAAATAATTAACTTTGCGAGTTTGTGTGCTATCATAATATAATTTATATCACTATTTTCAGTAATTAATAAGTTTTCTGGTGATATTTATTACATGTTCGTACGACCAAAATTAAAAAAGTTAGGAATTTGCATTAGGATATGGTTATCATACCTGACAACATTGACTTCCCACGATAATTAGTGGTGTAATGCACCTCGTAAAGCCAAGGGTGTTAGCTGCACCGCAAATAAATATATATACACATTAAAAAGCCAATACAAACATGGTTTTAACTTAAAGCTGCATAACTGTTTTGTTTATTTTAACTCGTTAAACATGTGAACTGTAAGTTGTGAACTGTGATCAAAAACACCACCGCTTTGCTCCTATAACCTGATAAGTAATTTACAAACCTTTGTTATGTTAAATTATTGTACGGTAATAATTTGGTGCTCTACCAATTTCGTAGAGAATAAATTATATATTCCCATAACTATATATTAGTTATAAATATGATAATATTGTGATAATCACTGCATGGGGAGTTTAATATGACAGTGCACTATTTTTAATTTTATATAAAGATGTAAATGCTTGATTTTTGTAAACATTATAAAGCATCATTGAACCGCCGTAAAATTGTTTAAAATGCTCCCTATCGGTTTCACAGCTTATCGTTGTATTATTTACTATACTTTATGCTTTATCACGTTGTTATTATTATACAGTTAAATATTATGTCGCTGAACATAATATTATTAAAGTAATGGTTAAATGTAATTAATACTATATATAATAATATTATAACATGCGTTAAAAGTGTTACTTTGTGATCCCGTCAATACTGTTGACTTTGAAAAAAAGTGATACTTTAAAACAGTGTTATTTTGCGATCCCGATCTACTGGCAATATTCCAACATGCGGGGTTTTCTAATGGCAATGTCAAACTAATGAATGATAATTCCTTACCTTGATAAAGATACATGTGTATACAACAAGGTTAGTTTAAATTTGAATATAACAATTTCTTACAATGGACGTTAGATTTTGATCAAACGTTATTTATTTATAAAATTTATAATGTCAACACTATAATGATAAAATGATTCTGGTCAAATAATTTTGAAAACATAGTTCCACATAAGAGTTGTCTGGTTCGTTAGACTATTCAGCGGTGAAAGGGTTACAGCTCGGAGCCACCTGGTGACTAGATGTTCAGGTAGGTGCACGTGGGTGACACCAAGTGTGGGAAATATAAACTACGGGCGATGTTGTGTTGAAGTCCCACAATGCGGAATAATTTTAAAAACGTTACACCCAACTTACAAGTTATTATTACTGCCTAAACCATATACTACTATCATAAATATAAATGTATGTTATATTACCTACATGTACAACCATTTTCATATAGTATTGCCAGTTATTTCGTGTTATTTCGCGTTATTCATGGTTATTCATGGTTATTCATGTAATTAAACCTACCGCATATAGGCCCACGAAATTCACACTTACGGTGAAAGTCTGATGCCCACGTTTGGATGCACACACACGACAACCAACAATGGTTATCTGGGTAAGACTTAACCATATATAACTTCTACCCAGCAAGCACACCACGTGGAATCCACGTGTAATTGAGGTGGAAAATTGGTGGACACTTGTTCCACTAAAAATCCAGGTGTATGCCACGGGGATTTCTTCATGTGTATTATTGGTGTTGTTATACACGTGGATATCAAGTAAAGTTTGAGCCTTATTTTTTCATGTGTAAACCACTTTGCATTTCTCATGTGGATTATTGGTGTACATTTTAAGGTGTATTCCACGTGACTTGTTTCACATGGATTAATGGTGTACCCCTTCACGTAGATATCAGATCTATGGATATCATGTGTCACGTGAAGAATGCCACCTGATTTTATTTCACATGTTTTCCACGTGTATTTTGACATGGATTATTGGTGTAACCATCCAAATGTATATCTGTTGGATATCATGTGAAGATTGAGCCTTATTTTTTTCACGTGTAATTCACGTTGCACTTCTCATGTGGATTATTGGTGTTCATTTTCAGGTGTATTCCACGTGAATTGTTTCACATGGATTAATGGTGTTCTCCTTTCACGTGGATATCAGATGGATATCATGTGAAGAATGCCACCTGATCTGGTTTCACTTGTTTTCCACGTGTATTTTTCACATGGATTATTGGTTTACCTATCCACGTGTATATCTGGTGGATGTGATGTTTGAGCCTAGATTTTCTTCTGTATTCCACGTGGGTTTTTCACGTGATCGTTGGTGTAGGCCTACATATCCATGTGCATTGCACTTGATTACACAACTCAACCCCTTTCAGATACGGACCTCTTTGTGCGTTCTCAACAAACGTAAACGATCATACAGTTGTTTTGTAGACTACCAAAAGGCATTTGATACCATAAATAGAACCAAATTATGGACCAAGTTGTTATCCTCTGGGATATCAGGGCGGATTCTAAAAGTAATTAAAAACCTCTACAGTCAGGCAAAATTATGTGTTAATGTAAGTGGATTAAACTCTGAATTCTTCTCATGTAATGTTGGAGTTCGACAAGGAGAAAATTTATCTTCGTTGCTTTTTTCTCTCTACTTAGCTGATCTTAACGAATTTATATCACGATCTTGTAAAGGTTTAGAAAAAATCCAGGAGATGGACCAGCTAGTCTATGATCCAACAGAAGATCTAGTATCGTACTTAAAGTTATATATTTTGATGTACGCGGATGATACTGTATTAGTGGCTGAATCCCCTGAAGACCTGCAAAAATATTTGGATACTCTAAATGAATATTTTAACAATTTTGATTTAAAAATTAACACCAGTAAAATCAAAATATTCATCTGTTCGCGAGGCAAATTAAAGAATATATCTTCGTTTAAGTTTGCGGACATGAAACTTGATGTAGTGAATGATTACAATTACCTGGGTGTCACGTTTAATTTTAATGCAAAATTCAATGTTGCAAAACAAAGTCTTTATCAAAAGGGATGTAGGGCAATGTTCGCTCTACTGAAACGGATTAAATCTCTATCTCTACCTCCAGATATTTCATTAAAGTTATTTGACACTCTGGTAAAACCTGTTGTATTATATGGAGCTGAAGTGTGGGGGTGTGAAAATTGCGACATTGTAAATAAAGTGAACTTAAGGTTCTGTAAATATATTTTACATGTTCATAAATCTACTTGCTCTAATATGGTTTATGGAGAGTTGGATGAAACGCCGCTTCATATAGATATTACATGTAAAATGATCCTCTACTGGGCGAGACTGATTAACAGTAAAGAAAATAAACTGTCGAAAATGATTTACTCTTTAATGTATAAACATTACGAGAAGGATTTGTTTCATTCTACATGGACTAGCTCGGTGAAAAACATACTAGATAGTGCTGGATTCTCTGGGATTTGGACGAATCAATCTTTACCTAAATCACCGGATCATTTTAATACAATTCTCAAGTTAAGGTTGCACGACAAATTCATACAAAATTGGAATGAAGGCATAACAAAAGGTGGTAAATGTACTGTATACCGTATAAATAAAAATACTTTTGGTTTTGAGAAATATCTGACTGAACTACCTGTAAATAATAGAATCCTAATGACAAAATTTCGGTGCCGCAATCACCGTCTACCAATCGAAGCTGGTTGTCGGGCTCTAACTCAGCGCGACCTACGGCTATGCCTCCATTGCAATGACATCGGTGATGAGTACCACTATCTGTTATGCTGTCCGTTATTCAGAGAAGAGCGTAAAAAATATATAAATGTCAAATTCTGGAAAAGACCTTCCACTATTCAACTGGAACAATTATTCAAGCAAAACGATTATAATAATGTACTGCAGTTAAGTTTATTCTTGAAAGTGAATATCGCAGAGTTTTAAAGTGTTCTTAACAATGAATAATAACATCTAATCCACTGATTCTCGTATAAATCATTACAATTGTAAATAGTATTATAATATGCACTGTATATTATTATATGGCGCCAGCGCTTTCCTGGCTCTTCACACAGGAACCATCAGACAAGGCTGTATCAAATACAGAAAAAACAGAATAAATGCTTAAGTCAAATGTATTGCCTATTGGGCGACATCATGCGATATGACAAGGCACATAAATTTTATACACGTTTCCGTCACACAGAAATTTAACAATTTTTTTAGTAAAACCCAGCCCCACAGTCACAGGCCAGCAAGTTAAGATCTCAGCTAAGATTCGGAGTAACTCGTTGGAGATTAGCAAATTATGATCTTACCTAAAGCTACGACAATCTTAACTTGGTTTTAAGATGAGATCTTATCTTAAAACGACTCAATCAGGCTAAAATCATCAAAAAATCTGTGATTTTATTTTGGCTTCTTAATATGACGATAGAACTGCAAATCTTTTTTATTTTTTGTGCATATTTCTTATTTTGGACATGCATGTCCGAAAAAAATGTGGCAATGTACAGTAGGCTTGTGTTTTACTGTTACATTTATCTCATTTCGATACCAATTCATTTAAATTGGGTGACCAATTCTTGCTTTAAGAACATCGAAATCGGGAGAGATATAAAATCTAGTGCCTATACGCTGGTAGTTGACAACTTCAAAGCAGCACGAACTACTACTCTGAGACGGACTCGTAGTCGGACTAGCCAAGGGGTCGTATAAAAAGATCGAAAATCCCAGTGATAATCGATCTAGTGGATCATTATACCCCCGGGGGAATATACTAGCAAAAAAAAGAAGTTGTTTTGTGCCAATATATATAGGCCCTAATTATACATGGAATCTAATCCATAGTTTTCATATTTGGCTGTATCATACCATTGTAAAAAAGGGGGTAATCCCCTATCTCTGGCCCAACGTTGAAGCATCGCTGTATCACTGTCGCAAAATACAGCATTAGCCTACTTGTAAAGTGAGAAGATACCACCCTTTGGCTTTGAACGCCAGCGTTGCATTGACATTGGCAAAGTGTCGCGGACAGTGTCCCAACATCAGGCCAGCATTGATTGAATGTCTCACGCCTGAACTCCACAAAAAAGTGTGCATGTTGCTCAGTTAAATAATTCTATCAAAATTGACACAGTTTTGACTTTCTTTAATTTTGTCTATGCAGAGAGGTCAAACCACAATAGGCTTATCGCTGTCCAGACGAAAGAGGGTCACATGGGGTTTATGAGACATTTTAAAGCATTTGGCTAAAATAGGGAGGACCTTACTTGATTGATTGATTGATTGATTGGATCCACCATTGTTTTCAGATTAAGTTCAATAGAAGTGATTAAGCTCCCAATCCATAAATTCCTAATAATTATAAAGAATGTATTCATGTTAGTAGGTACACAAAAGGCTGAACAAGAACTTTGCGAATGGTGGAGTGGTTAGAATTGAATTTGACTGGCTGGGGCGTAAATCATTTGTTTATTTACAATAATAAACGTGAGTCTGGAAACCCCTGACCCCGCGTCTGGATCCACAACTATGGATCATAGAATTCCTACAGAGATCTGTGAATGATATTCTATGACTTTTCCATGATTTTTCATGGTCATTTTACCGTACATAACTTAATTAAATTGGTTTATTATGATAGATAGAACCTGCCTAAATATGCAATAGATGATGTTAATATATGTTGTCAATTTACTCTAATTATCTTTCGTAGAATGCATGCTGGTGCTTTGTACCACATTTTATCTGGGTTTCACACGCGTAAACCGGAGCAACGCGCAAAGAAAACCTAAAAGTTTTCAATTTTGGTGCTGCCTTTCGTGCTCGCTTTCTCGTGTTGGTATGTTTTAGAAGGGAATCTTTGGTTTTAGCAATGGAAGAATATAGTGTATTTGATCATTTTCGCGCACAAATTCATGCTCGCGTTCTTGTTGATGTGTTTCGCCCTTCACGTGGTTGTGCATTCTGACCTCAGAGATTATATCTCTGATACCACACGCTTATTTCGCCGTATGCACGCATGGCGATTGACCACATTTATCAGCCGTTAGTGAGCGTTACCATGTGATTTTATAACCATTCCTATAACCACGGAACTATTTTGGTGTTCACTTCGACTCATTACTTATCCTTTTTTCAATATTTAATTTGATCTTAGAGTTTGCTACAGGTAAGGACTATTCATTCTGTTTAGTAGTGAACAAATTGAACCAGCACAATTCGCATGTCATTCAGTAATTCAAATTTGCCAGTGTTTTTAAAGCCGATTGTAAATTCTGTCAGAAAAACGTAAACATTGACCTTCTCACAGCAGCGCGTAGGCAGAAAAAGTAATCCATTGAATGTTTTCTATTTCTATGTGAATAGAAACTCATATGTAGCGGAGGAGTGGTGTTTTATATTTGCCATATATATTCAGGACACTCAAGCGTGTTTATAAGCCTACAGTTGTTATATCAACAAAACTGCTCAAAATGAGCAGTTTCTGTCGAAACATGGCGTGTGGTTACAGAGAGAGAGCGGGGTTGACCTGAGCGACATCTATGTGTGAAGAATGGTGGTTGTGATTACATCAAAGAGGCTTAGAAATGTTTTAAATTACTACAATACATGACCAGTTTTTAGGTCATAAAATAGGTGGTGACATAACGTTTCACAACACATAATAACATTAAAAAGACAAAATGTGGTCTCTTCACAAACATCTTCGTGGATATGGTGGTAATATATGCACTATTTAGTGAAAGGCGATGACCTTGACCTGCTTTTTTTCACCGTATTAGCCAGGGGAGGAGGTCTTATATAACATTTTTTCATCGAGTTGCCATTCCAAATGGTTTTCGGTGACGTCACTGCGTTTCCCAGATTATTGCGTCTTGATTACAGCGCCAGACTCTTAAACCCGCCGACAGGGAGAGATGGTTATGATTATATACTTGATAAATTATTGAACATGTTAAATTGAAAGTTATTGTATAACTAGTTTGAATATATTTATAAAATGTTCAAAAGATATTTTACTTTGCTGAGAAAAGGCTTGTATTGTATAACACAACCTCCCTTACAAACACTGGCATAGAAATTCAGTCAATGCTGTTTTAATGTTGGGTCAGCATCGTAGACGCTGGGCCAGCGTGTCATCTGGACATACCTGGGCACTACAATGAAGCTCGAACAAAAGGCTACAGTGATGAGCCAGCATGCCACGGTGGCCCAGCGATATCTCAATGTTGTAAGTGCAGGAATGGTGATTTGAATAAACAATTAATTAATTAGTTATTTTAGTGTAAAACACATGGTTTATTCACGTGTATTATAGGTGACATTAACACGTGGAAAACACATAGTTCATTCACATGTGTTATATGTGGCATTAACATGTGGAAAACACATGGCTCATTCTCTTGTATTATAGGTGGCATTAACACGTGGTAATCACATGATATAAACACGTGAAACGTGTTTGCGCATTCAAACTGTTTCCTATTTGTATTCCACGTGACACAATCACTCATATCCACATGTATTCCACGTGGCTGTACCTGCTGGGTATGGTCCTGTTATAGTGTGAATCTCTTGTGAATGCTTGCTCTGACGCGAACACAGCGAAAAAAGGAATGTGATTGAAACCACTATTGGTGTTGTGATCAGATATTGTAATAGGAGAAAAAGCACTAACACTTCATTCATGTCATCACGTAGCGAGGTGATGAATTGCTCCCAGTCACATATTTATCTTGTTTAACAATATCACAGAAGCGTTACGAATTTCACAACTTTCATTTAACAGCATAACTGTCTGCCTTTATCTGATGATCGCCGCGGTCATGCTTCATTTCTTTTCAATGGCTAACAGAATAAACCTAACACAAAAATATAAAGAGGGGATCTGAATTGAGTAGGTCAATCAATGTTTTGTATCAATATAACAACAGCTAGACGTAATGATTTCACGATAAAAAAAAAATACATCTCATAGATGCAATTCGCACTCACAGTCCACGAAAATCAGCATAACAATTGAATGTCGGTGTAACAGTGTTGAAACTGCCCAGCCCGGGGACCGAACCACCAACCCTGGCATCGTGATGCCTGAGTGCTACGCATCTAGTCAAAGAGTCGACTCGTTGGCCAGAGTGGTAATCACTCCAGTCCACCTTACACACACCCGGCTACATACTTCCCTCTCAAATATCTGCTCGTCCCCAAGCAGCCTTCAACACACTCGTGGGTTAACTTCTCCTGCCTGTCTTTTACCGCAACCCTATCCCCAGTGTTCTGTACTGATGTCAGACCTATTGGTACTGCATTACCGTTAAGGAGAACCGTTATTGGGCGTCAATGTAACAGTGTTGCAACTGCCCAGCCTAGGGACCGAACCACCAACCCTGGCATCGTGATGCCCGAGTGCTACGCATCTAGCCGAAGAGTCGACTTGTTGGCCAGAGTAGTAATCACTCCAGTCCACCTTACACACACCCGGCCACATCGGTAAGATCAGTATTCTATGTCTAAAACATTTTCATACATGCTTTAAAAGGGACTGATTATATTCTAGCGTACTGTTGTGAAAAAGGACTGCTAAAAAGTTGATGACTGCCAAGACAGTTTGTGTGTTGCTGCTGTGGGGGAAAAATTCAAACTGCAGCAAACTTCCATTAATGATTTGTTTATTGTAAAATAAATGTTTTATTTAATTTCATCAATTCCTATAAGTGCTAATTGAATACATATTTTTGCTATTGTATGTGTTTATTTTGTCTCTTATACACATAGCTAATATTATTGTACGGCAATGGGAGCATGAACATGTTGTTCATATATTATAAGGTGTAATAATTTACTATTTCACTTAGGGTACGACCATGCTAATGGGAATATTTTAGGTGGTCCGTTTAGCAAGTACGTTGTACTGTACTAGTAAAAAGTTTATATAAAATAAATCATAAATAAGCACACATTGTCCATCACTACGACATACTTTTTTAGTCATAGCATTATCACATAGGCCTAATGACTAGACTGGATTTAATATATACATTAATGCAGGAGCAACCATGTCAAAGACCAAATATGGCGCTGAACTGAGTCTGAGAAACGTTGAGAGACTAGCTTGTGTATTAGTAGTAGACCTACACCACCCCTATGTTGTCTGGTATTGGTGTTGGGCTAAGCCACCTGTAAAGGCCCTCTTGTTTACAACTTATTTACAATGTAGGCCTTCAGCAAAATTGAGAAACAAGGTGTGCTACACATAAGACGACGTTTGAAGTTATATTTAAATATCCAGTAATGTTGAATTTGCATACGAAGGTCACCTGTAGGCCTTCAGTATACAGTACACGTTGATTTTATTCAACTCGAGTAATTCAATCTCAATACAAGACTATGGATACTACTCCAACGAGACATTCACCCAAAGCTTTTTTAATGTTAGGCCAACGTCTGCAACACTGGCCCAACATTAAACAAACATTGGGTGAGCGTACTATGTTTGCTGGGAAAGCCCTTCTGTCAAGATATGCGTGGGGGTCAGCTGTTTCGAGATCTATGCAGTAATACAAACCCTACACCCATCTAAGAGCATTGATTGACTCAAGTATATAGACTTGCTATGATTTTGGAACTTGCTCTTAATGCGTTGTTGGGTATGAAATGCATCTAGTATTATTATGGCATAGCCATGGGCACAATAGCATTCTAATTTCTGGGTGACCCATGTCCCGCATATTTTAGATTTTTTATTTTAACTCAAATGACAGCAAAATATGGAACATATTTTTATTTTCTTTGCCAACAAAAGGGGGGAGGTATACTCCCCTTAGGTGCTGAGTGGGGGGGGTCCAGACCTCCGGGATATCCCTTTATGTCATTGCTGGCTAATCAATGAGGAGTATGCAATGCCTTCTCCGGAACTGGCCATACAATCACTATGTGTGTAGCTAGCTATAGTGTATGCGGTTATTAAACAGGCCCCCCCAAAACTGAGCCCAAAGGTAAAATTCTTGAATGTGACTGTTTTCTTTGGGAGTTATGAATGGAGTGACATCACTTCATGAAACAAATATGTGATCTATACGAAGATAACAAGTTGGCCAGGGGCAAAGCCTCAACCACAAGAACGAAAATAAAGTGATATTTTGTTAAATTTGGGGCATTTCTGCATTGTGGAAACATGCGCTATATATCAAACATAGCACTTTTAAAATACAATTTTATATACAACGAAATAAATTCAATAAATATCGTTTATTACCTTTTGCTCATTTGCTGTATCACATTATATTTTTTTTAATAGAAAGACAGCTCTCAATAAGGCATGACATGCAAAATAATTAGTATTATCTAACCTCTAAAGTCTAAACTGATGCCAAAGTCTTTCATGGACACTGTTTTTTAACAAATATTGTGGAATATTTCCAGTGGAAATTATTTGATTTTTAAAAAGGTGTGTGACACGCACATGTATAGACTATCATGCAGTAATGCGAATAATTACAATGAAAAAAATTCCATTGCCTTGAAGTTGCTATAGTAAAACAAACTCAAAATGTCAGAAGTGAAATATTTAACCACATCACACAAAACCAGTCTGTGAAATATAGATCCCTTCAAGACAATGGAGTGGTCAATCGTACAGTAGTGTTATGATGGCAGTCAATGGGAGCCCATCATTCCGTAAAAGAGGGGGTGCATAAAGTTACATTATAAAGAATCACGTACGGTTAACCACTGCCCTAACCTTTACAGTGCGGGGAATGACTTTAGTCGACAGAATCTGACTTCTGGAGATGTCAGATTCTGATGACTAAAGTCGATCCCCGCGCTGTAAGAGTAAAATATTTCTAATGGCCGTACACCCATAACATAGGTATTCAAATGAATCAGAAAGAGCTAACTAAGACATTTATGATGATTTCAAATTTTAAAAAAAACCTTTGGTTGCGATGTTTTTTAAAAATTAATTCAGCCCTTTAAGGGTTAAAGCGCGGAAATATTTGTATATAAGCCAAGCGACAATTTCAGATCATTAATAATTGTTTCAGCTAGCTCTCAGTGCTTTATTTGAATACCTATGTTATGGGTCTGTGGCCATTATAAATATTTTACTCTTTGAGTGCAGGGATCGACTTAAAGACGTCTATAGATATCAGATTCAGACATCTAAAGTGGATCCAAACGCTGCAAGGGATAAAACAAACAGTCATATCTGATATTTTATAGAGACAGATAAAATCCTTATTACCAAGAAGATTCTGAAGATACAACATTTAGTTTTCTCACTGCTGATGGCAGATATTTAAATTTTTTGTGCAAGCGTAAGTTATATAATTTAACAATAAATTATATAACTTACGGTTTTAAGGGTTGATTTGCTTCTAAATGAAGTGCTTTATAACAAAACTTAAATGCATACTAATCCCTCAGAAGTCTACTTTATATAAATAAAAAATAAATTCAACTTGAATCATATTAACAAATCTTACAGTAACAACTATTTCTGATTCATAAAGCTCAACAATAGTTTGTGCAACAAAAATGCGAAAACAAAAGTTTGAATTGTTATGGCACTGAAAACAAGAATAATGATAATATTATGTCATGAACGAATGGTTCCTGAGATAATTCCCCACTATGTTCAATAACATACCCCAATACATTTATTGCCTTTTAACAGATTGAACAGCACTTTCTGTCATCTCATTCTAGACAGAGGTATTTTCAGGTATGGATAAAAATGGAGTGTGACTAATTTTCTTCAATAGCGGTGGCTATTAACCTTGTATTAGAATACGCCTAGTTTACACATTCAGTACTAGACCCTATATGTAAGGAGCTGGAAGACACTCAAAAAAATAATAAATATTCCTAATGCTACTTTAGTCTATTAAGCACTTTATGTGGTAATGACACTAGAGCTTCTGAATATGGAGATGTATTCAGGTTTGATATTTGTTGTATCGCTTCCATGCAGTGCTGTTCTGCCAGGTATCTTGTCTCTGCCACACCATCACTCTGAAAATTTTTTTGAAGATACAATCACGGAAAAAAGGAAATATTACATATTAAGATGAGGCCTAATCTCCGACTAAAAGAGTGTGCAAATGACTACATGTATCATCACTTTAAATAACCCCTTTTAGAGACATAACAATATCAGCTACACAAATTTAGGAGATTTATGTCTATTTCGGAAAAATAGAAATATGAAGCTGTAAATAGTTCCAGTTTCAAATGAATGGAAAATAAAAAAAAATAAGGATGAGGGTTAAAATAGGTTTCATTTCAAAGTGTAGGCCTACCTTAGCTACTAGACCTCGAGCTAATTCAACATCTCCTGGCTCCGAGAATCTTCGCATGATCATTGAATGTAACTCTTCATGCTGTGAACACAAATATCCAATATGACAGTAACATAACAGTCAAATTGTATTATTGCATAATGTCATAACAAAAAATAACTGTATAATATTTTCTAAAATATTTCACGCCATTCTGTTAAACCATGTTCAAACTAAATCCATGAAGCATGATTACTCCAGAACATCATGAACTGATCAAAATGATTTGTGGATTTCACGTATTGCAAAATAATTTATGGCTAAGGCTTTTAAAAACAGTAATTTTTCAACACAAATTTAAAAATAATAATTTTGGTATGATACGGTGAGTGAAATTATGTCAGTTTGGCTGTTCACCATTGCACATTAATTTTGCCATTTTTGTCAAATGTCATCTTAACTCACCATTCGACAGTCTCTATCAGAGTTCGTGATTAACGCAATTGTGCTGTTTAAAATGATAGGAACAACAAATAGGATGCGTTGAGAGATTAAAATGTATTTTTTTACTACTAATAGTTAATGCGACATTAAATTTTAATGCTTTTTAGTTTTAAATGTAATAGTGAAAATACATCTTACAGCATAAACAATAATTTGAACATGGTCAATATGTGACTCCATGTTTGCATATTAATTCAAAGTGGTGGCTACGAAAAGAGTGGTTTGATGAACAGCTACCGACCAGTTATGTGAACAGGAAATTAAACACAAAAACCCTATCTTTCTTTCTAAAAAAAAACACGAGCATTAATTTCTTTTTTTTTGTCGATGATAAAAACAAGCCTATATATCCATCCTCCTAATGATAGCAAACCATTATCATGGCATTAATTGATACATGCATCTCAATAAAAGTCTCCATACCTAGTACCAATATTATTAATAAATACATTGTGTGGTAGGGGAAATGATTCAGAGTTTGATACTAGGAACTTACTTTTTGAGCTGCAAATAGGACTGGAGCAGTAGCCAGACCCAACTTGAGATCTGCATCTGTTGGTTTCCCCATCATCGCGTCTGATGATACAAAGTCAAGTAGGTCGTCAACAAGCTACAAGACAAGAGGGTTAATTGAAAATAAAGAAAACAAATTAGCAAAATATGATCTACAAAACTAAACACATGGGCTAGCATGGACAGAATTTGTAATGAAATAAGACTTAAAAATCTGACTTGAGGGACTGCTATAAGTTTTTTGAAACCACAAGTGCAATTGAAATCACTACTAAGCTATTTTTGGATCAATCTATTATGCAAAATATGTGGTTGATGATGATATTTTTGCTCACAGATCATGCTAGATGATTTTCCATTTGCAATAATAATATTGGCCTATATTTCCTTTGGAAACCGACAAATAGGCACCATATTGGCAGAAATCCCACTTTATTCAACAAATATGCTTAAATCCAACAAAAGTCAGAAAATCCGACTCGTTACAAACACTACATAGGTTGATCTGCTCTAAAATATTCATGATTGATTGATTTGGCATCAAATTGCCATCTGATTGGTCAATTAATCAATCTACATAATTATTAATGTTAGAGAAAGACATGTTAAAAATAGAATTGTCAACTTGTGACCAAATCTGGCAATTTCTAATTTGGTGTGGCATAGATACGTTTTTTAATAGATATAACTTTTACTTTAATTTTGGTCTGATTCATACTCCAATCAGGGATATTTGTTTCCATTAACATGTTACCATGGCATGGTTCCCACACTTTTTCGAATACAAAATTCAAGGACTTTTCAAGGATCTTTTAACGACCCCTCAATATTTTTCAAGGACCTTTTTTGAGCATGTTAAAAAAGTCGGTCGCGGATTACAGAAATAAGTTTAGGCCAAAAAGTATGAAAAACGACAACTTTGGAGTTTTCCTTACTCTTTTCTATCAAATTTCAGACCATGCCTGGAATTTTTTTTTCAAATTCAAGGACTTCCCCTGTGTTAAATCTTAGAACTATATGTTTATTATTAAATAATGGTGGAAATTAAATTTTATTTGGTTTGGTCAATTTCAATTCAGTTGTGTGTTATTTTCAAAAAGTGTACAACCTTTTGAACTTCTTCTCAAAATCACTCAATTTCACAATTCACATTTCTCGTTTGTCATATTGTTGGGGCAAATCACGACACAGAGTTGTGTGATATACCATTTCAAAGGTAATTCCATGTAAATTCGGGATGTGTTAATATCTCCAATATTAATTTTTGTGACTTATGAATCATTTTGCTAAAACAGGTCACACCTTATATTAACAGTAGAACATACTATAAAATGTCACCAAATCTTATGAGCAGGATTAAGGAACAGATTTTGTTAATCATAGGTCATCTATAAAGGAAAAGTGATTAATTCTTGTTCAAGGTTTGTGGGTGACTGACTCACTTGAAAAGCTATGCCGATATTTCTACCATATTCATAAGCTATATTAACGACAGCTTCAGAAGATCCGGAGAGTATGACAATCTGAAAAAATACATGATAAATAAATGAGTAATTGTAATAAAATGTAGGCCTACTGCACATTTTCACTTACTAACAGCTGTTTATAATCTCAGATTTTATTCAAAACTAGTGTGGCTTTTAACCATTCATTCTGAGACAGAGTAAATATCATCTTTAACAATCAAGCGTTGCACACAGCACATTCCTTGAATTCACAACACATCTTAATTTTTCTAACACAATTTTTTTTATCACAACATACATGCTTGTGTGTTGGTCAAAGACAACAAATCTGTAACCTCCATTTACCAGGGCTAGAGCTCTGCTAGGAGTGTTTTAGTCTTTGAGGGACAGTAAAACTAAAACTTAATGAAGATTGGACTGAGCTAATATATGATTTTTTATATTTCCTGTCCTTTGAGCTACATATTGGCATTTTAAAAGTAATAGACAACATATTTTACCATTTTTAAGTGTACAACATTTCTGTCGGAAACGATCTATTAGAATTTAAAAATAAATTCTGTGTTGCAACCGTTATTGCCTAATTACTCATGGTTGATGGACAGTAACTGGGCTCCGAAGATATAATTAGAATAAATACAATTCTTATCTCAGATGAGCAAAGTATTTCTATTCAACTGTTGAGCCTACCGCTTTGCTGCTATTTGCGATCAAACTTGCAGTCTTTTTGAATGTTTTCATAAGATAATGGTTGAATCTTTCATTTTCATCATCTTTTGATCCGAGCTGCATGAATTCCCCTGTGAAAGATTGTAGTTGATATATTAATAAGCTGTATTATGACACATCATGACTTATATGCCATTTACATAACATTTACATAATATTAAGTATAAATATCTATTGCTAAAAATGGAAAGCTTTAAAATCTCTTTTCCACTGTGAAAAAATTAGAAATCTTAATCTTTCCAAAACTTCATATTTTACAATTAACCTTTTCATCACTTTTTTCGGGGAATAACTAGTTCACCATTGTTTACCATTTTCCTGGTCTGAGAACATCTTGGGTTAGTTTATCTGCTCCTAATTTAAATGCAATGTATGCAACAATTATGGCCTAAAGAGAAAGGTTTTCCTTCCAGACAGACCTAAATAAGATTAATTCCTAAATTATTAAATAACTTGAATATCTCACAATTCATTGAAGAATCTTGAGATTTGAGTTTATTTTCTAATTTTGAAAAAAAAACATCTTCCCTGTAAACAAAGGCATAATTGCCATATTTGTGTTATTCTAAGATCCACAGTTGTAAAAAGTTAAAATCGGTGCACTCCTAAACCCTTACAACGCTGAAATATTTTTGTATAAATCATGGAGAAGAAAGGGTTTTTATTAATTTGAAATAATCATAAATGTCTTAGTTAGTTTTTTCCAATACATTTGAATACCTATGTTATGGGTCTACGGTGATTATAACTATTTTAATTATTTCTTTCAGTCAGTATCTGACGTCTATAGACATCAGATCCTGACGTATAAATTTGATCCCCCCACTGAGATGGTTAATTAAAACAATATTTTACCCATAAGCCATGTCCTACCGGATTTAAATTGTTAAGGATGCCTATCACAGACCATATTATACAAGATGAATTTCCATTTTGTTAATCATACATGATTATTATGGTTTTCATTATACCACATAAATTTACTTTAAAATTGCGGAAAATATTCATATATTAGATGTAGGTAGTGTAGCTATATATTATTTATTCATTTGTCAATAAAATAGAATTTGAACATTGTTTGCACCATTATTTTCAGCATTTTTGTACTATTATAAATCACCACCACCCAGAAAAAAATGTGAAAAAAAATGTACCAAATCCCACTAACGATTCAGAAGATAATATCATGTTAACTGACTCTTGGGGAGGCCATGCTGGAATTTTTTTTAAGAATTAATGCAAAAAAATATTGCAAGACAAAATCCAGGAAACATAATCTATAATTGCGAAAATAAACAATGTAAACTCTGGACTGAAATCTAAATCTATTTGCAGTGGCAATGGAAAAAAGACTAACGTTAACCCTTGTAGAGCTGAAATATTTTTGTATAAACAATGGAGAACAAAGGGTTTTATTTAATATGAAATCATCATAAATGTCTCAATTAGATCTTTCCGCTTCATTTCAATACCTATGTTATGGGTCTATGACAACTATAAATATTTTTACTCCTCCAGTGCAGGGATCGACTTTAGACGTCATAATCTGACGTGTGTGTATAAGGGTTAAAAGCATGATCATATTATTGGGGATGATTATTGATCAATGCTCACACCTCGAACTAAATCTTCTAAAACCTGAGAGAGAACTTGGACCACTTTTTCATTGCCTATTCTTGCTAAAGCTGAGGATGCTGCAGACAGTATATAATCACCCGTGAGTATGGCCTGCAAAGTAAAAAAAAAGGTTTTCAACAGCCAAATTTCATTTCAATGCACATTGCAGCATTTATTAACCCTTATCATGCTGATCACGACTATTGTCGTTTTAATATGTTTTATTAGTCAATAAAATCACTGTTACTGGGAATGAAATGACTGTCTAAAAATCAATATTTGTGCTCAAATTAAACAAATGAGTAATTTTCAGCCACTTGAAGTTGTGCAATGCTCGATTTTGAGGAGAGCCTTGGTGCCCGAGGCTAGATTTTGCCAAAATGCTCCTATTTAACACAGGTCAATTTATTTCGGGTACTCAAATAAAATGATGGACTCTGTAGAATTTCTAGGTGGGTGCCCTGCTGGCTCTCACCTCATATCTTCCAAAATCGAGCACTGTTGTAGGTCGCGGTAGCGAGACACCACTTCAAGTGGGTGATAATTTAAATAAACTAACTAGCAGGACAAGGGTTAAATTCATGGAACAAAATATAGTATAATCACAAGAACAATGTTCTGAGCTTTATTTTTTTTATTAGACTAACATGTTTCAACCTTAACTCAATGTGGCCACCATTAACATGAGAGCGTAGTGACATTGAGAAAAGAGAAACAAAGATATTTCTCAGAAAAATCCATGCAGGATCAGCGGGGTTGACCCCGGGACACATTTGAAGCTGCACTTTTGAAAGAAAACAGCAGGGATTTTTTGAGGGATTTTTTTTTTAAATGAATGAACTTTGATTTTTTACAAACATTTATGTAAACTACATTTTATGATTTGTACAAAAACACAAATTTGAGATGCAAACACACACAACTAATGAACTGAGCACCAGGAAGCGGTCAGCTGTAACACTTGTCTCATTGGCTTGGGAGACAAAATAGACATATCAGCATACCCTGTCAAGCAGAGATAAGCTCTGAAAAGTTGCCATCCATTTTCTCATACATTCACCAGTCGAGGTTTTTCTCACAAGAGACTTGTAAATTGGGAATAGTGCTAGCTATGTGCGACAGCTGTAGCATTAACCGTTACAACGCTGAAATATTATATATAAACCATGGCCAGAGGGTTCTTGTCAATTTGAAATCATCATAAATGTCTTAGTTAGCTCTTTTTGAATACCTATGTTATGGGTCTACCGGCCATTATAAATATTTTAATTCTTCCAGTGCGGGGACTGTCTTTAGACGTCACATTTTGACGTCTGAAGACGGTCCCCAAACTGGAAGGTTTAAATCCAGGTGAATGGAAATGAGAATCAATACCTTGGTGCTTGGAAGGTTAATCTGTTCAACCCTTTGTGAATACATATAAAAACCTTTCACACTAATTACGCAAACATAATTCTAATTTTAAGTACTATTTTTTTTAATTTTGAATACAACTAGTATAAAAAATCATATGTGCATCATTGATGTACATATGATATATGTTGTAGCCGGAGTGGATATCAAAAGAACTACTGGACACAAATAATAATAACTGTATGGGTAGGTAAGGAATTAACCCTAACTGTATGGGTAGGTAAGGAATGAACCCTCTCACTGCTAATCACAATTAACTCTTTTGCTGCCGGGACCGTGCAAGTTTTCAAGCAAATGTCAAACCAAATAAAATGAACGCGAATTGCTAAAAGATTTTGAGGTGGATGCTTAGTAAATCTTAAAATAAAATTTTAAAGACGTTTATTTCTTCAAAAATATACTTCTTTTTCGTCATTTGGAGCTGGAAATTGCGTTAGCAATTCCAGCTTCAAATGAATGAAAAAAACTCCGAAACTATTCAGAAGTGTTTCTAATCTGTTTTATTACTATTAGCGGATCAAAGTACTGGTATTGGGAACAAAATGTGTGTTTAAACAACATCATTTGCAAATGTTTATTCTCCAATCAAACAAATCTGGGTAATTTTCACCCACTTGAAACTGTGTGTGCAGTAGCGAGATATACGGTCATGTGTAGGAATAGTAATGTGATGCTTTACAAATTAAACTAATAAAAAGTTAACCTTGAAGTTTTGCATTTAAACATGTCCCACCTTAAAGAAAAATGCTTAAAATTATACAAAACCTATAAGATAGCTAAATAGAACTAAGAGGTCAATAAAAGAAAGCTGGTTTAGAGAGAAATGATATTAATTGTTATCAGGAGTAGTACTCATGGGACTAATACTACACACCTGTCTCTGCCCCCATGCTGCCTGTACACTGGCCTGTCCCCTTCTTGTCTCAGCTGCGTCTATCACATCATCGTGAACAAGGCTCGCTGTATGGATCATTTCAGCTACCATGGCTATTACCCGCTGAGATTGGAGGATGCTGTAGAAAAAGCCACATGTATATGTCCAATTAACTATATCATAGACAGTACAACCTGCTATCATGGGCAGCAACCCTTGGGAAACAGGGGAGGTTCATTTGTAGACAAAACAACATTTTAGGGAATAACCAAGTGGCTTCCTTGGAGGTTGGCTGCCCATAAGAGTGGCTTCTCATAACATGCTCTACTGTAAAACAATCATAAAAGGTGAGAATTTACACTTTAATTGTTAGCACTAACCATTCTAAATCCTTTTATTTAAACTTCAAATAGTCATTTTTCTTGAAGCAGAAAACAAATTAAAATTAGAAAAAATATGTCTAACCATTAACAGTTTTAATTTGTTTGTGTCCCTGGTACTACTAAGTACTACTAAACACAAACTGATGAATTTTTTAAAATTCTTCTTGGCACTTTGAAAAAAAAAGAATGTCAAATTCATATTTAACAAAATATATAATCACAATTCAAATGGTGCAGAGCTCAAACTTTGGCAAGATTCAATTGTTCTAGACAAATGTAAATCAGTGAATACACATGATACATACAATACACGTTGGGAAAAATCTTCAGAAATACTAATACATTTTGACATAAAATAACTAAAAAAAATCTAAAACTAACTAAATAACTAAAAATCTTTGAAAATGGGAAAGTATACTGTGCTGAACACATGATATTTTTTAAAACAATCAATGCAATGTCAAACTCTGTGTTAAATGAATTTAAATGGGTATTGTCTACAAAAAGTCACAAAACCTCCACGGATGTGTGATTTTCAAGTGTAAAAAACATGTGAATGTGTGGATCCCACAAATGCACTGACTTATCCACCAGAAAGTAATACACACACATAGTTGAACTGTTAGTGTAGATCTGGTAATATTTGCAAGGTTTTGATTTTCATGAATTTCACGAGGACAAATTCCCGAAAATTTGTGAAAATTCAAGCACGCAAAAATTACCAGATATACAGTATTCAAGTAATACACACACATCGTTTCTGTTACTGTAGATCTGGTAATATTGGCAAGATTTTAATTTTCGTGAATTTCATGAGGACAAATTCCCGAAAAAATTTGAAAATTTAAACACGCAAAAATTACCAGATCTACAGTATTTAAGGGAAATGTTATTATTACAAACCTGCTTGAAAGGTTATTATGAAAGTTGCAAGCTTTTGCCAGTAAAAATATTAACATTGGGCGGAAAGCTTTCCCTTCTCCATCAAAATGATAATGGGCCATCTGTTGTAAAGTCGGCTGAACAGCTGACAGCTCCTAAAAATAACAACAAATATTAACTACATAAATCCAAAAGAAGGCGAAAATATTCTGTGTATTGTGATTATAATGTCCATGGTACTGAATAAATCTCAGGGCTTGCAAAACCTATGCCCGGACGCCCGGGGCTAACATATTTTCACTGTGGGCTACCAGAAGTTTTGTGTATTTTCGTCTCTATAATAAGTAGTCCAGTAGTAGCCCGGAAAGGCATCCGGGCTACCAAACACAACAAGGATTTGTCAGCCCCTGAATCTAATTTTAATTTTATACTTCAATCAATTTAAAAAAAATAGGTAACAGTGCCACATGTTAAGTAGGATGTAGGTACATCTCTCTCATCGAAGCAAAGTCCACAAGCATGTAAATTTAAGGAAATAAATGTTTGAAAACTATTCATTAGGAATTTCATCTCCAGGACCAACTTGTAACTTGCTTAGGTCTATCCTTAGGTATATCTTTGATGTATAAATATTATGCTAATCAATTCTAAATTTAGCAAATGGGCAGAATGGCAGCTGGGAAAGTATGTTTTTTCGGGGGGTTACATAAATGTGTAGGGTGGCTCAAATTCCATGATTTTCTTAGAATGGAAAAGGTAATATCAAATTCCATGATTTTTCAATGCGCAGGAACCCTGATTACATATTTGTATCTCTTCAATTGGCACGAGTAAGTCCTTAAACTAGATATTGGAAAAAAATACTACTGTTTTAGTTTTCTTTCTACAAACCTACCTTTTTGATATTATCACAGAGTGAAGCTATATCTGTTTGCACTAGCAAATAGGGGTCATCTGCCACAGTATGAGTGATACTTTCTGTTGAAAATTTTCTGCTTGTTGGAATTGGAAATGGATTCCCGAGGAAGCTGGTTTCCAAAGGTGAAGAAATCTTCAGCCATCTTGGAAGACTTCGCTAATAACATACCAAAACAATCAATCAATTTCATAATTTGCACATCTAGGTTTTAACGTCGAAACTCAACTTTAAATGGACATACGATATCAGTGCACAAATTAAAGGGTGCACTGTTTTTACTTTGATCCCGCACATCAGTTATCACATGGTGCGGGACTGGTCCCCATGTACACAACTTACGACTGATGTAATCGTGTTTATTTTATCTTGATACCTGGAGCTTGATACCAAGAGTTTATCTACTCTGTTATCCCTAATAAACGCGCCGGGTGCGGAAGCATAGTGGGGGGTGGGTTTGTTCCCTGTGCGGCCAGTGCTGGTGTTTTTAGCCGACTTTGGTTAAATTGTGGGCTCACCATTGCAAATGCTGGAACATCTTTGGCACATCATTGTGCCGTCATGTGTCCTCTCGTTCTAATGCTGGCTTGATGTTGGTCCATCATCCACGACGCTAGTCCAACATCTAGCCAGCATTTGTTAAACGTCTGTGTTTGCTGGGTGGCAGGTGATTAGACAATATAGCTACCTGCTACCAAACACACTGCTGCCCCAGGCAGGCACAGTTGTCTGGCCAAGCTGCACATAGTCGGGCACATAGTGAAGCTTTAAAAACTTTTTTTTCAAAGTAGACTGGTCATCAACATAATTTATAGATCTACTTTTTACCCTTGCATCTGGGGTGACATCTAAAATTAGCAACACTTTAGTTTATATTTTGCAATCACATTGGCCTAATTGATTTTTGAATGTGACACTCTGAAACTTTCCCCCTCAAAAAAAATTACAAGGAGGACAGTCCCCCCTTTGAGTGAAAAATCCCCCCAAAAAATATTTCTAGGATGGGGAAAACTCCCCCCCCAAATCTAAACCTTAATTTGTGCCCTGCGATATGTTGCTGCATATTAAGCAGTGTACATGGGCGCCCGTTTCGTCTGCTATCACAGTGATGGAAAGTGCACTACTAGGTGGTTAAATCCCTTTGAGCCAGGAAAATTTTCAAATATGAAACCTTCCAAGGTAAATTCTAGGGTAAAATGTAACCCCCTCTGCACCATGTTTCTTTCTTATGTATATATTGTCTGTGGCCACATTACTTGAAAATTATCCACTTTGGGTACATGAGGTTATAAAATTGTAATTTAGGTCTTTAAAAGAAAAAAATACAGCATTAAATCTTATATGAATTCTGAGACAAAATTCCTGATTTCTAATTATTGACAACCATGTCAAAAATGGGAAATATGTGAGTTTCATCTCTATATCTAGCCTAACTGTTAAGTGTGCAGCACAAAAATTAAAAAACTTTTGCAGTTCCAGTCTATGGACATGTTTACATCATATGGTCATATTAAGAAGCCAAAATAAAATTATAGATTTTTTGATGATTTTAGACCTGGGCATGTCCCCAGTTTAAAAATCTGCCTTTTTTTATATTTTCTCTAGGAAATGTTAGGGCCTGATCTACTCTCTGAGAGTTGCCAATACACAGGAACTATCAAATGCAGCATATGCCTTGTGACTACCGGCGTAGCCGTAGGGACTACATTTTATATCAATCTTTTCAGATTTCGATATTTTTGAAGCAATAAATGGTCACCCAATCAAAAATGATCAATTGAATATTTAAACCGAAGCCTGCCGTAAATCGCACATTTAAAAAAAAAATCGTAACTCTCAGTCTCACTTTTAAATACAGAGTGGCTAACCGTACGGCAATGTTATAATAATGGCAGTCAACAGCCTGAACAGGTCAATGTGACAATGACAATGGGTAGGTATGTTACAAAAAAAATGTATATCCGAGATATATGGATTTTAAGATAAAAAATATAGCATTTTTTGTAACAATTGTTACATAATAGTTTAACTAAGGCTTTGTGACCCAAATACATAAATTATTGCATATTTAAACATATTTTTCAACATAACTTATTTAATTTTGGAGATATTGCTATAAAATTTTTAGGAAAATTGGACACCATATTTATCTTTGTGATAGAATTATGATTTTTGAATTTTTTGAGAAAAAATTACCTAATCAGCGTAATTTATGCTAATATCGGGAATTACTAATTAGTCGGTAATCAAAGTCATCTGATAGATTTATGCAAATTATTCTCATTTTTTCAGAGTTAATTATAAAAATACTGCTTCAACTAAGTGAAAAATATTGAGTAGAAAAATTAATGATAATTTTTTTTGAACTGGATGATGCTAATTAGCATAAATTAGCATAAATTATTGATTTTTAATGCATTATTGATGCTATTTATGCAAATTTACTCATTTTTTAGATGCAATAATGCAGATACAGCTTAAACTAAGTGAAAAATATTGAGCTGAAAATTTATAATGAATTTGATGAAATTGGATGCTGCTAATTAGCCTAAATTTGCATAAATTTGCATAAATTATTGATTTTCAACGCATTATTGATGCAATTTGGGCAAATTTACTCATTTTTCAGATGTAATATTTAATGTAATTACAGCTTCAACTGTAAGTGACAAAGATTGAACAGAAAAAATGATGATGAATTTAATAAAGTTGATGATGCTAATTTGCATAAATTTGCATAAATTATTGATTTTTCATGCATTATTAATGCCATTTATGCAAATTTACTATTTTTTGATGCAATACGGGTAATCAGAGATGCAGAAATGCATTCTAGTGTAATACAATACAGCCTCAACCAAGTGAACAATATCAACACAAAAAATAATGATATGATTTAATAAAACGGGATGTCGCTAATTAGCATGAATTTGCATAAGTTATTTTTTTTTATGCATTGGATACAATATTAATTTATTTTGTTGGTGATTAATTTTGTTGAAAATATACTAAAAAAAGTGCTAATTAACATAAATTGTGCCAATTTTGGTAAACGATTAGCATGTTTTTTCATATTTTTTTTTATAAATTAATGCAAATTACGCCATCGTTATAGCTGTAATGTTGCAATTTTATACGATTTTATAATAATGGGAAATAGTTAATAGAATATTGAATAATAATTAAATAAACAAATAAATGTGAGTGAGATTAATTAGCACAAATTTGCATATAAATAAAGTTGGGATATTTTCGTTTTAAAATCTACATAACTCGATGACTATACCAACCAGGAACATAATTCTTTCACTGTTGTAGAGGCATTCTTGAACAAATCAGAATTGTTTAATTTTTTGTGACATTATACCTACTCATGAAATGTCACAACACCATTTTGACCCATGCATTTTATACAGACATCATATTCTGCACATTTCCAGCCCCATATAGCCGTTATTTGCGAGACACCCCATTCTATTTTGACACAATGTTTTTCAATTCCCATTTAATGAATCTCACTAAAATATGAAGTTTTTGATGCTGACTAGTTTTGCTTTAAGTGTTTTGCTACAAGGTGACTTTTGAAAATATTTATTACATTGTTAAATACAAATTCAAAGTAAATATTACAAGGTTAAGTCAATCTATATTAATTACCGGTATCTCAATTTCAACATTTATAAAATGCATAATTTATCAACTTTCCATATTGCTTGCTTATTTGTTTTGTTTGAGGTTTATCAATTTGGGATGACCAGAAGATATGAAAATTAATAGTTGACATCATGATCATCATCAATGACATTGACAAATGACTTCAAAATATAGATTTGGAGAACATGCACATTTCGCAAATTTAAGAACTGAAGGCAAACCAGAATAATTATCAACAATATACTAATTGTAACTATTCCGGGTTCTCGGATTCATGTTGTTACATTCATCTTTATCCATTTGTAAAAACTGAGCAAAATTTTAGTCTGTATTTTTTTCACTGTCAGTGTATATAGACTGGTATTGACAATTTTACTAACATTAGTCTAAATTGACAGCAACAACTTATTCATGTAGTATTCAATCATGTCAATAGAAATGTTTATTGGAATAGGCCAAAATCACATGACAATTGACATTATGATATTCCCATAATTTCTCCTGCTAAACACTGTGAAATGTAATGCAATTCATGGCTTAAAACTGACTTAAATTTGACCAGTTTAACAGTTGCTAAACAGGTGGGGGCCGACCGCACATCGAAGTACATACTTTCTTTGAAGTACGTACTTCCATTAAGGTGTGCTGTACTTCGCTTAAAGTACGCATACAGCCTCATTCTGGCTTAATAGACATTCATTTGTTGTGTCCCCATTCATTTGTAACACCTTATTCAATTGGACCAGTAGTCAAGAGTCTGTCCAGTGATAATCACGCTACTGAACTTACCAGATTTTCAACTTTATTAGAGGCCATGCTTTCAACTGTGAACCTGAGAGTTATCAATTTCAAGTAAATAATATCTACTGCCAACTAAAAGAAATAATGGGACTTTAAAAAATCACCAATTTATAGAGCAGGCCTATGTTTCGAAAATTAGGAATGTGCTAAAATTATTCAAGTTCTTCCATAGAGCCACATATGCCTCATGGTCTGTACTTCCATTGAATATGTACTTTCTTCAAAGTACACCCTGTACTTCAATCAAAGTACACCCTCAGTGTGACAGATATTTAAAGTTCAATATATAACCAGAGTGTCAATGACACAGAAGCTCATCCTTAATTAATTAGGGCAAGTTGATTACAAATTAAAATTTCTGAAATCTGTGAGGCAGCTCTATGCACAGGCACGAGTTCTTTCAAATAAACCAAACAAAATGGAAATGGATAAGAATTGAGGGAGGAGAAGTATTTCTTGTGAATTGTGTACAGAGTGCCTTAATTGGATCCCAATTAGGTCATAAGTTAATTAATAATAAAAATTTATGAAATCCGCAAGGAAGTTTAATGCACAGGCACAAGCTCTTTCAAACAAGGCAAACAAAATTGAAATCGAATAAGAATTGAGGGAGGAGAACGTTTCTTGTGAATTGTGGACAGTGTCTTAATTAGATCTTAATCAGGTCATAAGGTAAATAATAATTGAAATTTCTGAAATCCATGAGGACGTTTATTGCACAGGCCCGAGCTCTTTCAAACAAACCAAAAAATTAAAATCGGATGAGAATTGAGGGAAGAGAAGCATTTCTTGTGAATTGTGGACAGAGTGCCCTAATTAGATCTTAATTAGGTCATAAGTTAATTAATAATTAAAATTTCTGAAATCCGAGAAGATGTTTAATGCACAGGCTCGAGCTCGAAGCATTTATTGTGAATTGTAGACAGACGATGGCATAAGCTCATCTTAGGCCTAAAGGTCGGATCAGCTAAAAAACAGTTTTTATAAAATACATTTTTACATTGAAATGTCTTCCTGCAAGTGTACTCTTTCTGGTAGCTGACAAATCATCAACAGTTCCAGGCCAAAAGGATGAATTTGTTTTCACCTAATGCAAAAGTTTTGGCTATATTCATGTAAACAGGAAATAATTCGAAGTTCCTCTTATAAATAGTATAATAGCTTGATTATCAATGTTCAGAAAGAAACCATTCAACCAATAACATCAGAAGTTGCAAAGGAGTACTGGTAACAAAATAACAAATGGGAGTGGGCTAAGGCCCTACCCATTTGTGTGAGTAAAGCTCAGGGTGTAGGTCTACTTAGAATAGATCGAAGTACAGACACCTCAATCTAAGTACATACTTCAAAGGAAGTACGTACTTCAATCGACGGTCAGCCCGACCTGTTTAATAGGATTATAGAGGGACGTCATAATTCGAAATTCACTAAATGTCAAATGGTCTAACTTTTGAACTATAGAATATTTATTCATGCACGGTGTTTGGCGGGGGACTCGAAAATAATCCTTGCTAAATTTCATGCAAATCAGTTAAGAATTGATGGAGTCAGTGAGAGATTGGCGAATAACATGTGCTGGACTAGTCCAAGGTCCAAGCCTTTTGTGCTTCATTAATTAATTAGTCACATCTAAACTGTCAACAATCTGTCAGACGAACAGATGAATGACAGCTGCAGACTGCGCTGAGACACGCGACGCTAAAATAAACAAAAGACGACGTCATATTTAGCGGGGAATTCCTTCGCGCCATTTTGGGAATTTTCCCGTTTCGGAAAACGAGGTGCCTTCAACCCGAGCGATATAACAAGCGCTCGCCACAAAAACAAAAGTAAATAATATATCATTAGAAAGAAAACAGTTTAATGAACATGGCATTTTACATTAGATAGACGGCGAAAAACTCTTATTACATTTTCAAGCGGTAAAAAGGAGAGACATAAGTTCACAGTTTGAGTATTTGGCCGGGAATGGCCGCAGACGAAAAATTGGAAGACAAGGCGACAAAAACATGGCTGCGCTACCACTTACTAATTGTTTCGAAGAAAATATCGAACGGAAAAGTGTTCCATTTAGTTCCAAGCCGAACCTTGTAAAATTAACTTTCAATTTTTTTGATTTTTTCGGATGGCCAAAAAATATGACGTCACATTTGCTCACTTGTCACGTCCCTACAATGGGAGCTCGTCATTTCGTAAACGACTCGATTTAACGAGACTGCCCATAGTTACGTTAGTTAGTTATTTAAAGAATCACGTACGATTAGCCACTGCCTTTAATGATATGCGCGTACGAATTAGTGTGGCGAGACCATAATCACAAAAATCGGAACACGACCAATTATCGCTAAATTATTGAGCGATAATGGATATTTTTCTGATCAGTATTGAAACTGTCGCTCATTTAACTAAACAATTAACATAGGTCTACAGCAAATGGTCATAAAAAGAAAAAGACCAATGTTGCGTAGGCCACAATTTTTAAAAAACATTCAATTTTCAAAAATGTAACACAAAAAGTAAGGCTTGAAGGCCAAGGAACGACGGTCGTGTTTGACAGTTTCAAGGTTTGTTGACATTCATGCCAGACACATGATCACATCAAAGTAAAAACGACATGTCATGAATAAATGGCTATACGCACCGCTATTGAAAACAGCGGATAATACTGGGAGATACATCGTGTAGATCTTAATCTCAGTTGGCAATTAACACAAGGATTAAAAAGTTGCAAAAAAGGGAATAATCTTGATGACACACGTGCGACTTTGACAACGGAAGCCATGTCCCGCCAGACATACAGAAACAGTGGGGCAGCCTGGAATTGTTTTCGACAATTATAATGATGACAATTTAAAGACAAACGAAATATATAGATTGGCTAGACGCCACAAATATAATTTACGTAACGAGCGGTGTGTGGCCTTTGTTAAGTTTTCAGTGTTACAATAGTTATTTTGTAAAGTATTTTTTGTAAAAAGTCTAGCTCTGTGGGATTGGGTCGGTTTAGGACTAACTGTGAAGTAAACCAGTTAGCTCGTCACATTTCAATTTTGTATCATTATTATTCTGCAGACAGAATGTCTAAATGTCCAGCGTTGATTAATAATTTTTATTCATAAGTATGATGATTTTGTACGTGATTTTAGACATTTTTCGAAAAGTCGCTTGCGACACCACCTGAAAGGAGCATCCTTGGTTTTGCGAATCTTGGTGACCTTACTGCGGGAAAAGGCAAGCACAGAGCTAGTCGAAATTCCTACCAATGACCGTTTAATCCCAGCGGACAGAAGAACACGTGGTGGGCACAATCAGGCCTATAAACATCTTAGAGCTAACACCACACTGGGACAAAATTCTTTTTGGCATCGAACTATCCCTGATTGGAATTCTCTTCCGGCAGCTGCCATAGAATCAAAAACTTTGGCAGCGTTCAGGAGTCAACTGGTTGACTAAATCCACCAGCCCTTTCCCCCTCCAGCCTGATACTCCAAATAGGAGGTGCTGCTGGATATGTTTTCAAAGTTCAAAGACGCATGTCAATGTCACATGTCGGCAGAATTTTCTGACGATCTGATTTCAACGTAGAACTACCAACATAAAAGTGATTTATCATGTCTCCCCCTCTGAAGAGGTGAAATTCGGACATGTTGGTTTAACATGTCCATATGGAGTATAGACTCCATAGCCAGACCGAACCCAGAAGGTAGTTCTTGATGGTGCAGAGTCTCTACCGGGCCTGTTTTGCCGGGAGTACCTCAGGGTTCGGTTCTGGGCCACACCTTTTCCTAATCTATAATAAATGATCTACCTGATGGCGTCACCCACAATACAGTCCGTCTGCTCGCAGACGACTGTATTTTGTATAGAAATGTTACTGACAAGAACGACATCAACCGGCTCCAAACGGATCTTGACATGATTGCCAAGTGGGAGATCTGGTTGATGGAATTCAATGTCGGTAAATGTTTTACAATGAGGGTTGGTCGCCAGAGAGGTAGATCCAAAATGGATCCACCCCTGACTGTATAGACTCCATGGCCAGGTGCTCTTCATCACAGACAACAAAAAATATCTGGGACTTACCATCACTTCAGATCTGAAATGGAATAGCCATATATATGAAAACACAAGCTTGTGAAGCGTTGGTCAGACCACACTTGGAGTATGCCTGCACAGTGTGGGACCCCCATACACAAGTTAATGTCAGGAAGCTTGACTATGTGCAAAGGAGGGCTGCCCGCTATGTGTGCAACCGTTGGCATAATACCAGTGGTGTGTCTGCAATGCTAAACGAGCTGAGTTGGGAGTCTCTTGCCAGACGGAGAGAGCGAGCCAGGCTATGCATGATGTATAAAGTCGTGCATGGTCTGGTGGATATACCTTGGCTACAGAACAAGGTACTTATTCCTAACCCCCAGTGCACAAGAGGATATCACTCATGGAAATTTGCACCCATCCTCCCTCACAGTGATACGTTTAAATTTTCATTTATTCCACGCACAATTATTGCATGGGATGCTTTACCCCCAGTAGTAGTTGACTGTGCCACTCGAAACTCATTTAGGTTGGCACTCTGAGATGTTTAAACTACATAACTACTGTTTTTAATCTGCAATATTTTTTGTTACAGTTAACTGCACCAAATTCATTCTTTAAACTTTTATTTTGCGCAACCAATTCTACCGGCAAATAATACTCTGTGTCAAGAGTGATTGCTGTATTAGAAGAAGAAGAAGAAGAGTCTGCCCGAAATTTTTTATTTTAAAAATACTCGAGCCCCTCCCACCCCCCCCCCCCTCCCTGAAGATTGAATGGTGGCCCCCCTAAGACCATTATGATGATTTTAAATTGAAAAAAACCCTTAGTCTCCGTGGTTTATGTAAAAATAATTCAGCGCTGTAAGGGTTAAAAAAGATGCCCAGTGGTTATAATCTAAAATTTCAGTTTGGCCTGACAAGGTTATCAGCTGGACGTGTGAGTATTACATATAATATATCGATTATCAATGAATACAATGCAATCTGGTAGACGTTGTTCCAGTGTTGGGCCAACGCCTTGTCCTTTTTACAGGACAGCCACAGAGCTGGATCACTCGATGTGGACCGTAAGTAGGCCAAGATAGCAGAAAGCAGAAGGCTATGCATTGGGCCGACACGTTACCTGTAGGCCTACGTTAGTTGGTTCGACGCTACACAGAACACTGTGTATAGTGGCAGTGTAGTTCGACGCCGACCCATGTGATTCCAATCGGGTATGGTTTTGTACAAAAAGGAATTTTGTCCCAGCGTGGTGTTAGCTCTGATGTGTTTGAATTATTTTTTATGTCCACGATGAGTTCTTTCGTCTGCTGGAGTTAAAATGTCACTGACAGGTACAGCGATTAATCCGTTCAAAATTGTGTACAGGCTTGTCAGCCTGAAGTTTGTAAGTCAGTTCAGCCTAGATCTTGGAGTAGAGCTGTTGCACTTGATTTACGCTGCTAGTTGTTTGTTACGAAACATGCAGCAGCTCTTTGAATTTTGATTAATTTATCAATATCACCTGGCCTGTACGGATCTCATAGATTTTGACAAGAGTATTCTAAAAGTGACTGAACCATTGAAGAAAATGCAATCCCTTTTAATTTTGAGAGACATCCCTTTAAATTCCTCCTCAAGAAACCCAGTGTGGAATTAGCCTTACTTACAATTTTGGATGTGATTCCCCCATTCCAGGTTCTCACTGATGCTGACTCCCAAGTAAGGTGAATTTAATACTTTTCCGAGTGTGACCCCTTTGAGCTGATAGTCTGAAGCTATCTCTTTAGCCCGGGGTCTCTTCACTCGAAGGACAGAACATTTGGATGGGTTGACTTTCATACCCCAAATTTCTGCCCAGGTCCTCCTGTAGTTTTTTCTAATCGTCCTTAGATTTTATGGGCCGATAAAGGAGGCAGTCGTCAGCAAAGAGTCGAACATCAGATGAGACCGAGGATGGGAGGTCATTAATATAGCATACAAATAGGATCGGCCCAAGTACTGTACGTACCCTGTGGTACACCAGAACCAACATGAGCAGTATCCGAAAAGTTACCATCTACTAGGCCTACTGCATTTTGTGTTGGAGTGGTGAGAAAATGTTGAATCCAAAGTAGTGTGGGTCCCCTAATTCCGTAGTGATCAAGTTTGTGTAGTAAACGTTGGTGGGGAACTACATCGAAAGCCTTACTAAAATCTACAACAATTAAATCGGTTGGAATTTTGTCCTCGTAATTTAGAAGCAGATCTTCAGTGGTCAGTAGTAAATGACTTTCACATGAGTGCTCTGCACGGAAACCGTGTTGAACAGGAGTTAAAATTTTGTTTTTGGTAAAGTGGGTCATAATATTCTTGCAAATAATATGTTCGAGCAATTTAACACATGTCAAGGAGATCGGCCTGTAGTTAGAAGCAGTATGCCGATCTCCCTTTTTGAAAACAGGGGCTACATTAGCCTCGACCCATTCATCAAGGTAATTTCCCGGTCTGGATAGAGTGTGCGAATATATCTGTCAAAAAAAGGGATATCTCCTTGTCAAATTTTGAAGAGTAAATTTGGAAGCTCATCAGGTCCGGGTGCTTTATTGGCGCTCAGTTCACTCAATAATCTAGTTATACTAGAATATATAATTACAATATTATATTATCCATGTCAGTTGTTGTTGGTCCTTCTAATCTAGGCATATTAGTGTTGTCCTCATCATTAAATACTGAGAATTTCGGCCCTGCGCATGCTGTCTGAATGCAGTTGGCCATCATGCAATAAGGGAGAGACACCACACCTATCCTGGCGCTGTGATTTTATATAGCGCCAAAAAGACTTTGAATTTTGCGTTTCCAGAGATGTTGAAAGTTTGTCGTTAGTAAAGGACTAACGGGCACGTCTGAGGTTTCGCTGCGTGTCCCGTTTCTGTAATTTATATTTCGACCAAATGTCAGGTCTTTTTGAAGTTTTCGCTCTGTTATAAAGTCTTTTTTTATAAAGCCCTGTTTCGAATAGCCTTGCAGAGCGATTTATTAAGTCAGGTCCAAAATTCCAGGTACGCTGCGGGATGATTTAATTAAACCTGGTTTATTAGCTATACAAAGGTCTAAAATGTTTTTGTCCCTGGTGGGCTCTTTTTGTTCTTGAGTCAAGGCATGATCACCCAGGCTAGACAAAAGATGTTCGTACTGCCCTTTCTTGGTGGCCGAGGGCAAAACTAGACTATTTTCCAATTCCCAGTCTATATCCAGAAGAATGAATCTACACCAAGGATGATGTTTTGGTTTAAATTTTTTGGGAAAATATCTAAATTTCTGCTGAATTCTTCCATTTTTTCTATTTTTGAGCCAGGAGGTCGATAAAAGGATCCGAAAAACTGTGGTTGAGCGAATCCACAACGCCTCTGACGATTGCTTAGGGGGGTAACTAGTTACTCCAGTCTTATGCTACGTCAAAGGTGTGATTCTTGTCTGAGTGAATCAATGTTCTGCGTGCTATCAGCTGACATCACTTAAATTAATTAGCTTAAAGCGTAGGGATGAAGTGAATTGATTTACTACTGAGTCAAACTCCGAATGGGAAGAGTAACTTGCTGTATATACTTGTAGTGCTGATCAGCCTGTCGTCTGTAAATAAACTAGGTGTCACAATCTACAAGACTCCTGAATTCCCAGCAAACACAAAACATTTGTATAGCATTTATACAATGCTGGACCAACGTCAAAGACGTTGGTCCAGCATTGTATAAATGTTATGCAAATGCTTTGTGCTTGCTGGGTTGTTTCTCTGCAAGAACATGCTGAGAGTCACCGTGACTTTCAGTGGCGGATCCAAGGGGGATCCATCACTTTATTTAGGGGTTTCCATATGATTTGGTGATATACCGAGTGAGAAACAGTTCGCAATATGTCTTAGATTGCATTAGAAAGCCTTTGGAAATCAAAAATTTCCCTGGGGGCGGGCCCCTCGACCCCTTTACAGTAAAAGTTTTTTTTGTGAAATTTTAACCCCCCCCCCCCCAAGTCACTGAAAAGCTAGATCCACCCCTGACTTTAAGGGCCATATCTATGTCTGGCGCAAATTTTATGAAACCAAACATGTATATGCTTGAAACTGAGTGGTTTTTAGATTTATAAATGATATATAGTTTGTTTAATGGAAGATTTTATGCAGCCTTTTGTGAAAATGTGTGTAGTTATCCGGGGCTAAAATCTGAAACATTGAACTTTTCTCGGCATTTAAGTGTATGTAGACCTAGACTATAACTGAATCTCGTGACCTGCAGGTAGCACAAAGGCATGCCAATGGTCCCACCTAGCGACCGAAGAGCTGAACGTCACGAAAAGGGGTTCCAACACCCACCTGGTGACCAAGGGTCTGATTTGCCATTTACATTTATAAGTAGACCGCAGGACACCCGTAACCCCCCTCTCCCCCCCCCCCTGGGGATTTTTTACGGTGGTAATTTTTGAAGTCTCTGAATATGGACCTATTGAAATCCGGTTGTTTGCATTTAAGCTGTTGGGGCTAAATATGCTAAAATATGCAAATTAGGCAACAATTACCGAAAATCCAGTTTCAAGCAGTATCTCAAAAACTAACCATGTTAGAATTCTAAAAATAGTGTCTATCATACGGTTTTCATGGTCAACGAATTCAATAAAATATATCTAATTAGGATCAGAATAATAAATTAGCATAAAATATGCAAATTATGCAGCCATTACGCAAAATCCAGTTTCAAGCAATATCTGAGAAACTAATCAAGTTAGAGTCTTGAAAAAATGTCTACCCTATGGTTTTCATGGACAGAGATTGCAATAAAATATATATTATCAAGATCATGAAAACATTTTAGCATAAAATATGTAAATTAGCTAATAATGAGTATGATAGAAAATCAGGTTTCAAGCAATATCTCAAAGATCAATCAACTTAGAGTAAAAAATAAAATGTCTACACTCTCATTTTCGTGGTGAACCTTTCATCGGAAAACATTTTAGGCGCTCTGAAATTTCCACAGTACTTGAAAATGTAACATTTCAACTGGTAGTTGTGTACACACATGTAGGCAAGGCGTTGGGAAGTAGATAAGTGTATAAAAAGACAAAACTCAAAACCGTATTATCGCCACACACGACCTCTCACTAAGCTCCATGGACTGTCAGTTAATACTCATGACCAATTTAACGATTATTTTCCATATTTTGATCTTTTAATACAGCAGTAGACCCTACTTTATTCTTCACTATGTTAGGTTAACCCTATAAGCCGGATCTCGTGGAATTTACTTTTAATTAAAATGACACCTATCTTCTGTATAATTATTTTTGTATGGGCAACTATACTTACGATAATACCAAAATGTGTTTTTATTGTGATTTTCTTACTTTGGATTTTTCATGGCTACCAGCATTAGCCTATATAGTTGCCTGATAACACATACATAAAGTGACCAATAAAATAAGCATGTGTCTGTAGCATTTTCATTTATTTCATTCTGGTGCCAATTCAGAAGTCTAGGCTTCTTAATTATAGTTCAAATAATATGGTAAAGTTAATTTAGAACATAATGTTGATAAAAGTTTGCCCACATATCCTGGTAAGCCAGTAACCGAGCGTCGAAATATGAATATTAGAGATATCAATATGTATATTAGGGATATCGGGAATTGAAAATAAACACATCACCCGAACATATCGTGCACCTTCTTATTGCCAGAAAACAATGGCGCTCGTTTTTTCAGACAAAAGCCTTATTAGGAACGTGGGTTAGCATAATTATTAGAAAGGTTACGTACACTATGTATACTAGCTGGTGGTAACAAGTTGTTTGGAATATTAATAAAAGACAAAAAACGTTTCAACCTATTTACCAGCACCTGGCGTTGTACCTGCTAATAATTAAATCAGTGAAATATTTCGAGATATGCTTTGAGTTTGAGTCACATATACCCAAAAACTCATCATAAAGACAATAATTTGTTTAAGCCCTTCGTGATTTCTGAAATTATTTTATGCCCATACCTTATAAATGCCATTGGCATTATGAAACTATTATTTTATCACCCCTTGGTTAAATATAACTGACTTGTAATTTATTAGGAGTTAAAGGGACTGGCCCAGGCTAAAATCATCAAAAAATCGGTGATTTCATTTCGGGTTCTTAATCTGACCATATGATGTAAACATGTACATAGACTAGAACTGCAAGTTTTTATAATTTTTGTGCTGCGCGTTCACCAGTTAGGCTAGATATAGAGACGAAATTCCCGATTTCTAATTATTGACAACCATGTCAAAAATAGGAAATGCGGGAATTTCGTCTCTATATCTAGCCTAACTGGTGAATGCGCAGAACAAAAATTAGCAAAATTTGCAGTTCTAGTCTATGTACATGTTTACATCATATGGTCATATTAAGAACCCGAAATAAAATCACCGATTTTTTGATGATTTTAGCCTGGGCCAGTCCCTTTAAAGGGTTAATACATGTAATAATAAACCCATATTTGTTTATTTAAGTTATTTTTTTATTACATAACATATTCTACTATCATGACTAGGGTGATTTTAAATTGTAATCTTTGGGATAAATAACTGGAGTTGAACAAATAGATACAACCAGTTTTTTCTGATATTAAGTTTACTGTGTAATATGTCCCATGAATTGTTTTTGTCCTAAAATCTTGAGTCCAAACTAGGAGATATTGAATAAATATATAATAAGGGGTCTACAAATTATTATCTTAAAAAATCCCGCCAATGTGGAGGGGGTAGGGGATGTTTTTCATTTCTGGTTTTCATATACACATAGCATGAAAGACGTGTACTTTGGGATTTAAAGGGTCATTATATATTATGATGAACCCCATATTTGTTATTGTTTTTCCATTTTCTTGTTACATAGCATCATCTAGTAACATAACTAGTGTTCATTCCATGGAAAACATAGCTGAAGTTGAAAAACAAGTCTTCTAGAAAATTAAATTTACCGCGTAAAATTCAGGGGGTACATATGTTTGATGACCAGTTATTTTTTCCAACCCCAATATTTTGAGTGCAAACAAGCATATATAGAATGGATAAATAATAAGGTGTCTAAAAATTATTGGCTTAAAAAATCACGCCTCGGAAGAGGAGGTTGAGAGTGTTTATATATCTGGTTTTCATATACACGGAGCATGTGAGGCGAGTAATTTGGGATTTAAAGGGTTAGTACATGTATTAATGAACCCCATATTGCAATTTTAGTTTCACCTAACATCTTTTAACAAGACTAGTATTTAATTCTTGGAATAAATACCTGTAGTTGAAAAAATATATACAACATGTCTTTTAGTAAATTAAATTTACCGCTAAAAAATTCAAGGGGCGACATATGTTTGATGACCCAATATTTTTCCTGTCGCAATATTTTGGGTGCAAACAAGCAGATATAGAATGGATATAAAATAAGGTGTCTAAAAATTATTGTCTTCAAATATCTCGCCTCAGAGAAGGGGGGTGGGGAGGGTTTTCATATTCGATTTTTATGTAAACGTAGCAAACGATATATGAAATTTGGGATTTAAAGGGTTATTACATACATTAATGAACCCCATATTCTTTTATATTTTATTTTTGTTTCACATAGCATCTTTTTGTAACATAACTAGTGCTTAATTCCTAGAATAAACACATGTAGTTGAAAAAATATATACAATATGCATTTTAATAAATTATAATTACCGCTTAAAATTCAAGGGGGTACATATGTTTGATGACCCAATATTTTTTCCTGTCGCAATATTTGGAGTGAAAACAAGCAGATATTGAATGGATATTAAAAAAGGTGTCTAAATATTATCGTCTTCAAATATCTCGCCCCGTAGAAGGGGGTGGGGAAGGTTTTCATATTAGATTTTCATGTAAACATAGCAAACGATATGTGGAATTTGGGATTTAAAGGGTTATTACATATATTAATAAACCCCATATTTTTTAATATTTTTCTTTTTAATTTAACATAGCATCTTCTTGTAGCACAACTAGTTTAATCTTTGGAATAAATACATGCAGTTGAAAAAAATATACTTTTATGAAAATAAATTTACCGCTTAAAATGCAGGGGGGTGCATATGTTTAATGACCCAGTATTTTTCTATGCCCCAATATTTTGAGTCCAAACAAGCAGATATTGAATAGTCATATAACATGGTGTCCGAAAATCACTGTCTTCAAAAATCCCTAGGGGGGGGGGGCAGAGTTTTTATATCTGGCCCATGGACTAAAACACCACAACACACACTGATTTTATTTTTTAAACCTTGATGTTAACAGCAAAAATATAGGGACGAACCTTATATTTTGATCCCTTATAGGGGGATATCCCCGAACCTGTCTAAAATTAGGGGGTAGTGTTACGCAAACGTCTGTCGTTGATGTTTTAGTTTACCAATCTGCACTTGCAGACTATACCATATAACAGGCTATTACATTCCCGTTCTAATGATATATCACACATTACAGTAGAATAAGTAGTTATCTCTTCACATACGCTGAAGCATGATTTTTTATTATAAAATAATCTAAATGAACAACAAAACAAAAGCTTCAACATGGTAAAAGGAAACGACTTAATAAAATAGAATTATTTGACAAATCCATATCTGGCCTATATTTTCTCAACCCAGATGTGTGTATGCTTAAACCAAAGTGTCAATGACACAGAAGCTCATCCTTAATTGATTACGAAATAAAATTTCTGAAATCCGTGAGGCAGTTCTATGCACATGCACGAGCTCTTTCAAATAAACTAAACAAAATTGAAATCGGATAAGAATTGAGGAAGGAGAAGCATTTATTGTGAATTGTGGACAGAGTGCCCTAATTAGGTCTTAATTAGGTCGTAAGCTAATTAATAAATACAATTTCTCAAATCCATGAGGAAGTTTAATGCACAGGCTATCAAACAAACAAAACAGAATAGAAATCGGATAAGAATTGAGGGAGGAGAAGCATTTCTTGAGAAAGGGGGACAGAGTGCCCTAATTAGATTATAATTAGGTCATAAATTAATTATTAATCCAAATTTCCCGAATCCGTGAGGACATTTAATGCACAGGCACAAGGTCTTTCAAACAAACCAAACAGAATTGAAATCGGATAATAATTGAGGGAGGAGAAGCATAAGCTCATCTTAGGCCTAAGGGCCGGATTAGCTAAAAATGAGTGTTATTTATATTTTTAAATGTCAGCTATGCCGTTCAACTCTACCACAAAACAGTGGAGGCACTCACCTTAGCAAATATGTTCAAGCCGGGTGAACGAGCAAGCATTCCGAGTGTAGAAGTGGAGAACTGTAAGAAAAAAATGTAGAAGTGGTGCCACTTCGACCACAAATTTCACGTTTCTAAGATGAATTACTAAATTAATAATGCAGCGATTTCTAAGCGTTTTTTTCCATGAGGTGCGGAATTGTTTTGGAAATATTACAGTGTAAATTCAGATGTTTTACCTTCGTCGTTTTGCCGCTAGCTGGGCCACCTTTGTGCACATATGGGCTAAACTGGGCCAGGAGAACCTCCTGAGGATGGTGAGATAAATGAGATGACACTGTCCTCCAGACACAGGATTTGAAATTCGAGCCCTGGCGGTCTGAGACCGAGCACGCTACCTCTCGGTCACGGGGGCTCCTCACAATACAGAGTTTTACAGGTGGATGGGGAAGAAACATTTTTGTTTCTTTCAAACCGCCGAGACCGGGAACCGAACCCAGAACTCAAGCGTGAAAGGCAGCGGTGCTAACCACCACCCTAGGGCCTCCGCCCAGCTGGTTCACAAACCGGCCAAGTGGACGATATTTTGTCGAAACTGCCGGTCTGGAACGTCAAAAAATAATTCTTCAAGCTTTTATTTTAACCCAGATCACTGCTATTCAATCCATTTAGATGTTATGCAATTGCTTGTAAATTTGTGTGTCCAACGACAGTATATTATTTCTGTAAAGTGCCAAAACATGCACTGTACGCACATCTAATGTACAGTTGTATCACCAACAAGGTCATGTGGTGCAATGAACTAATATCTTGCTGGCCGTCTGCTTTCGTTTAGGGTCATATGTCTTTTCATTCAGTGTTTAGCCAGTTGGAGTGGTGCCTAGGTGACTGTTAGCGCTGGGGTATTGATGAATCGACACATTGTGTTTCCCAGTCAGTTGAGCACTTTATGTAGCACATTATGTAGCCTGGAATGCGGGTCGGATATTTGAAGTATACCATAGGACTATTACACGGTTCAAATAGTATAAAGCGGACCTGAGAGGGCAAGGGTTAAAAAAGTACAATACTGACATAGCAAGCAAGGGTAATGAAGAAGTTGGGTTCATACATTTTATATAGCTAAACTGAGTCAGGAGGAAATTCAGATGATACTACCCCAGACAAAAAAATGGAAATTACTGGCAGTATGAGATCCGAGTACGCTGTTAAATTGTCAATAGGATCGTGTGCTTGTAGTTGTCTAATGCTGCATCTGATGTTGCATTAATTGTGCAGAGGCCTAATAGAAGAGACAAAAAATGAAAGAAACGGTATTATGACATTTATATAGTTATGTGTGACTCCCAATTATTTTCTTGGATACAGATTGTCATTAAACTTGTAAAAATATGCACTGAGGATGATAATTGGCGTTCATGAATTTAATGAGCATGACAACCTACATTTTAGTGGCCATTTCTATTTTGGCGGCAATTTTAAATGTTTTTTAGTGCTTTCCATAGGTATCACGGGGGGAAAAATCGATCTGACACACGATAAGAAAACTATTCAATTTTATATAAAAAAAACATATACAATTTTATATGATATTGGGGTCCTTGGGTTGAATGAGCTCGACAACGTACATTTTGATTTGGCAATTATTTTGACTGTTTTCTGTTGATTTTTCTGGTGTATTGGTGGGCGCCATTGGCTCTGGCATATGAAAAAACTATCTAATTTTCTTTATATAATATTTTTTTCTTATATATTTATATATGGGTCTAGTCACACTAAACTAGGCCAGTGGCTGATTCTGAGGGTTGTCGTGTTTGAACACATTTTATCGATATTTATATTTATTTCACCACCGTAATATTTGGTGGGTAGCAAATAGACACTATGGAGACTACTTTACATAAAAAATGACATATATTGGCTCATTCTTTGTGACTTTGTTGTTAAAGTATGTCTATGACAAGTGCGTTTTTCCCTATGTCAAACGTTACATCGCCAGACATCACATTTTGAGAGGATGAATAAAGGTCTCTGTTTACCGCATACTTAGCTGTTTTGCATCAAATTATGTGCAATAATGATCAGAGTTGAATTTAGGACCACAATGGGGGTAATTTACATAGTTTAATTTCACATAGTTTTTATGCGTTCTGAACACAAAGGTTACCACGATCTTTAACCACACATCACCATTTCTTACATGAGTCAATTGCTATGCAAGGGTGTGCAAAAGTTACTTGACGAATGGTTCTTTGTAGCAGCTTTGCTGCCAAATCAAAACATGCTGTCATGTGTGAGATATGTAGGTTTTAAGTTGTGGGTGTCAATAAATCACATATGTTACAGGAAAAACGCACGTTTATTTTTTGTTCAAGTACTGCTTGGCACGTCGAAGGTGGGGCGTACAGATTGAATATATCAGTTCAAGGACAACCAACCTGATAACAGGTGAATTTTTATTATGCCTGAGCGATAATTGTTGATTTTATGAAAGGTTAAGCCCAGGAAGGTCAAAAACGTATGTGACATTTGACATAACAGAAGAGTCTTGTACGTGATCTTTGACTGCTAGCAACGATGTGATTATTGACATTTTCAGTCACTTGTCGAGAGTAAATGTATAGCTCTGATACTGACGCTCACAATCATGTCAACAGCACGTACTGAGAAGAATCACGTACGTGACTTGTCAAACATCACATACATACAATACACTCCCTGTTTTATTCAGTAATTTGCTTCCATCTTCACCTGTGGTCTCCCAGATCAGCTCACTACTGGCAACATTTTTATATGAAAACTAACAATATATCAAAGGTAACATAGTATTCATGTAAAAAAAGTTTACGTCCCACATTTGAGTAGAGTTGGGATGGAGGTGTCAAAGGTATATTTCTCCCCTTGGTGTCTCGTTCTCTCGCCCCTGTCTGTTTTAACATATCACCTTTGTATCAGATCATCTCTTCACATCAATTTCACCAGCTTAGCTATTACATCCCCCATTTAAAACGAGAATTATGTAAGCATCACGTACGTGACCCTGAAAGCACCAGGCTCAGAAAAAAATATTTCCTGAGCTCCACATTGAGCGAATTGACTTGCAAATTCTCAACAACAAACTACAGACATTGTACTATCAGGAAATGCAAAAAAAATAATATATAATGTGTTTTAATTTTGTCTTATCATGTAACACTTTTGGCCTAGTTTAGTGTGATCAGACCCATATATGACGGAAATTTCCGTCGTCTTTCGTCAATGTACGTAACCATACATGACGGAAATTCCCGTCAAATTTACTATATTTCCACCAGTACCCCTGGATTCTGGCATACCCTTCGGCCTGGAAGTCAAAGGGTTAAGTACCACAACTGAAACGTAACTGGTTTACTCAAATTATTCGAAAATGATGTATTATATTAAATACTGGGCCTATTATGTCAAAAGTTTAAATTTTAAGATTGTCACTGATTTTTAGTTTGACATTTAACTGATCTTGAAACGTTAAATATAATTTCCTCGATACATATTATTTCAGAACATAAAAATTGATGGTTTTTATTAGCAGCCTTGGTTTCGACCTCAAGATGACCATAAAACATAAAAATAGCGATTCCAACGTAATCAGTGTTCCCAAATTAGTTAAAAATGAGGTATTACATTCGATTTTAGGCATATTGTGTCAAAAGTTAATTTTTCAAGATGGCCACTGATTTCAGTTTTGACCTTTAGATGACGTCTAGATGAACTTTAAACATAAAATTACACCACGATTGTAATCAAGGTCTTCAAAGTATTTTAAAATCTGAATTAAATTGATTTTTGGACCTAATTATTCAGAATGTACAAATTGACAAATGTATCTTAAAAAAACGACGGTTTTTCATGTCGGTCAATGGAGGCCATCTTGGTTTTAACATCTGGATGACCTTGAAACGTAAAAATAGTTATTTCAACGTAATCAGTGTACCCCCAAATTAGTTGAAAATGAGGTATTACATTAGATTTTAGAGCTATTATGTCAAAAGTTAAACAATCAATATTACAATGTATATTTTGGCGGCCATCTTGGATTTGGCGGCCATTTTGAATGGGAATGGCGATTTTCCGTTTTCTTTGATTTGGCATATTAAATTGGTCCTACAGACAAGTTTTCACATTTTAAGTACAAAAACTACTGTGGGTCAGCATATTTCAATATTTTGTCCTGGCTATTTACTTTAATGAAAGAATGTTGAAGCATTTCGTGAAAATATGTTTATTTAGCATGGGCTGAAATCTGAAGCATGATTTTTTTCTCGGAAATTTTGTGTACAATTTTTTATCCACTTGTTTTTACATAATTTGTGGGTGCTGAATTCGAATCTGTCTGATAACATTCTATATTTGGTGACCTTCACCTTCAAATTAGCAAAACACAAAATAGCTACCAAAATGTAAAGAAAAAGACTCCCCCCATATTTTCTATGTCTTTGAAAAGAAATAACCTTTATTTGACCTTTAAATACAAGATAGCTCGAATTGCTCATTTTTTTTGTATGACTTGGGGGCCGAAAAAAATATTTCTGATGTTTTTTGTTCGTCGTCTGACTTAGCTTATCGTAAATTCCAAGATGGAAGCCATTTTACATATTTACTATTAAAATACCGACGTCATTTAAAATAATATGAATAGGCACTGCCTAGGGAAAGCTCGCTCCCATGATACAAATTTTATTATATACATATGCACCGGAATATTCTGTGATAGTCATAAGAAAACATCCACATGGTCATGGTATGAAAATATATAATATCCTAGGCCCTAGGGCCTAGCCTGGCATAGCCAAAGGCATGATACGTACAGTGCACAGAACTAGAATACATTACAGTTCTTTGGGAGACCGACAGTGGTACTGTAGTAGTCTAGTATAGTGATAGTATTGCATTCATTTATAAAATATGCAGTTCACTAAACCAGATCACAGAACTGGAATACACCGTCATAGATTGAAGTTATTTCATTCATGAATTCCAGTAAAAATATAATACAGTTGGGAGATTCATAGATTCAGCCTGAGTTTAATAACCATGACTACAACACCATGCACATGCTAAAGTAATAGTTTAAAATAACTGCCTTCTGTAATTTTGATTGCGTATTAAAAAAAAATTGTGCTGTGACACTACAATGATGACTAGATTGCCTCTACCCACTTGACTTTCGGTTGTGCACACACCCACTTGCACTGTATTTTAGTTCCTGTTAAAATATGAGGAAAGTAGTCAGCAACACTGTGAAGTCTGTGGTTGATGTCTCTACCATTAAGCCGCACCCTCTCGAGGTGTTGGCAGGTTGCCAGGTCCACTCAGCGACCGTAATTTCAAAAGTTCTGAAACTCCGGTTCTGACCTGGTTTTTTACCACTGCATTATTATCCAAGCAGCGAGAGACGTAGGTTAGCAGTGTCTACACATGGACAGATGACACTGCTGAGGAGTGAATTGCCCGGGGTGTAGCCCTACATTGATCCAACATTGTATAAAGTCATACAAATGTTTTGTGTTCACTGGATGTCGGTACAAGCATGGGGTCAACCCGTTTCGAGATACCCGCAGTAATACAGTCAGTTTGTTTCCAGGGCAACGACCTCCTAAGATCCAGTATTAAGGGCTTTGAGATTCGATGGAATTATTAAAGGGACTGGCCCAGGCTAAAATCATCAAAAAATCGGTGATTTTATTTCGGGTTCTTAATATGACCATATGATGTAAACATGTACATAGACTAGAACTGCAAATTTTTATAATTTTTGTGCTGCGCATTCACCAGTTAGGCTAGATATAGAGACGAAATTCCTGATTTGTAATTATTGACAACCATGTCAAAAATAGGAAATGCGGGAATTTCGTCTCTATATCTAGCCTAACTGGAGAATGCGCAGCACAAAATGTCGCTCAAGTAGATATGAACTTGCTGTGATTTGAGAACTTGCTCCGAATGAGGCTTTGTAGTGCAAGAGCATTAGTGAAAAAAACACAGGAACATGGAATAAAATTGCAGAAAGCTGATTTTTTCAGAAATAATACCTGGACATCCCCCCAGACGAATGCCGAAGAGTCCCTAAAAATCCACCTTGTGCATTTTTTTAAATTCAAAATTGCCGCCACCATGTAACACCATTTTCGAAAAAACAGGGGTATAACCTAATTCCTCACTTTTGTAGTTAGAAAAAAATATTCAGGTGTCTCTACTTATGTTTTAAGGCACAAAGAATTCATCCAGATGATCAGAAATGATATCATTACTTTTCTTAATACTCAAAATCCAAGATGGCCACCTTATTGTTCTAAGTATGTTAAGCGATTTCTTAAAAACCTAAACCTAAAATGTATTTTTTGGCCAAACCCATGGAATCTAGCTCTTATTTAGATCACCACTATTTTATTATATTGAATTTATAAACATAAATCCCGCACAGTAGTTAATTTCATGTAGCACCATGTAACGCCATTTTTTTGAAAAAAAAACAGGGGATACCACAATTTTTCACTTTTGCAGTTAAAAAAAAATATTTTTGGTGCCTCTACACATGTTTTAAGGCACAAAGAGCTCATCAACATGAGCACAAATAATTATTAAATCATTCCTTTTCTTATCACCAAAAATCCAAGATGGCGACCATGATGTCAGAAAATCACTTACCTGCTATAATCATCATGTTGTTGAAACTTTTTTTTCAGAGCCATGGATTCTACTAGAATATATTTCCATCACCGAAATTTTTCATATAGTGTGCTGATCAACACAAAATCCAACATAGCTGCCATATTTGGTAACTCTTTTAGCACAGGTGCCGCGATTAAGCGATGTCCAACTGCTTCTTTGTATGGAAATGTAGATATAGATTTATCAAATTTACAAAATATCATATGTCAGAAATCATTGATTAAAAAATTTTCACATGACTAATTTTTAAAGATAAGGGTATTTAGGATTCATTTGAAGAGATAACGTAAGAAATTCCCGTTTAAAAGCCAGCGACTAATTCCAATGTAGGTCTTTCACATAGTATGTTTGTCGATTTTGGTTAAGTTTTGGCTGTGATTATTCTAGGATATGAATATTAGCGAATTTTGTGTGAATGTACATAATAACAGAACTAAGTACAATATTACACCAGCTTGAACACGTGTCCTACAAGACTGTTGGTTATTTACATGTACTACTAAATACGAAAATGTTTTAAATCACATCATTTTTCTGGCAGAGTTTGGCCATCTCTAGGCCTACGTAATTTTGTCAATTTCGTGGAAATAGCAATATTGTATTTTAATACCCTGGATTATACATTTGAATATTCAGATATTTTATTTTAATATTAGTATATTATGTGATAAATATATGGCATTGTATGATATTATATTGTGATATTACATCAAAATGTCAGAATATGACATCAAATTAGAGGATGTGACAGTTTAACGTCAGGATATGATAGTTTTATGTCAGGATATATGATTATAATATCAGGATATGACACTTTAATATCATGATTATGTACTATAATGGCCAAACATTGGTGTTTTACATAGCAAAATCACGTTATGGTGGCTAAATACAGCTTCATAAAGACAGTATATGGTGGTTAAACATCGCGTTGTTGTATTTAAATGACAAAATATGGCATTATATTATCACGAAGTGCATTACAATATCGTGATATAGCAATTTAACATCACTATGACATTTTAATGCCAGGGTATGACATTTGAATATTAGGATATGGTACTTGAATATTAGGATATGACTTTATACATTGACGAAATGACACATTGACGTCACAATATAGCATTGTAATGTGATGATGTGTCATTATAATGTCAAATATGTTATTATAATAACGAATATTGTATAATAGTCTTGTCGGAATATCACATTAAAATAGGAGATGTAACAGTTTGAAGTTAGGATCTGGCATTTGTATGCCAGGATATTGGATTGTAATATCAGAATAAGACATTTTAACGTCATGATATAGTATTATAATGTCCAAATATTGTCCTTTAATATCACAAAATAAGATTTGAATGTCAAGATAATCCATTTTTTATGATAGGATATGACACTATCAAATCAAGATATGGCGGCATTCTAATGCGACATTATAATGTCGGAATATGACACTATTATATTTTAATGTGACCTTAGAATGTCAGGATATGTCACTTTAAAGTCTGGATATGGCATTTTAATGTCAGGATGTTATATGGTCATGTCAAGGGATAACATTCCAATAACATTATATTGACAGACGCACGTTACCATATAGTAATACCAAATCGACATAGAACATTCCAATATCAGGATGACACATGTCAGTTCAACATAAATATCGCAAAATAATTCAGGAAGGCCTCTACATTCATCAAATACACCAACAACAAAAGCACTTCGGAAGATCCAATAAAATGGAAAGTAAGATAGGGTTAGGACATACACTCTTTGAACAGCATGTGTCCATGCCCTTTCTTACTTTTATTTCCTCTTAGGGCCTACGCAAAAATGTCATATTGTGATGTTAATAACCTGATATTATTATAATAGAGTCATTTTACTATATTAAAAAGCAATTTTTGAACGTTATAATACCACATCATGACGTTAATGTGTCATGTCCTCATATTATCATATCTAGATATTATCCTGACGTACAAATATCATATCCTGACGATAAACTGTCATATCAATTAATTTAATGTCATATTGTGATGTAAAATAATCTCATTACAATACCATGCAATGCCCTAACTTTATTACGAAATATGTACATCCTAATGTTCAAAATATGATATCTTAATATTCAAATGCCTATTCCATGATATTAAACAAATTGATTATACTTGTTATTGTTTCTAATTAATTATTTACCAGAGTTTAATTTGTTAACTTGACAAATCTCAATCTATATTTCTGGTTTAAAAGCCGTTCGAAAACACTCCAAAAAGCATCACCGCCATGGTAGAATTAACTACTATGTGGTATTTATGTCGATAAACTCAATGTTATAAAATGTTGGTTATCTAAATAAGTTCTAGACTCCATGGGTTCGGCTGAAAAATACATTTTAGTTTCAGCAACGAGATAGTTATCACATATTTTCGGGGTTTTTTAAGAGTGCGCTTAACAAAATAATATGACGGCCATCTTGGATTTGTGGTATTAAGAAAATTACTGATATTATTTCTGATCATCCTTGTACTTTAAAACATAGGTACAGACACCAAAATCATTGCTTTAACTGCAAAAGTGAGGAATAGGGGTATACCCCTGTTTTTTTCGAAAAAATGGCGTTACATAGTGCTACATAGAATTAACTACTATGTGTGATTTTTGTTGATAAACTCAATATAATAAAATATGGTGATCTAAATAAGTGCTAGATTCCATGGGTTTGGCCAAAAAATACATTTTAGGTTCAACAACGAGATAGTTACCTCAATGTTCGTTTTTTTAAGAGATCGCTTAACATACTCAGAACAATATGGCGGCCATCTTGGTTTTTGGTAGTGAGAAAAGTACTTATATCATTTCTGATCATCTGGATGAACTCTTTGTGCCTCACAACATAAGTAGAGACACCTAAATATTTTTTTTCAATTGCAAAAGTGAGGAATAAGGGTATACCCCTGTTTTTTCGAAAATTGTGTTACATGGTGGCGGCCATCTTGAAAAAAAAATGCACAAAGGGGATTTTTGGGGACTCTTTGGCATTCGTCTGGGGAGATGTCCAGGTATCATTCCTGAAAAAAAATCAGCTTTCTGCAATTTTATTCCAGGTTAAACCCTAATGCTCTTGCACTATTTTGTTTTGGCAGCTCTTCGGAAATTAGCATCAATATAAAATAAAACCAGGCTATTATTTGTATTGTTATTTTTTTCAGTGAAGCTTCACTGATAAGTGACCTCTGGGTGTTATTGTATTTATAATCCTTTGCATTTGTCCTTATTAAGGGCACTAATCATGTCTAGATCTATACCGTTTACAGTCTTTTTGTTTTGTCATTCGAACAAGACAATTATACCCTGAGCCACATTAATTTTGGTAATTCTGTAGCGCATGCTTTTCGTCGATTTCTCCGTCAATTATGAACCAATTTCCTTAAATTTTAGCATACGCAATTTTCAAGTCATATCCTAACGTCGGTAAAAATTTCTCAAAAATTATATTTAATATTGCAAATGTTAGACCGTTTGACATGTAATAAAATTCCAGAATTAGTTTAATGGGTTTATAGAGGGAGGTCATAATTTTAATTTCTTACATGTCAAATGGTCTAACTTTTGAAATAATGAATATAATTAATTTCCAGGGATATTAAGATTCTGTTAAAAATCGGTTGATAATTGATCGAGAAATCAACGAAAAATATGCGCCACTGGTTGCTAGATCGGCATTAGACCCAGCGTGGCTGAAGAAGGTTTCAGCCACAGATCGACCCCATACAAAATCGCGGGCCATTTCTTTGGACTGTCATTGGCTTTGAATAATCAGGTAGAAAATATTTTTTTTAGAATCAGTAACATTTCAGCTACGAGATCGCACGATCAGCTCATTTTCAGCAAAGTCATTAAAAGCTATGGAAGCTCTCAGTCACCGCCATGTTGAAAAACGTAGCTTTTTGGGTAAAACGAATACGGTAATCCACGGCCTCGGAGAGGACGTCACGGCCTCGGAGAGGACGTTACGGCTAGATTGGCATATTATGTTTTGATCCAAACTGTGCAAATGTTACAAACATGTGGGTTGCGGTAGCACGCAGAACTTGGAGTGGGTTAAAATCTAAATTAGAGCAATTAGCGATTTAACCCTTACAGCGCGAAGATCGACTTTAGACGTCAGAATCTGACGTCTGTAGACGTCAGATTCTGACGTCTAAAGACGATCCCCGCACTGAAAGAATTACAAAATTTCCAATGGCCGTAGGCCTACATCTATAGACACATCATGGGTATATATTCAAATGAAGCAGAGCTAACTAAAGCATTTATGATGATTTCAAATTGAAAACACCATTTGGTCACCACGGTTTATACAAGCATATTTCAGCGTTGTAAAGGTTAAAATCGCTACATATGTCCAGTGGTGTGCCTAGATCATACAAAACTAGAGCTATTTTTTACATCTGAACTGGCAATTACCAACGTTGATATGCTATAGCTAAGGAGCTAGATAAGGTCAGACATAATTATTAATGTGCAGGCATCTACCACACCCAAATGGCAGGCTTATAATTATGGGCAAAGCCCGCTACTTCAAGAATCATGTGACCCCAGCAGTGTTTGTAGTGACCTCCACTTTTGTTTAACTAGTTTTATCATCTAATTCATGCAAAGACCTTTCAGAACATGTATAGTTATCCATAGCCTAGACAAGAAAAAATGTGCTTTTGACCACTGGAATGCGATAAAAATGCCATTTTTGGCATGTCGCCAGCTTAAATTTCCGTCTTAGACAGGTCTCTGTTCATGCGTGGGTGCAGTTTTTGGACTATAAATTGTTTGAATTTGACGAACATATAGTAGTGATTGTATTAAAAAAGAGAATTGCCAAAAGTAGTATATCGTCCCTTGCAAAATTGAATTTGGGTTCATGTCGCCACAAAATAACAGAATATACATTTCAGTTGGTTAGTTGTTTTTATCTGACGTGTTCCAAGATCAACTGAATATCCTTGTGGTGTGATGAATATGTGATCTAACGTAAGTATGTAAGAATACATAAAAAAAAATTATGTGATACTTACAGTGCTACTCTTGCAAGAATCAATAGAAACAAGCAGACGCTATTTATTTTTTTAAGAAAACAGAATACGTTACAGAATACGTTACATGAAGATATAATAGTGATATGCACACTTAACAACAAATGGCCCTCTAGTAACTCACCAGGTATGTCTCCAAGCAGCAAGTAAAAATTTAGCCTGGCCACTGAACCCAGCTTTACAATTGTGCAACGAGAAAAAAAATCCAGTATACGTTACACAAAATACGTTACATTTTGTAACGTATTTTCGTAACGTATTTTGCTCTTCACTAAACAATGTTGTAATAGTGCACTCTGTTTCGTAGCAAAAGTACAGGACACTCCTCACACTTTGTATAATACAACTATTTACTGGATATAGTGACATTTAATATCATTACATTATCATAACATGAATTTCGTTAGTTATGTAATGTATTTTAGTAACGTATTTTGCATTTTTATTCGAAATATTCACCCAACAGGCACGAAATAACAGAAACTCAGTATGTATCGTTTTCAAAATAATGAAAAATATGCTTGGACAAAAAACACCTCGATTATTCTATGTGACAGTGTGTGATAACTTCCATTATACACAAACATACATAATACGTTACTTTTAATTCGGATAATGATTTTGCGCCTGTTTAAGTATTCTGTAATAGTAGATATATAGTAAGTCTGTTAACAATGGCACACACAATTTATTTTATTGCCTAGCTTTATTTTAAACAATATTGAATGCTTATTAAACATGTACACACTACTGTCCTTATTAGGAAAAAATAAATAAAAAAACACAAATATTTTGATAAATCTTTATATCTCATACACTGCAACGTATCAAGACCATTTACACTAAACAATATTGAAATTACATTAATATATTTCATTTTGCATGTTTTTATTTTGTATAGTATTTGCACAAAAATGCTCGATACATATCAGATATTTCGGGAAATGTTTAAACTATAAAAAAATGTAATGTATTCTGTGTGTATTTTTGGTGCTTTTAATTTTTTTATTTAAAAAATGATTAAAATTGATGTTTTAGACTTGGTATCTCAATTTTATAGGACAAGAAAATTTTGTTTCTATATTTTGAAATAAAGTTGCCAAAAAAGGTCTAGTGAGAAGTTGATTTTTCAATATGTAGCTTGTGGAAAAGTCTTGAATTGGCGGGCTTTGCCCATATGTGCTCAAGAACCCATCTTTGTCTGTGCATAATGTCTACACAAACATGGACTTCGACCAGTCGGCCTACCGGGACACCAGAGATTAGCGTTTTCCAGGCTATGTGTATTATGGCATAATCAGAGGATTGATGCGGGCAGGTGGGCTCGTTAAGTCCATGAAAACCGGCTTTGTCCGTGGGGTCAGGTGCAAACTGAGCAGCACATAATTGAGGACTGTAATTTACTTCGTAAGATCAGAGTGTGCTACCCTGGTATAACATTTGTAGTTTACATTTTGTTCAATTCGATAGAACCCAGCATGTCATGACATGCTTAATTATTTTTCATAACTCTTAGGACTTATCAGCTGGTTAGAAATTTAACGTTCAAGTAATAATTTGTATAAAATTAGTGTCCCCTGGACTCAAAATGTCCGTATTTTGAAATAAATGTAAAAATGTTTAAACTAAATGATTCAACTTCACATTTAGGCATAATTACAAAAGTTTTTTTAATTTTTCTGCTGCGCATTCACCAGTTAGGCTAGATATAGAGTAGAAATTCCTGATTTCTAATTATTGACAACCATGGCAAAAATTAGAAATACGGGTTGCAGTTCTAGTCTATGAACATGTTTACATTATATGGTCATATTAAGAAGCCAAAATAAAATCACCGATTTTTTGATGATTTTAGCGTGGGCCAGTCCCTTTAATAATGTTCAGATTATTTGTAAAAAAAAAAATTATATATAGGCCTAGGCCTATGGTTTTATAAGAGCTCAATATCACGTAAACGTGGCAAATTGCATTTCTCCAGAGAAAATTCCACTTTTTGAAACCTCACTGTAAGATTCAAATACACAATAGAATGCAAATAATTACATTTATTATGGCTAGACACTGTACCCAAATACAATATCCGGTTTGGTAATCATGGTGATGGAGATGTTTATCCCGCTAAATTTTCTTTTTCTCATATTTGAGCAGTTTTGATATATAACTGTTCAGTATTATTTTGCTTCAATAACAATATTACTTTTATGTGATGTGAAGCTAAACAAAGTAACACACACCAATATTGAAATGGTTTGTATTTGGTACAGGAGTAGTAAGTGGAATTTGGCATCATGTTTTTAAATGACGTTTTTGCAGGTTTTCTAGCGCAGCCAGTGACGTTTTTCTGTTCTAGCTGTTAGGATCAGTGCACCAAATCCATCAAGTGGTTTCTCTTTCTGTTTGATGTGACATTTTTGATGCTGCAAAATTACCCTAATTTTTTGTTTTACCCATATATATGCCACACGTTTCCAGTAAGAAAGCTTTTCTTGGACCACTGTTTATCACGTATAGGGTTGCTTTGGTCAATAGAACTAACTACAGTGCATGACAGCACCTGGCCCATGGCTACACCTGAGCACGTGGGTCAGAGCCGCAACCATGATATGTAAACCAAATGTTGGATTAATACCGTCTGCGACGCTGGCCCAACATGAAACCAATACTGGGTCAATGTCTGGGGAGATATGACAATGCCCACGTTGTGTGTAGTCTACGTTTATAAATACAAGCAGGGGCCGTTCCAAAGGGCAGCGTTAACTATTTCTGCGCGGGGACCGACGTCAGAATCTGACGTCTAAAGTCGATCCCCGCTGAAAGAGTAAGCAAGTTATAATGGCCGTAGACCCATAACATAGGTATTCAAATGAGGCGGGAAAAGCCAACAAGACATTTCTGATGATTTCAAACTGAAAAAAACACCTTTTGATGTCCACAGTTTATACAAACATATTTCAGCGTTGTAAGGGTAAAAATCAGGTGTTAATAACTTTGTGGTGACCTAGCCGGCAAACTTTATCGGTTTATTGGCATTGTCAATACGGTTATATTTGCTTAGTGTCATAGATATAGTGTTATCCGTGTCTTGACATGTCATATCAGTGAATTTATCTATATAAGCATGATAAGGAAAACCTACCATTATTTCCATCCACTTTTTTAGGTGTATCGAGATATATTTGAGTGAGTGACAAAGAAAAGAAAACGTTTATTACCGCAACAGAATCACAAACGTTTATCTGAAACTCAATTAAAATATCTACAGGGATACTTTTTGCCATGTAGCCTAATTAGACACTAAAATGTCGTTATTTTGCAGCCAGCCCACACGAAATTAATTCTAATTAAAAGGTCAATGAAATTACGGTGATGATATTTTCAAATTATCTTGTGTTTCTGTAAGAAAAGAAGATAACATAGAATAATACTTCTTGTCCTCTTAGACACACCCCTTTTCACATTATCCAGCTCGACTATAGTCACTCCAACGGTGGAGGAAGACCAAAATGAAAGTCAACTTTTCGCTAATTACTGTATAGTTCAAAAGTTATACCATTTGACAGGTAGTAAATTGCTAATTATGACGTCCCTCTATAAACACATTAACTTCATTTGATTTCACTTGATTCTCAGAATTGTGTTACATGCCGGATGATATAGCATTTGAAATACAGGGTTGTTGCCAAATGACTCAATGAAAACATTGGTTACAAAATTTCGTGAAAATTGAGAATTGGCTGAGTCAAAAGCCCGAAAAGCTAACTTTAATTTCGGACCAGACTCCACCATCGGACTGATTATATAGCGCTATTATTACTACCAAGGCTAGTGCACTTGGTAAACCAAGCCGCTAAAATATATATAAAACATATTGTTGTCTAGTATAAATGGTAATGATATTACCTGAATAAAATTATGTAGGTATATGGGCCTACAGTAAATTTCAAATTTAACCCTTTAACCACTAAATTAAATAACTTAACTTTTACAACGCTGGATTAATTTTGTAAAATCATGGAGACCAGAGGGGTTTTTTCAATTTGAAATCATCATAAAAGTACTATTCAGCATTTTTCCGATTCATTTGAATAGCCTACCTATATGTGATGGGTCTACGATCATTATAAATAATTTTATCCTTACAGCGCGGAGATCGACTTTAGACGTCAGAATCTGACGTCTGCAGACGTCAGATTCTGACGACTAAAGTCGATCCCCGCGCTGTAAGGATTAAATTTTCACCCACTTGAAGTTTTGACTCGCTACCTACCGCGACCCACAATTTCAGGCGGGTAAAAATTACTCATGTTTGTGTAATTTGAGATCAAACATTTGAAAATCTGGATGTTCAAACACACATTTTGTTCAAACAGTGATTCAATTACCTCTTTCAAGTCTAAATTTTCCATTGTCATTTTCACCCACTACAAGGCGCGAATTGCAATTATCGACTTGTAGTGATGAAGATGACTTGAAGTGGCAGGCTAATGACGAAAATATATCGTTATTATTAAAACAGTTTTATGCAAATTTTCATTCTAAAACCCAAAATGATGCTTTGACGCATCGTGAAGGTTTAAAGGGTTAAACGGCTAATTAAACGACTAAAGTCGCGCTTAGGAGCGCAAGAGTTACAACTTGCCACTGGTAAGAGTAATGTTGCTATCAACACATTCATCAATGAACCCATTCAAATGCACTGGTTAAATAGTAGAAATCCAAGATGGCCAACACTTGAAATAACCAAGATAGTCAACAAAATTACGTTTTTGTGGGAAATAAACAGTTAAAACTAAATTATAATTTAAATATTATCACATATTAATGGCTGTGTTTAAATATAATTTATAGGAGTCAAAAACATATGCGAGCATGTAGATAGCGACGGAGGGGTAGCACAACGAATGTTACACCCCTAAAACACCAGCCCTAAAACCCGGGGAATGTGAAGTATATTTCGCGTGGAACATAATATATTCGCGCAATCATTATCAGCGCGAAAATGTATTCCAAGTGAAATATTATAATACTCTTAGACGTAACGTGCTAACTTAAATAATGCTTATAGCTTCAGATCGCTTGCTTAACCTTTTCAGCGCGGGGACCGTCCTTAGACGTCAGAATCTAACGCCCATAGACGTCAGATTCTTAGGAGCCGTTCAACAATTACGTAACGCTAGGAGGGTGGGGGTTAAGGGATGCGCTACGGAGCTCAGTCAAAGTAACGTTAAAAAGCGTTACGAAGAGGGAGAGGGTCAAAAATCGTCCAAAACAGCGTTACGCGATTGTTGAACGACCCCTTACCGGCTGCCAACGATACAGGAAAAAATCTGCAAATTTATCAACTTGTGAAACAGTCCTAGCTGTCTGTAACAAACACAGTTTGTGGGACTTCAAAAGCGGCTACACCAAGCACATTATCATGATTATCTCAATCTTTAAGTCTAGTCTGCGTTTTACTGGTATAGCCCCCCCCCCCCTCTCCTATATCTAAAGTATAACCTCCTTTATCTGAGTTAACCCCTTGCAGCGCGGGGACCGTCTTTAGACGTCAGAATCTGACGTCTATAGACGTCAGATTCTGACGTCTATAGACGATATCTGCGCTGAAATAATTTACATTTTATAATGCCCTTATACCCACAACATAGGTATTCAAATGAAGAGGAAAGATATAACTAAGACATTTATGAGAATTTCAAATAAAAAACCTTTGGTCTCCATGATTTATGCAAGCATATTGTGCAACGCTGTAAGGGTTAACACACTGTCACGCCACGTACGATTGCGATCACGCAGAAATATTGAGTAGCAATGAAATTCAACCTGAGAATCAACATAATATTTTATTATCTAGGTGCGATCCACTGACGCGTATCGAATCATGTTATGTAGTATACACAATTCATCCTATATATATAAATCATCCAGCCGACTACAAATTGCGGCCATTCACATGACATAATTATTGACAAAGGCTGATAAAAAATGAGTCTGAATTTGTGTAGGTTACCTTCGGGGGCCAATCTATTCCAGTTAGATAAGAGTCCCACTTCAAGAAACAAATGAAAATGATCGACGTCATTTAAAATACTAATGACTCAATGAATATAGTAGGCCTATATTCTACTCACAAAAAGGTTTTTCGTTATGGGATTATCATGATTATGTCAACTGTAGTAGGCTTACGTATTTATATTTTATATAATATACACTTAGTAAAATAAGATATGTGAGTGCTTTTATCATTTATACATTTTTTTGTAATATTATAATGCTTATCTTATTTTAATAAGAGGTCACATAAACTGTTTAGTTCTGAGTCACAGAGGCTTAATTCATAATAATTAATTATTTTCTCTCAAAATTTTATAATGGCTTATTAATATGACCATATGATGTCAACATGTCCATAGACTAGAACTGCACAAGTTTTTAAAGCGCTGAAAATTTCAAATTGTAGAGGCCTATTACATGTTCATATAGAACAGCTCTTGAGGTAACTTATTTATTTCACGCAAGGTCTACTAGCAAATATTTATTTAAAAAAACCTCCAGCCCCCCCCCCCTCCTGGGGATTGAATGGTACCCTTACTGCCTGAGGATGTAATGTTGTGATGAAATGAACGATTGTGAGTGATATAAGCACGCCTCTGTTCTGGCTGACTCGGCGGATACAGTGTTAACCATTAGAGCACTGATGTTGACTCCAGTAGCCATTCTGTGTTTTTATTGGTACCTGTATAACCCCAGATAACAAGCCGTACACAGTAAAATATGCCTTCAAGCTTGAAACACTGATATATACTGGGACTTATTATATACCTGTGCTGTTATGAAATGAAATGAATCGGGCTTTAGGCCACCTTTGTGCACATATAGGCTAAACTGGGCCAGGAGAACCTCCTGAGGATGGTGAGATGATTGAGATGACACTGTCCTCCAGACACAGGATTCGAAATTCGAGCCCTGGCGGTCTGAGGCCGAGCACGCTACCTCTCGGTCACGGAGGCTCCCCACAATACTAACTTTCACACGTGGATGGGGAAGAAACAATTTTGTTTCTTTCAAACCGCCGAGACCGGGAACCGAACCCCGGACTCTGGCGTGAAAGGCAGCGGTGCTAACCACTACCCTAGGGCCCCCGCCCACCTGTGCTGTTATTTGCCCTAATAACATAGTTTCGGCCTTGTGCAATAACAGTTACTTTGCCCGTTCAGTGTTTACTATTTATCATTAACGATAATGACGTTTGAGGGCAAATACTCAGTATTTGCCCTATTTCGTTGTTATTGCCCTCTCTCGTCTCGTATTACACTTTTACTAAACCAGCAATAATTTTGTGGAGCCTCCATTTTATTGCCCCACTCACTAAAGATTTAAAAAACGTAATACCTTTGTGATATGTGGTCAGATTTACTCGCTGTTAATTTTAATATGTTGTTCTCTGTGTAATCGTTCAGTCTTTTTATAATATTTGGGTAAATCTGAAAGGTCCGTAGCCATAGGCTAAGGTCAAGGATGTATTCAAGACTGTCTATCATGTCTATAGCCTATAGGCCTGCATCGGTATGTAGGCCTATATATATATATATTTATCCAAGGTTTATGTTATGTTATTTTATACGATGTAATCTTTCAATGAAAACACATTTTAGGCCTATTCTTGTGTTTGTGTATCTAGTTTATGCTTAGTTGGCCATGTTAGTCGGTAGAACACAATGTCTAGGCCTACATCAGACAGTAGGCTATAGCCTATACTATATAGGGGCCTATAATTATAGATCGTAGGCTATAACAGTCCGTTATCACTGTAAAGCCTATAGACACGCCAGGTGTGTGTTAGCGTACATTCAGGCGTACACCCCCTCCCCGCTTACTGCCGTGAGATGCGGGTGCTAGTCACCTTAGTATATAGGCCTAAACACATGCAGGTTGTAAGGTGTAGGCATTTTAATAATAGTCTTCTTTATTATGTCTGATGTTGAACATATTTTTTATAAATTCATAGGCCTACCTGTCATCGGTGGGCTACAGGTAGGGCCCTACGTAGCCTAGCATATAGGCCTATCCTGAGATTTAGGCTTAGTCTTTTGATTATGTGAGGATGGGTAGGATAGCCCGGGAGGATAGCCCGGTTCCTGAGCGAGTTGACCCGAACAAAGATCACGAGTGGGACTAACCAGCTAACGGTAGTATAAGTTGGGCCTATTCAGGTGACAAAACACAATTACAAGGTATATAATAAATACAACATTACCCTTGTGTTTTTAGTATTGGCCCTATTATTTTGTCTCGGTGGCCGTATTTTGCCTCGGCCTCGACAAAATACTGGCCACCTCAACAAAATACTAGTGCCAATACTGAAAACACCGGGTAATATTGTCTATTTAAATTTCACAAATGACATACATTTTTGGTCACTTGAAGTTGTGTGTCGCGGTAGCGAGACACAACTTCAAGTGACGCAAAATTTAAATTGAATAGCTCAGTGATCTAGGGGTTAAGCCTCAGGGCTATTGTCGGCTAGCTAGTGCTATTGTCAAACCTCAGACATCTGAGCACCGCTTGAAGCAAAATATTTCAAATGAAACTATTATCTATCACTTGAATATGTATATGTTTCAACAAGTACTAATAGATATTCATCACACGAAAAAGTAAATAATTACAAAATTGTGATTGAAAAAAAATGATTGATTTCAATTATTGAAAGCATATTTTTTTGTAATTAATGGTTGGCAATAAGCCTAAATTAAGTTGACAAAGACATGCAGAGGTATGAATGAGGTTAAAATAGTTGCCAATTTAGTTGAAATTACATTGATATATCAGACGTTGGTAAATCATGTAATTATTATTATTATACTGCATTTTTAATGCACATTAATTTAATCTTCCTGATTATTCAGAGGCGCAGTTTAAAAAAGAGCGGTTCATTTAAAACTAAATAAATAAAACAGTAAAATAAACATTTTTGTGTTATCAGTTTTCAGAACAAATCTATTGTTTAACGTTGTTTTCACGTCAGCTGTTGACATAAAAACGACGTTAATTCAACCTTCTTTAGTCTGCTAGGATATTGTTTCCTATCGCGTTGTCGGTTCAAGTCTTGTATTCTAGCCCTGACCAATCGAAGAGTGGTTCCTCCTGTCACATGACGAGATCGGCCAATCACCGCCGTCATTCAGTTGTTATTTAAATTAGGGGGTAGAATACGAGGCTTGGGCCGCATTGTCTAAACTTAACCCTTAGCGCGCTACGTTCTAAAATTTGAATTTTCACCGACTTGAAGTTGTGTCTCGCTACCGCGATCCACAACCTCAAGTGGGTGAAAATTTACTCCTATATCTTCTTAATTCCAGACCAAAATTGGAAATCTTGATGTTTATTCAAATTCAAACATGTCTAAAGACACATTCCATTCCCAATAACTGTGAGTCAACCAGCTAAAGTAAACAGATTTAAAAACGAGTTCGCCTTTTGTCGTGATTAACGGTGAAAGGGTTAGGTCAGTGTAGATAGACGACCTGACCCATTTTATCAACATTGATTGTATCCTTGTTGGTAAGGCTTTGGTTATGAGAAACTAAACATGAAATAAATGGAGTTTTAGGCCACCTTTTGTGCACATATAGGTAGTCGAATGTCATGGGTATGCGGACATTATAAATACAATAATTCTTTCAGACGTCAGATTCTCAATGTCTAAATTCGCCGACCTGTAAGGTAAAATGGCATACCGTATGTCATAGGAGGCCTAATTGGATGTAGCTCATAACAATGCATTGCTGAAGTTTGGTCTGTATTGAAGCAATCTCCTTGCCAAAACCGACTGAGTTGTCCTAAGTAGGCTTAATCACTGTAGGCCCCTATGTTATCAAACAGTCTGTTCTATACTCTTTGATATGTAACTAAGTAATGAGCCCATAAGGACAACACAGTCGGTTGCACAAAGCGATGGTCCTGAAGGCCAAAAAACCTGCTTCAGATTACACTGCCTTCGCATTTTTTTTAATTTCGGTTACATGGCCTTCCAAAATAGGGTAGGTAGGGAAGTTTTTTATTCTTCACTTAACAAAATGTCAAAATTGCTTTAACCCTTTCACCACTGAAGTCCGTTTTTGTGTGCTGAATGCTATGGCATTCAGCACACAAAAACGGTCTTTAGTGGTGAAAGGGTTAAAAAAACGCTGACAAAAAAATGTGGGGGCGGGGAATCGGTTTTATTTTTATAGAAATTGCAATAAAAAATAGGTTTAAATCGGGTGATCGGAAACATAGATATTTTGTGTCGCCTCATGTGAATTTTATAAACGTTATACTGCAGTGCTGCTCCAAATCCTCGGTTTAACTTGAAAGAATGTTACATTATATCATGGTTGTAATTTGATTATAGTCCTTCAGAATATATATACCACATTAACCCTTTGACCGCCGCTGCCGTTCATATTCGTTTTTTACTTTTTTTATTAGCATATTACATATCAGCTTTAAACCTGTTGAAGATAAAACGTGACATTAATCAGCAAGATTTGAAATTTGTTGACCTCCATTTTGTCAAATCTGAATAATTTTCACTCACTTGAAGTTGCGGATCGCGATAGCGAGATACAACTTCAAGTTAGTGAACATTCCAATTGAATAATTTGGCGGTTAAAGGGTGAACTACTAAGTACTACACACGCCTAATATCAGAATGGCGTCAAATTTTGTTTCGAGTATCATATACGAGAAGCCTGAACCTAACTCATTTTAACTCTTGTGCTGCTGAATTGTTTGCTTCCAATTTTCATTCATTCGTATTTCCAGCTTCAAATGACAAAAATATATATTTATATTGAAAATAGACATATCCAAATTGAATTATTTGATTAGTTGATCATCTATCACAAACTATTTTATTAATTTCAGTGGCAATTTGTTTAGTTTGAAACGAGCTTCAACCCACAAAAAAATATAAAGTTGATCTCTGGTGGCCATTTTGAATTTTTGTAGCATCTTTAGAAACATATTTGCACATACCCCTGTTGTTAGGAATGTGATCTTAAAATTTCAAAAAAATAGACCACTAGTTTCAAACTTTTTGCTCCCACAAAAAGTGTGACGCCTGACGGAATCCGTGTTCGACTTAAATCTCCCTTCCCATAAGGGCGGGCGGGGGATAAAACCCTTTTGCTCTTGGTTAATATAAAAAATATTTCAGCGCTTTAAGGGTTACAATAAAAAAAGATATCCACGTTTTGAAATCGGATTGCTCACCAGAATATTTCTGAGCGCGTTTTTTATCTTGCTTTTTTATCAAATTGCCAATTCTTTTCACATATTAATTATGTTTATTGAACAATTTACTAGGCCTACAATTTTGTAAAAAAAACGCTAAAAATACTCTCAACAAAACGTTTTATTCAACAAACCGTTAAAATTGCCATATAAAAAATACACAAAACATATGTGTATGACATACCTAACATAATACAGTAAAAGAGTAAATATGACAATGTACATGTTCGTGCCTTCCTTGTTGGTTCTAATTTTGACTAGCACATTAGGCAGCCATTAATAATGCTGGTAGACCGTCTAATCCGATTATCTCATTACACAATACTCACAGACTGTATAAAATACACTCAAGTAGAATAAATCAATTTAATGAATAAAAGTGTTTTATGATAATTATCAGTCATGACAAATGCTTCTTCTAAATTCAAACTCAATAACAATAACAGGTTCTGCATTGAAATATTTGTTGACACACACGGATTTTTCGGATGTTTCGGTAGCTTGCTACAACTGGTATAGATATATACGGGCTACTTATTTATAATCTGTCCGACGGTGAAGGATGGTCCAAATTGAAAGTTACATTTTTGCTGATTATGCAGTCAATTCTCAAGCGATTTTCACGAAATTGTGCAACCAGTGTGAGTATTTCAAAAGTGAGTATTTCAAAAGTTAGACTATTAGACATGTAACACAATTCTGAGAATAAACTGGAATGAACTTAATGAGCTAATAGAGGGACGTCATAAGCAGAATTTTACTGTATGTCAAGTGGTCTAACTTTCGAACTAAACAATAATTTCTTACAAAATTTTCATGAACATCGCATTAGAACTGACTGAAATGAAATGAATCGGGCTTTAGGCCACCTTTGTGCACATATAGGCTAAACTGGGCCAGGAGAACCTCCTGAGGATGGTGAGATGATTGAGATGACACTGTCCTCCAGACACAGGATTCGAAATTCGAGCCCTGGCGGTCTGAGGCCGAGCACGCTACCTCTCGGTCACGGAGGCTCCCCACAATACTAACTTTCACACGTGGATGGGGAAGAAACAATTTTGTTTCTTTCAAACCGCCGAGACCGGGAACCGAACCCCGGCCTCTGGCGTGAAAGGCAGCGGTGCTAACCACTACCCTAGGGCCCCCGCCCGAGAACTGACTGAGTAATCAACGAAACGCTAACTTTCATTTTGGATAATCTTTCATTTCTAGACAGACTATAGAAACCTGCTTCAGGTCATAAAAATCTAAGACTTAAGACTATATTTACACGACGGCATCAAGCTATTGAAATAGCATCGAGCACCAATAAAATAACTACAAGATCTTGAATAACTAGGGAACATTTTCTAACAGATTTGCACAATATATTTGGTCGGAATTGGGCCAACTATTTATAACTTAGCCCTATGGACAATGAGTTAGATGTATTCTGCCGTTCAAAGTCAAAAGGAAGTATCTGCTTACTTGTAAAGTAAGCAGATATTGTCTTTTGTCTTTGCAGAGCAGTATTACCGGGTTGAACACTCAGGCGGCTGTTACTGGGTTGTTACTTTACAATATCTGGTGATCCATAGTACGTGAGTCTAGTGATCTCGCCGAATGTACTTCTCAGATATTTAATATTTTCAGGAGTGTATTCCCTGCGTAAGACATGGTGTATCACGTGAATGCAGAACAGGTCATGCCATTCTACCACCTTATCAAAGAGGAGATCCCGGTCTCTAGGATCAGGGTAGGAGAGTCTATGAGTCTCCAGATGCACAAGGTGAGGAACTTTCTGCAGCAGTGCATAAGACAGCTTGGCAATGTTAAAATCCCAATCGTGGGGTCTGTAGTTGTTGCGGAACGACTCGTACCAGAGGTGAAGAAACGGGGCGTTTGGTTTCGCCAGCAGTATACCCGCGTTCATCTCTTCTGTCTTCTCCTTCCCAGCCACCAAGTCAAACACACGTAACGGATCGAAGCTGTTCAAGACAATCACGTCGTAATCGAGGTAGATGCCTCCATACTTTATCAAGATCTCCAACTTGGCGATGTCCCCCTGATGCCAGGAGTGACTGAGTGACTGATTGTGAATATGAGTAGGCGCCTCTCTGTGAATGATAGTCAGTGACACCTGTCTCCATAACAGATTCCACCATTTACCACTGGGAAGGTTATTGCAATGGAACAGAATAGCCTCTGGTTTCTGCACCTTACGCGCGCTAAGGATACTCAGGTAGTTAACGAAAGACATGGTTTTCCCCTCATCACCGAACCATATGTAATGAACGATATTGGGAACCACAAGCTCAGTAATATTTCCAGCCTCCACCTCCCGACTGTTCCACCAGAGAGTTTCGTTCAGTTTCGGATGCATTTTCAGCTGGAGATCCACTCGAATATTCTCAAATATGTAGCCCTGGTAGTTAACGAATATTCCCAAAATGAAAAATAAAACTACTGTGATGGCTGTCACGGCCAACTGAGAAATACGGGAGGTTCGCATGGTGCTCCACATTGGTAGACCTTCTACGTACCTATACCAGCTCATCTGAAAATAAAGTAGTATTTTTTAATCTGAATGTAAAACAGTACATAATGTAAAAAAGCATGATTTTACCAATGTGTAATTTATTAAACCTGTGGTCGCTACAGCGAATAGTACCACAACAAAATGCAAGCGATTTTTTTCAAAAAAATGCTCCTCCACCCCCTCCCGCTACCACAGCCCTCCACAAATTGATTCTCCAGCGTCGATTTAACCCTTTCAACGCGGGGCCCTCTTTATACGTCAGACTCTGACGTATACAGAAATCAGATTCTGACACATAAAGACGGTCCCCGCACTGAAAGAATTAAAATATTTATAATGGTCGCAGACCCATAACATAGTATTGAATGAAAAGGGGAATGCTAACTAAGACATTTATGATGATTTCAAATTGAAAAAAAACCGCATTGAACTCCATGGTGTATACGAAAATATATCAGTGCCCTGAGGGTTAAGCCTAAAATGTAACAGATCTTTCATTCAGTCCAGAGAGTGTCGTAAGACACTTTGAGCTTACATCTATCTCCATCAGCCAATCAACCCCTCCCTCTCAGCACAAAGCAAATAACCCGAATACATTCTTTTTAATACAGTGAATTTGACACTGAAATACTTTCAAAAAAGGTTTAATGCCCCTGGTTAAAATTCCAAAATAGTTACCACCTAAATGTCTTTTCCCAGTTGTCTTTTCCCAGTTGTCAAACATATTTATGTTTTCTTTAATACACACAGATATCCTTCTAACTCGAATAACCCACCTGTGATGATGTCTACCAGTATTTGTAAGGTACCTAACCTACTACATAACATACTACATAACCATTTATATTTTGCATAGGAGAAGGAGAGGAGTGTTAATATCACTGAATAAAATATCATCATGGAAATATAAACAACAGCAATTAGGCCATGGGCTACAACCATCCTACGTACACCCTGTCGTTGATGTTGCGATATACCATATAACAGATAATCAAATTATAAAATAATCAAAATGAACAACAAAACAAACGATTCAACATGGTGCAAGGAAACGACTTAATAAAATGTAATTATTGGACATATCCATATTTGGTTAATATTTTCTGAACCCAGATGTGTGTATGCTAAAGAATGAGTGTTATGTAAAACAGTATATCTATAAATGTCATAATTTTTATTTAATTAAGGAATAGTGAAGCCTTTCATGAAAATATGTGTATTTAACATGGGTTGAAATCTGAAACTTGATTTTTTCTCGAAATTGTTGTATAAAAATTTTTTTTTACATAATTTGTGTGTGCTGAACTCGAATCTGTCGGATAACACCTGCAAATTAGAAAAAAACACAAAATGGCTGCCAGACTGTAAAGAAACACCCGTATTTTATATGGTTTTTCGCACATGAAAGCAAAATTGATGGTTTCTGCAAGATTGTTATTATATATATATATTTCTAGTGTCTTTGGAAAGAAATAACCTTTATTTGACCTTTAAATACAAGATGTCTGTCGGTTTTATTATATTTACTGTTACTATAAGTATACAGCTAAAAATGTTGACGATAATATGATTTCTTTGTGGTAACTTGGTGGACTAGAAATAAACGTTCCTGACGAGTAAATTTAAATGAAAAAAAATCACCTTCATATGAACAAGTAAAAAAATGTAAATTAAACCTCTTTTTTATATGTTGCTCAAAATTGCTCATTTTTTCATTTTGTGTGACTTTGTGGCCGAAACAAACATTTCTGATGGTAATTGTTCATTGTCGGACCTATAGTTTATCGTAAAATCCAAGATGGACGCAATTTTACATATTTCCTATTAAAATAATGACGTCATTTTAAATACTAAGTACACCATAGCATGTTAGAATATACAGTTTTGAGTGCCTTGCAACCTAATCTGCCGCATTACGTAGTCTATTTTTTAGTTTTCCATTACACAAATGTTGTTTATGATATAATAGTTCACGTGCATAAAAGCCGCTTTCGTTCGTGTGTTGGCAGTAATCATTTTGAACTTAAAGGTCAAATATAGGTTGATTGAAAAACATGAGACATAAATTTATCAACTCTAAATCATGGAGAAACCAGAAGTCGTGCCATAATGTGTAACAAAAATATAGAGCAGATGTGGTTTAGGCGACACATTCGAATTGAGCACACCCATATTATGTGAAAAAAAAACGATTTTTTTTGCATGTTCTCTATCTCATGCTGGGCTCAATACGAACATTTTCATAAAAGCTGCAATATTCTCGCATTTAAAAATATATATGCCATGTACAAATCTAAATACCACTCACTTTTAAGCATATACACATCTGGATTCAGAACACATAAGTCAAAAATAGATATAGCCAATAATTATGTTTTATTAGGTCGTTTCCATTGACCTTGTTAACTAACTTGTTTTGTAATCGATTTTGATTATTTTGTGATAAGAAAACATGTTTCAACGTATTTGTAGAGCTAACCTTTTAATCCACTGCATCACAATACATCATTAGAACGGAAATGTCATTATCTTTTATATGGTATATTGGTAGATTGGAATAGCAACGACAGACGTTTGCGTAACCCTACCCCCTAATTTTAGACAGGTTTGGGGTACCCCCCCCCCCCTATAAGGTGTCAAAATAAAAATTATAAAGTTCGTCCCTATGTTATTAACAACGTCGCGCATTGTTGAATAAGGGGGGCTGGGTTTATGGAATGTATGTTATTTCTGTTCTAGTAAACCGATTTGCATTTGCTATATAGCATATTACCGTTAATTCAATTTCGCTTCTTATGGTATATAATTCATTGCAGTATAACAATATTTATCGCTCCATGTATGCCTAAACATCGTTTAAATTGAAAAATCCGCGAAATCCGCGACAAAAAACCTCCGTTGGGAAACACCATTTTATCAAACGTTTTTTAAATGTATACACATTTTGGCCACGGTTTTTCAATCCAGACATGCTTATGCATAAGCCTGGATGTTATGTGTGCTTTTATATTCCACACAATTTTAATGAAAGTCAAAGACAAATACACAGCGACTTGAAAAGTTATCTCAGCCACTACAAAGTGATCTTGGCCACTGAAGAAGTGATCACAGCCACTTTTAAAATTATCTCAACCACCACAAAAGTTATCTTAGCTACTTAAGAAGTGATCACAGCCACTTTAAAAGTTATCTCAGCCATGACAAGGTGATCTTGCCCACTAAAAACTGGTGCCAGCCACTGATAATGTCATCTAAGCCACTATAAAGTGATCTTGTTCACCGAAGAAGTGATCACAGCCACCTTAAAATTATCTAAGCAGCTACAAAAGTGACCACTGAAGAGGTGATTACAACCACTTTAAAAGTGCTCTTAGCCACTACAAAAGTGATCTTGGCAACTGAAGAAGTGACCACAGCCACTTTAAAAAAGTTATATCAGCTACTACAAAAGTGATCTTGGCCACTAAAGTCATGTATTTCGATTTTTCGACTTTTCAATTTAAATTATATATACTAGTTATGTATCCTGCAATTCAATTACCGCTAATATGCTATATATAGCAGTTGCAGATCGGTTTAGTAGAACATAATAACATACATTCAAGTATCCCTACCTCCTTATTTAAAACTGCGCGACGTTGTTAATAACATATTTAGGGTACCTCTATATAAGTCGTCAAAATAGGGTTTGCACCCCTATATTTTCAATGTTAACATTCAATATTCGATTTCCTGTTCAGTATATCCCGGGGCTCCAAAAAAAACTTTTTCGTTGAGATGCATGGTAGCCCATCGCCTATATTTTTTTGCTGGTAACATCTCATTTCATGTTTTGGACATATCAAGGTTTAGAAAAAAATGGTATGAGTGAGAAGGGGGGGGGGGGTGCACAAAAGTGGTTGTAGCCCGTGGCCTAAATGTAAATGATAAATTATGTAAATTAAATTATATTATATAATAAGCAGCTACCCGCGAAATTGAACCGATGTAGGGTTGAGGTTGGCCCACCGTCTTCGACGTCGGCCAGATCAATTTAACATTGGTTCAATGTCTCGTGTTGGCTGGGTAGTAGGTTATTTAAAACGGCATATGGTTCTTGTTGGTGAACAATCACACAACACATTATGTAGTAAACCACGTAGCTACTAGCCCGAGTGGCTGAAACAGGTTTCAGCCACAGATTGACCGCGTACAAAATCGTGGGACATTTCTTTGGACTGTCATATCTTAATATATCGGGGAATAATCAGGTCGAATTTTTTTTTTTTTTAGAATCAGTAACATTGCAGTTCCATGCCCGCATGCCCAGCTCAGAGGTCGCACAGTCATTAAAAAGTTATGGACATTTTTCGGACCTTGGGGTCGAGATCGCTCTAAGTTACCGCCATGTTGAATTTCTCGTGTAAAGCAAATACATCAATCCACGGCCTCGAAAACTCAAAGGACGACACACCTACTTAGCTACATGACTTCATAGTATGCCTCGCTTTTTGACGTGTTATGTAAACAAGGTAGGATACAATTTATTGGCAGCTGAGCCCGTAAATTTCAAGTGAGAAAACTTGAGAGAGTCATAATCTGTATTTTGAGTGTTTGAGTCAACATTCTACTTTATACTGACAACTATCACTCTCAGAGGTGGACAAGTGGTCGCCACATGTGGCTACAGAAGCAAAATTATCTGTGATGTAAATATTTAAAATTGACCATTCAGAGCACCTGAAAGTGGTAACTTAGGGCGACAGACTCATTTCGCCTGCCCACTCCTGATTCTGTACAGTATTAAGCCGCGTATATATGTAAACTTACATATCGCATCATTATTATTATGGGTTATTAGAACTATGAAGATTTAAAAGTTATTTTTTGCCCTGACAGTAATCATAATTTTTTCCATCGAAGAGACCACAATTGAGCTTCACAACATGTAAAAAAAATGTGCATGTTATAAAAAGGTATTTTTAAAGTGGTTCAACAATTGATACGTTTTGAAGGTGGTCAGTGATAGTCATTTTGAATTTAGCCCACACTTTCACGTTTTGTGTCCTGCTGCCATCACAGAGATACTTTAGCCATACAGAGTTTAAATAAATTATTCTCTTAACCCTTTCAGTGCGGGGACCGTCTTTAGAGGTCAGATTCTGACGTCTAAAGTCGAGCCCCGCTGTGAAAGAATGAAAATATTTATAATGACGGATTGGCCGTAGACCTCATAACATAGATATTCAAATAAATCAGAAAAAAAACTAATTAAGACATATATGGTGATTTCAAATTGAAAAAATACCCTTTGTTCTCCATGGTTTATACAGCAATATCTCAGCTTTGTATATTACTAAAGAGAATCGGACTAAAATTGACCAATTTGTACAATTTCTCAAATCTAACTCCTCACTGGCCGCCATCTTGAATACCTCAAATAAACTGACCAATAAGGGTGACGTGATTCCAAACAATCACCAATTATTTTTTATAAATGATCATTTGATCCCAATTTAAATTACAAGTGTTCGAAAAAATAGGCTGTTGGCCTGAAATAATTCAATATTGTATAACAAAATGTCTAGTATTGTTCTAGATGCATTAACTGGCCACCAAACTAGTTGAAATGGTGTATCACAAGAGAAAATTGAGCTAAAATTGATCAATTTACACAATTACCCATATTAACCATAAATCAACATAGCGTTTTAACGTAATCAAATACATTTACTAAATAGTTCATACATTATTGGTAGTGCACACCTTTAAAATTGGTGTTCATTATCGAAATATTGTCATATACACCCATCAATATAAACCCATCAACACCCAAATTCAGAAGTATAATGAATGATAAAACAAAATTACAAAATTTAGCTAACTTAATTAAGATAATTTTAGAAAATATGAAATGAAAAACTGCAATTGATTGTGTAATAATGTAGTCTATGAGCCAGACAACTTTTCGGTACCATCTCAAGGAACTGTCAATGCATTTTTCTGAAAGGTATGCATCAGTAGATCACAAAAATGTCTGATGGTCGTGTCAGAACGCTAAATTAACCGCTTAACCCCAAAAATCGTCATTTTCATAGTTACATATGAAATGGCTACTCTTCTAGTGTGGGCATTTTACCTGGTCAAAAGTTGTGAGAAAGCGGTTTTTTAATGAAACCATTTGGGTCCGTAGTGCTACAAAAAAAGACCTTTAAATATATCTACTTTGCCCATACAAGACGGCATGGCGAATTCATTGATGCTTTTAGTTTTGTGCTTCAAGGTGAAGGTCACACACTGGGTCAAGGCCATAAGTCATTTCAAGACCACTGGAGTAAGTAGGCCCCTACTAATCGCGCAGTTTAAAACTATCCTCGTACATAAAGTATCCCCCTCCGACCGATGTACCCGCATATCATGATTAATTAGGTTGTGTTTTGCTGAGCTTGAGACAGGCACTCTGGGGGAAACTTCTCACCGTGCGTCCAACAAAACTCTACCACGCCCATCGTTGTAAGAAAGATTGAATCCGCTTTCATCTGAGAAGACAAGCATCGCTGGCCACCGGTCATCTAGGGATGCGACTTTATGTGATGTGATGGTAGTGTAATTGGAATCACCATACTTGGTGTATCATTTAAAAACTAGCATTGCTATGAATGGTAAATGATGGATGCTTAAGCTATAAGGGATTTACTGGCGATACATAATATATTATTTCTGTTAAATACGAAATGTACACCAAAGGGCCAAGTTTGTATTTTATCCCTCCATCTGAACAATATCTAACATTTTTTAGTGACTACCAGCAGGACTTCTCGCTCATGTTAACTTTATTTAGTATAAATGTTTGTTATTACTTTTACATTCTCTGGAGCCATTTTTCAAAAGTGATCTTGACCATCGAAAGAGTTATCACAGCCACATTGAAAATTATCTTAGCAACTACAAAAGTGATCTAGACCACTGAAGAAGTGATTACAATCACTTTAAAAGGTATCTCAGCCACTACAAAAGTGATCTTGGCCACCGAAGATGTGATCATACAATTTTAAAAGTTATCCTCGCCACTACAAAAGTGATCTTGATAACTGAAGAAGTGATCACAGCCATTTTAAAAGTTATTTCAGCCACTGAAGAGGTGATCTTGGACACTAACATTCTGTTGTCAGCCACTTTAAAAGTTATCCAAGCCACTACAAATTTATCTTAGCCACTGTAGAAGTAACCAAAGCCACTTCAAAGGTTATCTCAACCAATACAAATGTCATCTTGGTCACTGAATTTAACGGGTGTCAGCCACTAAGAAAATGATCTAAGCCACTACAAAGTGACCTTGGCCATTGAATAAGTGATCACAGCTTCTTTAAAAGTTATCTCAGCCGCTACAAAATATATCTTGGACACTAACAATCACATGTGAGCCGCTAGAAAAGTGATATCGGTCAGTACAAAAGTGATCTTAACCACTAAAGAAGCCATCACAGCCAATTTAATAATCATTTCAGCCAACACAAAGTTGATCTTGGCCACAAACAAAATGATCCCGTCCACTGAAGAACTGAAGAAGCGATCACCGCCACTTTAATAGTTATCTCAGCCCCTCAAAAACTGATCTCAGTCACTACAAAAGTGATCTTGACCACCAAAGAAGCCATCACAGCCACTTTAAAAAGCATCTCAGCCACCACAAAGATGATCTTGGCCAAAAACAAATTTATATTGTCCACCGAAGAAGTTATCACAGCAACTCTGTAGTGGCTGACATAACTTTTAAAGTTTCTGTGATCACTTCTATAGTGGTCAAGATCAATTTTGTAGTGGTTTAGAATTTTTTTAAAGTGGCTTTGATCACTTCTTCAGTGATCTAGATCACTTTGTAGTGGCCTCGACAATTTTTTTCAGTGTGTGACACCAGTTTGTTCGTGGCCAAGATCACATTTGTAATAGCTGAGATAACTTTTGAATTAAGTGGCTGTGATCATTTTGTTAGTGGCCAAGATCAATTTGTAGTGACTGAGATAACTTTTGATGTGACTGTGATCACTTCTGCAGTGGCCAAGGTCACTTTTGGAGTGGCTTAGATAAATTTTGAAGTCGCTGTGATCACTTCTTCAGTGGCCAAGAGCATTTTGTTGTGGCTTAGACAACTTTTTCAGTGGCTGACACCATTTTTTTTAATTTCCTAAGATCACATTTGTAGTGGCTGAAATAACTTTTAAAGTGGCTGTGATTCCTTCTTCAGTGGTCAAGATAACATTTAAAGTGGCTATAATCACTTCTTCGGTGGCCAAGATCATTTAAATAAAATGGCTCCAGAGAATGTAAAAGTGATAAGAAACATGTATACCATATAAAGTAAACATGAGCAAGAAGTCCTGCTAGTATTCACAAAAAACGTTGGAAATTGTTCAAATGGAGGGATAAAATACAGACTTAATGCTTTGTTGTTCATAGCGTATTAAACAGAAATAAAATATTATGTATACACACAAAAGACCTTAGAAGTGACTTTCAACCGAATATGTTAGTACATGTTTTTAATTCGGGTACTCATTGGGCAAAAATGTGAAACACGGTCAATTTTTCGGAGCCTGAAGAAAAGGTTCAATAAAAAAGTGTGTAATTTTTTCAAATAGCTCAGTATTTTTATTCCAAATGGGTTATTTTAAATCAATAATAGTTCAAGAACATGTTTGGATAAACATTGCTTACATACAAAAATCAGATGAGAGAAAAAACATTTTGACTATTGATTGAAAAACTATGCAAAATAGGTAAAATTAATACCAACTTAAAGCTCTCTTGTGCTTTTGTCAATAATCGGATACAAAATATTTTTTGACTACTCAGTGGGCAATAATGTTAGATACAGTCAATTTTCCAGAGCCTGGAGAAAGGCGAGCAAATTTTACGTCTAACCCAAAAAGCATTTATTATGTTCACATAACTAATTATTTTTATTACAAATGAGATTATTTACAGTCAACAATAGTTCTAGACCATATTTGAATCAAAACTAAACATTTATACCATACAAAAATCAGCTGAGAGTAAAGTATATTGACTATGTACTGAAAAAACTATAAAGATATGTAAAATTAGGGTTAAAATACCAACTTAAACCTCTCTTGTGCATTTGTCAATGACACTAAATATTTTACATTCATGTTAAAGCCTGTAGCTTTAGACTATTGAGAATAAATTTATTGATATAGTTCAAAATTTGGTTACTCAATGGGCGAAAATGTGTAATACACTCGATTTATCAAAATCGGACCAAAATCGCACAGAGGTCATGTACATTTTTGGCCATATTTCAGTAAAGCAGCGGCAGTTACCTGATCAACAGGTTGATTCTGGCCCCTGAGTGGTCCAGCTGTATGTGAAAATAATAGTGACCTAAATTCCTCTTCCGGGTGACACCTTACCACAAGCCACGTGTGCTCTATATGACATTTTTTCGGAACATGTATAACCATGGGTCAGTTATCAGGCTTTGTTTTGATGTTGGGCCAACGTTTCAGACACCGCCCCAACATTGAAACAATGCTGGATCAGCGTGTTTTGTTGACTTGGTTGTAGGCTACATGGATAGAAATCAGAATGATATGTGTAGGCCTACAACTCTATCATTGTTGTAAAACTTAAAATACATTTATGATAGCTTACTTATATTTGTTATTTCTTTTTTTTTGAGAAAAAATTTACATTAACGGTCACGGTAAAAAATGGTCAATTTTCAATTTTTAGCTACTACCTAGAAAGGGCCACCAGGCATTTTTATCATCTAGCGATATGTAGCTAAATAAAAAGTAACATCCCTTTGAATGGTACCGATCATCAAAATTTCAGTGCCTGGCTCATGGACTAATGTATACATTAATATGTGTAATACGGTATGTTCTGTGTAATATATTCACTGTTAATTTTCTGTGTGTCTTAAAGAATAAACACTTGAACTTGAACGTATCCTCGCGCATAAACATACGTGCACTTAGGCCTATATATTATTTATTTATTAAGAGAGACTCGCATGTCTGAGGGGTGCTATAAAATTATTTTATGTTCGTATATAAGTACGCTCTCACTGACACTTCAGACAACTCGGTCGGCAAGTTCAACTGGTGTTTTTTAGAGCTTAATGATCTATGTGATAATTCGATTTTCGAGCTTGAGCCCTTGTGTATCACACCTAAACCACTGATGACGGTACCGTAGTCGCAACATGGGGGACACAGGAAACATGGAGAAAGGTAAGTAAGTTTACTGTTAATTTTATTGGATTTATTATCTCCAAATGTTAAAAAATGTTCAGCGATGTTAATTATCAGCAGTTGAAGTTTATTTTGGTACATAGCTGGCATCTTTGGTGTATTACACGTATTTCTAATTTTTGACATGGTTGTCAATAATTAGATATAATATCAGGAATTTCGTCTCTATATCTAGTCTAACTGGTGAATGCGCAGCAGAAAAAAATTAAAACTTTTGCAGTTCTAGTCTATGGACATGTTTACATCATATGGTCATATTAAGAAGCCAAAATAAAATCACCGATTTTTTGATGATTTTAGCCTGAGCCAGTCCCTTTAATGAGATGTCATTTTATTTTGCAGCTCCAAAATATGCTATATATTTTGGCTGCAAAGCAACATCGGCGACAAATGACCTCATAAGTCACTACAAGAGATGCCACGCTGAATTCCCTTTCAGTGTTCGGATTAGGATTTTGGATGTTGTATACCACTCAACTCAAAGCATTTGAAGAAATTAAATGCAAAGATTTAGCAGCGTTTGTAATCGATTTACAACATTGGTGACGGTCAGAAAGAGAACAAGTGCGTGCCTTGGACAGCTAACATGTAATGACTAAAAAAAACACGCAATACCAGTAGTTATAGTGGATTTTCACATTTGCTCTCCGAAGTAATGACAGCATTAGAGTTCATGGGGAGGGCTGACGACTTTGGAGCTGTGTTAAAAGCTATTGTATCTGGTGATTTGCTAGACAACATAGCATTACATCTTCTGCTAGATGTGGGTACCTTTTTAAAGCAAAGTACATGTCACAGAATGAGGTACAGCCAAACCAGTAAAGACTTTTGGCTGGCAGTATCGAAACTTTTCAAGGGGAGAAGGAGAACGGAACGCTGGTACATCCTCAGGTAATAATACATACAGTGGAACTCAATCATGCAGGTGTAGGGCTTATCATTCTAATTCTGTGGGCTTATGAAAGTCCTAATAATTTGGTCGATTTTTATAGCGTTATTTTTAACATATGATATACATTTTATACAGACAGGACCAGTTTAATAGCCCTAATCGTAGGCCCCTAGAGGCCTACCCTGTTTATAAGCATTTCGAGTTGATGCTAGGGCTATCATTTTCATTATTATTTTAAACAATGCCCAGATAGAAGGAGATAGTCATGTCTATCTAAACAAACACGAGATATAAATGTAATGCCGGCTTAACGCCGGTCCACCATCTGCGACGTAAGTCGTTGGACCAACATTATATAAAACTTGGTTAAATGTATTTTGTATGCGTGGATAGGGTAGGCCTATAACTTAGACCCTGGGTGAAAGAGACAATACAGCATAACACTGTTCTGTGAACCCTAAAAATGTTTATTATTAAAAAATCAATAAGGTGTCTGTAATATGAGATAACGAACATCTGTCATATTAGGTCATAACGGTGATTGTACACAGTTGAGACGATGACTCACTTTGCTTCTCCTGTGCACGTTTCAAAAACTTTGATAACAATTGGCCCGTTTTGTTTTTTGTCTGCCATCTTGAATTTATGCAAATTTGGACAGAATGAATAGTATTTTTTGGATCAGAAAAATTAAAGAAGTGTACAAATAACTTTTATCATCATCATTTTCAAAATTATGCCAATTTTGAAGGTAGAGCATCTAACTATCTGGCACAGTTTGTCCGGTATCAGGCATATTAAAGTTAATTATGGCCGATAGTCGGCCATTTTGAATTTGATCAAGTTGAAAATTGTCAGGGCATATCCCTACCTGAAACCGCACATTTTGTTTTGTAGTAATGGTCTAGCTATATGGCACGGTTTGTCAGATATCTGGCATATTAAAGCTAATTACGGCCGATAGTCGACCATTTTGAATTTGATCAAGTTGAAAATTTTCAGAGCATATCCCTACCTGAAACTGCACATTTTTTTTGTAGTAATGGTCTAGCTATATGGCACGGTTTGTCAGATATCAGGCATATTAAAGTTAATTACGGCCGATAGTCGGCCAATTGAGCAGGTAAAATTTCAAAAACCCCCGTGTCAAAAATTAAAGAAATCCATGCACGGGTAACCGAGTTCTGCTCCGGAAACGAAATGCGGACATCCGGACGCGGGACGGACGTACGGACGGACATCCGAGGCGACGCCAATCCCCCCGCCCCCACTGCGTCGGGCGGGGGATAAAAACTTACTTTGTGTGGTGTTATCGTTGTCGGCCATCTTGGGAACACGATACCTCTGAAAGGTTTAGGGGAGTGTATGTTAAAATCAGATAAGTCTGTATTACGTACACTTTAGACACACCACTACACACCACTACATTATTCGCTTTGTCCGACCACTACATTCTAAGCTACATTCTAAAAACACAGAAGTATCTTCTAACTAAAATCGATAACGAAGCCACCAGAAAAAGTGGATGTCAAAGGGTACAGTAATTCACAAAGGGTGGGGAGAGTATGGTGGCGTCCGCGTGACTCCGTGGCTGAGCGTGGGAAGGTAATCCTCGTATTTCTCGTACAAGTTACGATATAATGTAATGTAGGCTTCGACCAATACGAAGCCTATGATATATCGTAACTTGTATTAGAATACGGCCTGTGACAATTACGTTCAACGGCCATTCATTAATTAGCATTCAAAGGGACTGGCCCAGGCTAAAATCATCAAAAAATCGGTGATTTTATTTTGGCTTCTTAATATGACCATATGATGTAAACATGTCTATAGACTAGAACTGCAAAAGTTTTTTAATTTTTCTGCTGCGCTTTTACCAGTTAGGCTAGATATAGAGACGAAACTCCCGTATTTCTAATTTTTGACATGGTTGTCAATAATTAGAATTTTTTTTTTCACACTCTGCCCCAAGCAATACATTTATTTCAGTTTGTGTGTGGAGATAAATATTTATTTCACTTTCTTGGAATTTTGTTGCTGCTACATAGTTGGATCCCGAACTAGGCTTAGTATTAATCAGGAGGTTAAAGAACCGAGCGCATCGAGGCTTCACAAACTAAGGGCCATTTTTATTTTAATGATACTGACCGAATCAAGGCTCGAAATTGTTTTTAAGGGCCATTGAATGATATTGCTCATAAGCTTATATAATTGTTTATTTCAAAGTTATATATTCATTTACAACAATTAACCAATCCTTAGCGTGATCTCGTGTCGTATTCGAGGCAAAGCATGTTCGTCAACAGGAAGCCGGACTACTGAGGAGATAATTGTTTATTTCAAAGTTATATATTCATTTACAACAATTAACCAATCCTTAGCGTGATCTTGTGTCGTATTCGAGGCAAAGCATGTTCGTCAACAGGGAGCCGGACTACTGAGGAGCTAGGGTTGGAAAGCCAGATCAAATGGTGAGATTTAAGTGATTTCCTGAATGGTAAATTGCTTCGGCATTACGTACTACGGGCACAAGCAGGGCGTTCCATAAGGCTGGACCAGATATAGAGAAAGCTCTTGACCCAGTCTTAGTTTTTATACGAGGAACAACAAATCTATTTGAATTTGTCCTTCAGACAATTATTTAGGCCTACTTAAAAAAATGACTCTTGTGATACCCCACAGGTCAAACCAGTGTAACTACCCGCCTTAACGATTTGCATTTTTCCCCTCGAATATGAGGTAAACCATGTCAGCGGCACGCCACGTAGCCCAACGATATCTGCCAGACGAATAGGCCTAGTGTAGATCTGATATTTTCGCGTGTATATATTTTGAGAATTTGTTATCTTGGGACTTTTCACGAAGTCCAGAATTCACGAATTATCAATTTTGCTGATAGGTAGCGCGATTAAAATAATTTGGGCGAGATTCTTAAATTCGCGAATTTGTCCTCGCAAAAATTAAAGCTTCGCGAATATTACCAGATCTATAGTATATGAAGCTAGCCTCGCAATGCATGAAAAAAAAGAGTAATCTACTTTTATATATAAAAAACAAGCTGAAATGCCACTCATGACACCATAGGATTACGTTCTGTAACGCATTTCTATAGTTTATAACGAAACATTAAGTATATATATGTTGTGGATTATAGTTCGTATAATAAGTCAAAGTCATTCCCAAAAAGATTAACCCTTTAACGGCCAAATTATGCAATCTGAATTTTCACTTGCTTGAAGTTGTGTCTCGCTGACGCGATCCACAACTTCAAATGAGTGAAAATTATTCGGATTTGACAAAATGGAGGTCATCTGTTTTCAAATATTGCTGATTGATGTCACATTTGTTCTTTAACAACATGTTTAAAATGTGGTACTTAATGTGCTAATAAAAAATGAAAACCCGACTATATGCGGCATCGGCGGTTAAAGGATTAAATTGATAAAAAAATAGCATTAAAGTTTTAACCCTTTCAGCGCGGGGACCGTCTTTATACGGAATCTGATGTCTAACTATACTTCAAAATCTGACGTCTACATGTGTCAGATTCTGACGTATAAAGACGGTGCACGCACTGAAAAAATGAAATATTTGTAATGGACGTAGACCCATAACATAGGTATTCAAATGAATCGGAAAGAGCCAACTAAGACATTTATGATGATTTCAAATTAAAAAAACAACAACTTTGATCTGCATGATCTATACAAATTATTTGGGGTTAAGACACACGCTGACATCAGGGCTGAAAACACCACAGCTGATAAAATGCCCGTGGCTGGATAAGCTTGAGCAAGCAATGTAGGCCTACATGAACATTTTATATTACATTCCATTGCCGCATAGCGCTTTTACATTTTTGCTATTGGTTTTGCCATGTTTATATAAATGTAATATAAAATATCAAATTATTTACTTCTTTATTTATAATTTCTTTGACAATTATTTGAAAATATATCTGTATATATAATATTTCTATATCTAAAAATGACTTACATAAATTGAAAATGAATTATATAAATGGCAATTTTATATTATTATTTTATATCACGGAAACATTTTATGGAGTCAGCTTTATAAAAAAATCAACATCTCAATCATTCCAACATATAACATTTTTAAAAACAGCACCATTCCAATTTGTATTTTATATTTGACAAAATTTCAAAAAATAAAATATTCTCTGCAATTTTCGTGTATCACGTAGAGTTATGAGGTTAGTAATAACTGTATCATAGTAACCATGGTAACTGTATTGTACTATAAAAATGAATAGATGACATGAGAACCATATAACGATTAAGCTATGGCACACGGAGTCTAGTATTTTAGTACAGAACTAGGAACCCCTGGAAACAGTGCTATACATGTAGTTAGCGAACGCCACCCTCCACAACGTGTTAAGGGTTAGCAAGCATTCCATATCTGAACCGTAAGATAGCGTGTCGCCGGCGGCTCGCGATCGATTTAACCCCTATTAACGCCCTCAAAATACATTTTAATTGGGTTGACCTAACTTAGTGACCTTTTATGCATCCACTCAGCTGATTTTGAAACATTCCATCAGTTATTTATCAAGTGAGAGCATTTTTAAAACACCTCCTGAAAAATATTTTGACCATTTTAACCATTTGTGATGATGTGAGTATCTTACGTTTCAGATACATGCTGCGTTCTAACCCGGAACATAGTGGAGGGCGAGATCGTTCTAACTATATACATGTGGAAAAATGCATACTTCCAAAATTCAGTCTGCTGCTGCTGCACTTTCTGGCTATCACCAGTCAAGTTAATTGGCACAAATACGGTGATAATGGGGAACTTCACCATACATTTTGATTGTACCGTGCCTATTACGCCTGTGCGATCTATTCCGCTTATTAATTACAGTGATAAGATTATTATTATGATGTTGCTCGTATCAGTCTCCCAACAGACACAAGATTTTGAAGCAATGTTGGTTTAACGTTGGTACAGCGTCGTAGACGATGAACCAACGTTAAACCAACATTAATTCAACGTCTTGTGCTGGGTACACGGTGGACATACAGCATCGCGTGAATTCCATGTGTTTGCTGATGTACTGGCGCAAAGGATACAGCAGACCCAGTGTTGGATTACTGTTGGGAAAGCGTCTTAGACGATTGACCGGCATTGAACCAGCAATGGGCTGCGACGCTGGCTCAACATTGAACCGGAATTGGGTGTGTAAGCCTACATCCTCTGTACGAGGTACTTCGTAGCGACGCGCTGAATGGATGTTGGCCAACACCAGCAATGGTGTTGGAAGGAATACACGTTGAAGATATGTAACTTGTCTCCTTAGTTCTTTCCTTAATTATATCCCGGACATTTAGGATTCTGGCCCATGATGAAGACCAACACAGTTATGTTTACAAAATATCTAGTTGATTTTCGTCTATGACACTCAAAGAGACTAAAGCTGGGTCTAGGAGTTCAGGAAATCCTGTTCTAGTTTACAATCGGAATAATTTAGATTTTCTTTCCAAGCTGCCTCCACAAATTTTAACAGAGCTTTCCAAGAATGTATAACTAAAAATGAAAATTTGTCAGCATTATTAATATAAAAAAAATAAGATTGTTTCCACCATAATCATAGATTGAAAAAGCGTTGTTCTAAAATTGTCATATAGGGAACATATAAATACGGACTTTCGTTTTCGGTTTCAGGAATGTCACACAAATTACACAAACGTTTTTCAACTGGTAAACTTCTGATTATTTTTATTACAGGATCTTGTATTCTTTTATATCGTGCAGTTTTTAAAGCTATTGATAACATTCCTGTGGTCAATTGAATTATTAAACTTCTTCATGTTTTTGAAATATTTTTATATTTTACCTATAATTTTATTTATTTATTTATCGGTTCATTAAGTAACACAAGCAGAATAAATTACTCAAAAAACACAGTCTAATTCTCGTGAGAATTATATATGTTTAATGCATTGATATGTTTATGACTTGACACGAACTTTAATATTTTATTAGTCAATGAGTCTGTTACAATATTTTATTAATCCATTATGTTGGTAAAATATTTTACAAATCTCAAAGTAAAGGTTTTCACAATTTCTCTAATGCGAAAACGGTGTTATCAACGCTAGCTGCGCACCTTTCCCATTGCATAACAATGTTACGTCACCTTGCCGCCCCCTGTTTAACCCTTGGTGCACCACATGCGATTTTCTAAAAATTCTGAAAACAAATTGATTCCGGTTTCGACAGGTGAAATACAATATGCATGTGGAGAATATAACGAGTCCAGTATTCGGAGTAGACATGTTCCGGTTTGGAGAGGATTAATTTGTATTATTTGAGTGTAATTCATTCGGGATCAAATAATTATTACGACACAAATAATAATATAGACAGGATTCCGGTTTTTTACAGGGTCCGGTATGTACAGGTTGCACTGTATATTGCTTAACGTGGTTATAAACAAGTAGTATGGTTTTTAATGTGATATATCTACGTAATTTGGGTTTATTGTGCATATCACAATTAGTTTTCCATAAATTTTCATTATAAAGATGTAATCGTACTAGCAATTGTTCAAAGTTACTGCACCAGTTGTTTGTAGGCCTATTTGTTATTAATAGATCAATATATCAATACATGTCTGGTTATACTAGTATTAGGTAGTTTCATTATTCCATTCCAGAATCTAAAAGTATTTAAATAATGTGCAATCCAGCACATTTCTCCATATAAGGCAAGCAAAAGTGTAAATTAATTTTCATGCACTTTATTACACATTTCTGTACTTTCAAAGCCCCAATTTTTTATGCATAATCTTGCACTGGTTCCACAAGTGAATTGTATAATTGACAATATGTGTTATTAGTTGGTCAAATTTTAAAAATTCCAAAAGGCACATCTGCACCCTAAGGGTTGTGTGTGTGCATAATTAAAGAAATCCATCTATGGGTTTCCGAGTTTTCCTTCGGAAACGAAATGCGGACAGACGGACGGCGGTCCGGACGGTTGGACATCCCCGGCGACGCCATCACCCCCCCCCTCCCCCTCACCCCCGCTTCGTCGGGAGGAGTATAACAAAAGGAGACATATGGTAAACGAGACAAGCCCCACTTTCCCCAGAATTCCCCCCAGGACATTCAGTTTAATTACCATGTATGAAGCAGCATAAATCTTATTTGAGTGATGCAATATGAGTGATGTGCGTGTGCAATATGAAGGTAACCTCACCATAGGTTTCCGAGATATCCTCCGGAAACGAAATTGTTAGTGTCCAAGCTATTTCGGCTCGTAGTCAAAGGTCATAGAGACCAATGTTAACATCCACATCAACTTAGTGATGTGCGTGTGGAATATGAAAGTAATCTCGTATGGGTTAGTGCGATATCATCCGGAAACGAAATTTTGGTATCTTTGCCATTTTTCCTTAGGGATGAAGGTCAAAAAGTAGGTCAAAGGTCATGACCTTCAAAAGCCACATGTCACACGCCCCCTGAGTGGTGTGTATGTGAAACCTGAAAATGATTCCCTCATAGGTTGCCTTTTAAAACCTGAAACATACTTGCTTTTATTTCACATAGTTAATTGACATAGATATTCTCTTACTAATATAACAAATATTTGTTATTGAAAATACCTCTATTGCAGAGAAAATGACGATTTTCTCTGAACATTTCCATACATTAATGTATATTTTCCTTTTATCAAACCATCGCTGTAGTATCAGAAAGAAATAAATTTACGTTTCAGCTGCATTAATATATCCACATCAGCAAAAACTATATAAGACTATATTTCAGTTTTTTCCAAAAAGTTATCCTTGATTGACCTTGATTGACCTTGAATGACATTGAATGACCTTAAAATATTAAATATCTATACATTTCACACATATATAAAATATTTCTGTAGCCACTGAACATTTTAAGATATGTAGCCGCTCAAAGTAATTATTAATGTGTATTTTGTTGAAAAATGCCTCATATTTCGATAATATACCTAATATTTAAGCATGTGTTGCCATGACAATGGTTTTGACAGAAATAAGGATTTTGCGACAAATGAAATATAACTTACCTCCACTACATGAACTAAAAGAAAATGATCAAATCTGTGGCCCTGCTTATTGTTAATAAAAACTTTTGTAAGTTTTAAAGTCAATTTTATTTGGTCACATGTCATGTTTTATAGTTATATTACGACAGGCATGAACTTTGACCTCCTCTGACCCTAAAATATATATTTTAGAATTTAAAATTATATTTCTAAGTAGTCTTAAACGTTTTTATCATGTATGCAAATTATTGTTGATTTTGACCAATTGGTATTTTTTCGAGGGCCCTAAAAATTGTATGTGCATTCCCAGTCATTCACCATAAGCCGCCACATTTTGTTCACAGTTAGTTAATATAGGACTGATTCAAGGCCCGTTGCCATGGTGACGCCCCGGCCTGCCAACTATACATCCGCCAGAAATGAACACCCCAGGGTCTTAGCTTTACAATATATCAAATTCAGCCTGAAGTATATCTCGGTAAACGGAACGGAAAAATACGGCCTTTTTTGCCCATTTGCCGCCAGACTATATACCAGTTCATATTATGTCGTTCATATCGACGTATAGTAAGTTAGGCCTACTTCAAATCAGCCCGAAGGGATGTGGTTTGTGATCATTACAGATGGACAGATAGATAAATTTGGATTGTCGGCAGGAACTCGAGTCTTTACAGTCTTAGGCCATATCATATTATCAGTGATTATAGATAGCCTGAAGTGAAGACGTGTTTTTAATGTTATATATAGATAGGTACTAGATGGATATTGTATTGTCGGTATGAATACATCAGGCTATATCGTTACTTCATGTCTCACCCATTTTTTACTTGTAATGAAGTCATACATATTTTTAATAATTCTTCATGAAAATGGTTGATTTTGTGTTTGGAATTCACCGTATGTATTCACAAAAGAAATACAATGTGGCATATTATAGCTATATATTCACGTACAGTTTTATTACCCCTCTGCTATAACATGTTTTGAATGAATTTTAGTTGTTTTTTTTACATTTTTAGACTATTTTGACTTTAGGGGTCATTTAATTAGCATATTATGGTCCCTCAGCGAGTGATGTTTTTATAGATTTACAGGCCTATTCACAGAGAAGATTAATTTATTGTAAATGGTGCTGATCTAGAATATACTAAAAAAAAACATTTAACATTTCATGGTAAATGGTGCTGTGTTGGAGTATGCGTTTTAAAAGAAATCACATTTTTCCACCTTTTGAAGATAGTCACTGACTTCGGCTGCAAATAAAAGAATGAAGGCTGTAAATACCCAGTTTAAATATATATTTTTTAACTCACAAGATATAAAATTTTCATGGATAAATATTTGTATTGAATCCAAATGGTCCCTGTGGCCTCTAGCATGCAGGTGGTAATACATTTAAGTCCGTGGGAGTGTAATCAGGCAATTATTTGTGTGAGACCATATACGTCATTATAATGAGCATAGGGGAAGTGGGATAGTCATGAGTGCATAGTACTTTTTGACCCCCTTTACAGCTCATTATGGAGCTTTTACGTCTGTTTACATGTTGTAGTCTACAACCATCCAATATAAGCTATAATCGCATGGTCTAGCTATAACTTAGGCACTATGTCTTTTTTGTCTCTTTTAGATGAAAAAAATCCAAAATCTGTGAGGGAGGACGGGAAAAAACATTTAAGAAAAACAACCTCGGGACCTATTTTTGGAAAAGTTTATGAAGGCTTTGGAAAAATAAAAAATGGCTGGAGCAATGTTTTTTTATGTTCTGATATTGACATGGTTTTTTTTTCCGGAAATTGATAATACCCGGCGTTAATCTAATGCGCTTAATCTAATGCACGGACTCATCTAAAACAAAGACAAACACAGTAGCTTTACCCTGGTTGTATACATGGTATAGTCCAGTCAGTTTACGGTAAAAAACATCAAAACGTACGCCACAAATTGCACAAGTTTTTATTTTTTGACCAAACTGTTCAGAATCATCAATAGAAAAACATATAAAAAATCGCCTAAAAAACAATTAGGGGGAAGGATACATAATTTGCATAAATCCAAGATGGCCACTTCATTTGTGGACCAGAGGTCATCAGTGATCCCTAATTTATGTGGTAAGACCTAAAACCACTGGTAATTTTGATGAGATGAATGGAGTTTACATTCCAATGTGATGTGTATTTAAATTGGGTAAAATAATCAAAATCGTCTATATTAATGATATCATAATGAATAAGGATGGGAGTTTAACCCCACTAGGACGTCTTGCCCCACCCTACCCTATACATGTACACAACATATTCTGGTTAATTTTTTTTTAAACTGAAATATTTTTGTATAAACCATGATACATATTCATTGGAATACTTACGATATGGGTCTACGGCCATTATAATTATGTTAATTCTTTCAGTGCAGGGACCGCCTTTAGACGTCAGAATCTATGGACGTCAGATTCTGACGTCAATAGACGGTCCCCGCGCTGAAAGGGCTACATAACCTGTGTAGAATAGTCAGCATAAGTAGGCCTATGGTATTTACCCCTATTTATTTTATCCTTATTAAAAATGGAACAAGGGGGTGATTATTGGCTTATTCCGTCATTTGATAAGCATGATAAGAGGACTGGCTCATATTTTTTATTATTTTTTTTCTCATCCATTTAAACATATTTAGGTGCACATGTACACTAAATACTTACGTTGAATAAAAAAATGTCAACACGTATGGTTGTGTCTCAAGTTGGAGTTAATCATTGTTCAAATACTCAATTAAGGGGACCGAATCAGGCTAAAATCATTAAAAAAAATCGGTTATTTTATTTCGGTTAGATATAGAAACGAAATTCCCGATTTCTTATTTCCGACATGCATGTTCAAAATAAGAAATACGTGAATTTCGTCTCTATATCTAGCCTGACTAGTACATGCGCAGCACAAAAATAAAAAAAAAAAACTAATGATCTTCATTTTAATCTCTTTAAATAATCAATAATAATAACAAAATCATTAGACGTTTTCAAAGCTATGCGAGATCATAGGCATATTGGAACAAAATGTTTTGTTTTACTTTTTTATTTTTAATACAAAGGCCTACATAGGGCCTACAGAAGAACTAACAATAACAAAATTTGTTGATTCATCGGGCAAATGTGATTTGAAAATCATGATTAAAACCATGTAGTGTGCTTGATAAATTATATTCTATAAGGTGTCTACTTCTTTATCTCAAACCTGCGAGGAAAAAAATATTCAAATACTTTGCAATGGAACAGCTTTGTTTTGTTTTAATATAAGTATGACTAATGACAAATCCTTTTCCAGAACCGCCTTTATACGTCAGAATCTGACGTTTGTAGACGTCAGTTTTGGACGTTAGGTTCTGACGGTCCCCACATTGAAAGAATGAAAATATTTCTAACGGCCGTGGCCCATAACATAAGTATGCAAATGAAACGAGAAAAGCTGACTGAGACATTTATGCTTATTTCAAATTGAAAAAAAAAATTGGTCTCTTGGTTTATATAAAAATATTTCAGCGTTGTAATTGTTAAAACCACTCACCGGTTTGTGAAAGCTCAGCGAAATGAGCTGAACAATAATCCTGTGAGACCGCCATGTTCTGTCTGTACACGAGGTTACCTCACGCCTGTGTCAATGCAGTTATCTGTGTGAGTGTACGGGAGATTATATCAGCCTCTGATCTTTGACCTACACATCACGTAGACAGGCCTATGTCAGCAAACATATGGCGGATTAAAGGGGGGGGGGTCAGCGGGCGCCCTTTATTTTTCGCCAAATACTTAAATTGGGCCTAAATTTACCCAAAAAACTTTGACACCATGTAGGGTGTTTCATGAGGACGGTTCAGCATTAGGTCGATATATGTTGGTTGCTAGGATACCTTCCTATAATTCAAGATATATAATTCTCATCTGTCAAAAACACAGTTTGCCTGTTTCTTATTTTCAGATTGCAAATGATAAATTTAGTGTTTAAGTTAGTTTGAGTTTACAAAGTAAATTAGTTGAAATATTTAGCTGTTATCCCGCTAAGTTAATTTATTTAACCCTTTCAAGCCTGAGTTTACCATTGTCATCTTCATCCACTACAAGCCGCGAATTGCTGTCGCAATTCTCGACTTGTAGTGTATGAAGATGATTTGCTGTGGTTTAAAAAAAATTAAAGAAAATTACGACGTATCGGTAAACAAGTTTCATGGAAATTTTCGCCCTAAAACCCTTGGCTGTATGAGCACTAGGTCCGTTTTCAGGGATGTAAAATGATGCTTTAATGCATCGTGAGGACTTAAAGGGTTAAACATGTAAAATTTTCAACCACCTGTGGTAACCACAAGTGGTTGAAAATTACTGGTATGTGTTTAATTTGTGACCAAACATTAACAAATCTTGATGTCAGTCATTTCATTACCAATAAAAGGCATTTAATCGGCTAATAGATCGGATTGAAAACGACAATTAGCAGGCAAAGGGTTAACTGAAATAACACATGCGTTTGTCGACTTTAGACCTGAGAATCTGACGTCTTCAGATTCTCGCGTCATGGCCATATACCCATATAAACAACCACTTATAACATAGTATAGGTATTCAAATGAAGCAGAAAGAGCTAACTAAGACATTTATGGTGATTTAACCCTTTAAGCCCTCACGATGCATTAACGCATCATTTTACATCCCTGAAAACATATTTAATTTTCCCACAACTAAGGGTTTTAGAATGAAAATTTCCATGAAACTGGTTTACCAATACACACTGATACATGGCAATTTTCTTTAATTTTTCACCAACTTCAAATCATCTTCATCCACTACAAGTCGAGAGTTGCGACAGCAATTCGCGGCTTGTAGTGGATGAAAATGACAATGGTAAATTCAGGATTGAAAGGGTTAAAATTGAAAAAACTTTTGGTCTTCATGGTTTATATAAAACTATGTCAGCGCTTTAAGGGTTAAACTTCGAGTTTCTTTTACGACACCATATTTATGACCTGACCCAGTTGACCACTTAGACTTGTCAGTTTGTCTCATTGATATAGTGTTACTGTATATCTCTGGTTTGTCTGTCCCCTACCACAGGCTAGAGCATAGAATTTGTGGTGTCCGGATGATAAGGTCTTGAGGTTGCTTATATATCCTACTGATCGACTTTTATTGGTCCGTAATAGCAGAGTCATTCCTAGTATAGCTTTACGCCACTTTCTGCACAGTGATAGAGATATAGTGACAGAGGGAAGCCCCTGAAATCGGGACAAATGCCTTACTCTTATTGATTGAACTCAAAGCACTGTACACTGCAGGCCTAACCCATTTGACCAGTTTTGAGCACTGATATGTACAATCTCGATGACATACATCCGACCTATATCGTAACTTGTACGATAATGCGGACCCAGTCTTATTAACTTATTAGCGGCCAGCTAATTATGTTTGGACCTTTTGGTCCAAATATATTAAGTTTTGTTTGGATCTCGACACTTTTATTATTCTATGTCGAGGATTATTTATCCCTGAGTTTTTATCCAATCGACTTCAAACCTTGGCACAATGATCCTTAGGTCTTGGGGAGGTGTGCTATGACTTTTCTAAGTCATAGGTCATGTTCATCCGGATATGTCCAGGATTTTCTGGATCACTATGTGGATCAATGTTGGCTCGATGTTGTAGATGTCGGGGGAAGCCCCCATGAATGAATCTTGACTAGTCAATAGAGGCTCTTTTCCAGAGGCGACACGACCGACTTGCACCCTTTGAGCACCCTCTACATTGAAAAAATTAAAATACATTGGCCTATATCCAATAATGTTTCAATGTGGGGCCAGCGTCGCAGAGAGTTGCTCAGCATTGAACCAACATCTGGTGTTTGAGTTGAGCAGTAGAACCTTTCAAATGTTACATTTTAACATTGAACTAACAGTTGTAATTCTATCAAAGACGAAACGTCGGCGCAATGTTGTTTCAGCATCGCAGACAATGATACAGCATTAAACCAACAAAGTAGTCAGTATCCAGAAGTATGCAATTCCAATTCAAAATGGCTTCCAAAAAAACATTATCAAAATTTCTATCAATCTGTCATAATGAAAATAACCCAACAAAATTCAAAATGGCTGCCAGTAAACTCATAAAACTTAGTCCAAACATTATTGTTACTTGAAAAGTCACAATTCTTCTCTAAACATATTGAGTTTTGTTTGGATTACGATTTTTTAATCTTCTATGACTGTATGCTATTTCTCCCTGAGTTTTTATCCAATCGACTGCAAACCTCGGCACAATGATCCTTAGGTATGTAGGATTATTGCTATGACTTTTCTTAGGATTCCCAGTTGTTCTTCCAAATTTATTCAGGATTGTCTGGATCACTAAGTGCCAATCAATGTTTGGCCGATGATGTACATGTCGGGGGCTTATAATGTGCTATTTCTCCCTGAGTTGTTATCCAATCGACTTCAAACCTTGGCACAATGATCCTTATGTTTTGTTCAAACGTCATGTTCTTCGGAATTTGTTCAGGATTTTCTGGATCACTATGTGGATCAATGTTGGCACTTGGTTGTACATGTCGGAAGAAGCCCATGAATGAATCTTGGCCAGTCAATATAAGGGCCCAGTGTCAGAGGCGACACGACCTGCTTGCACTCTTTGAGCACCCTCTACATTTAATCAATTAAAATTCAGAGGCCTATATCCAATAATGTTTCAATGTGGGGCCAGCGTCACAGAAGGTTGTTCAGCATTGAACCAACATTGGGTGTTTGATACGATCAATAGAACCTCTCAAATGCTATAAATTAACATTGAACTAACAGTTGTAAATGTATCAAACACGAAACGTCGACGCAATGTTGTTTCAATGTTTGGCCAGCGTCGCAGACAGTGATACAGCATTAAACCAACAAAGAAGTCAGAATCCAGAAATCTAAAAGTCGCATCAATCTCTCACAATAAAAATAACCCAACAATATTTGAAATGGTCGCCAAAAAAAGCACAAATCGTAGTTCAAACATTATTGTTACTTGAAAAGTCACAATTCTTCTCTAGTTTGGATTCAGACCGCTGAATAAGAGCTTTTTTAACACAGTACAGCGGCTGGCATCTATATAGCCTCTTTTTATATTTCCAGCCGATACGAGATACCAACAATAGGCCTAAATAGGCTTTGGACATAATAATCTATTACGACGTGCAGGTACGTATAACAACAAAAGTATATAGAACTATGTGAGCCTACATTCTTAGTTAAAATTATATAGCATTATTGACATAATTATTAGTAATACAAATATGACAGTTGAACTCACAGTTTTGCAGTATTTTCCTTCAATTTGTTCCAGCACAATCTTTGTCCCGAACCAGCCCGCTGCCACGTCTGTAATGATAGGTGTGGAATTTGACTGACTGAACAACTAAACATAGACAGTCATCCTGGGTTATAGGCCTATCCCTGGAGTTAGATGTCACCATAGGCCTATAGTATAGGCCTAATATCAATACACGATTTTTTACATTGGAAGCGACCATATGCCTTTCCTATAAAACATCCAAACATACCCCGGGGAAAATAAATTAGATAAATAATAGACTTATTACTGTTATCAGGTTATGACATGATACATTGCCAAGGCGTAGTATGAGTATTGTGCACTGCTCCATGCACGGCAATGTAGTCTATAAGAGCTTAGATGGATAGATAAGATATTTTTGTAAACCAGGAAGTCAATGCAGACGTATGCGTCATTAAAATGAACATTAGTACTTAATACATTATTTAACCCTTACAACTTTGTGTAAACCATGGAGACTGAAGGGTTTTTTTAATTTAAAATAATCCTCAATGTCTTAGTTATAGGCCAAGTTATTTCCAGTTCAGTTGAATACCTATGTTAGACTACCTATACATTTTATATTTGAATCCTTTCAAGTATACGTCAGAATCTGACGTATAAAGACGATCCTCGCGCTGAAAGGGTTAAGGGGATAAGGGTCAAAATTCCAAAGTGACATGCAACATTTTCATATGCTATGTTTATTGTTCTATGTGGGCATATTACAAATTGCATATATAGGCCTAACTGCTGTTTCTTCATGCTTTGTGACAACATTCCAGCTTTCAATTTTACATTTTTAGGTTGCCTTCTGCTATGCTGGTTATTCCCTGTCACTATTGCAAACTGCATTATTTCACTTCCACCTATGTCGCTAGATCCTATATAATATGGCAAAGTGCATTAGCTCAAATTCCAGCTTTTAGTTTTTTCCATTTTAAATATAACTAGAAAAGGATGTTCTGTTGAGCATGTGAGTCCAAAGCAGGCAGCAGGGTGTACATTGGTCCATTGTTGCAAAAGTTTCACGTGGTCCTGTTGGCAATTATTCGCTTCGAGCATTTATGAGCCCAGACACTTCTAGTAGGTGCTGCCACTTTGCGAATTACATTACCACAATGTCAATAAATAGCGTAGTTAGCGAAGAAGCAGCTAATGAATTGTAGGGAAAGAAACCAACTTCTATCTGTGGGACCAAGCCGTCACTGATATCCCGAAAAAACCCTAGACCCACGCCCCTCGACTTTATTTTTTAATTGTTTTTTATTTCATACAACACGTCATAATAAAAATATTATTGATGGCCCCCTTTGCCCTACCCCCCCCCCCCTACATATGATGACGTGAGTTTGGGGTGATGGGGCACGGTGGGTTGTAGAGAGTGTTTTCCTTCACTCGCCGCCCTATAAAATAGGGGTTCTGGGCATGTCTCGGGTATTTCCCCAGACATGTCCGTAAGTCCAGAGACTCTGGTCAGATCGTCCCCAGAGTAACACGAGCTGAAGGTAACTATATTACCGGTTGTTTAAAGCTACCACGACTAACATCAGTGCCTGCACTGACATTAACACTTAAACAGTAGATATACACTAGTTAGTCATAATAATTTCCTTCTTCTAGAGTCATTGGCGGCCATCTTGGATTTGACACTTTCCTGGTAGACAGATTTTGAAAGACTTTCTCCTGCCATTAAATACATCTCATTGGTGACAAAACTTCTGTAAAACATCTTTGGTATAATTTTCTGGGGTGTTCGAGTGGATGTTTGCATAAATCGACCACCTAATATCTCCGCTTGTAATCAACATAACTTCATGATGTTTATATCAAAATGTTCTTTTTACAAAAGGATTACAATGAAACAGGCTTTGAGTCACGAAATAGTACCATATATCATTTATTTTCAATTTCTGATATGGTAATGTTTGATCAAGCTAAGACATGTTCAATTGTATATGTTTATTTCAACGCGTTTCGCATTGCTGCTTCTTCATGATACAGTGATTAATACAGGGTGGTGCTACACAATATATATTTAGTTGTTTTATTGTTACTTGTGAAGTCATAGAGGTGGGTGCGTAATGTTGTTAGTTGAGGAATGGATACTGGTCGTTTATTGGTTGGTGATATGCCGGATGTAAATGTGGTGTGTGATCCGGACAAGTGGTTATTACGTATGTAGGTTGATGTGTAGGGTTGGTGGTTGTGTATGTGTAATCAGGTGGTTTATAATGTTGATTTATTGGGATGTGGGTGGTGTTTGGGTGAATATAGGCGGGTGGTTGTTGATATTTGAATTAAAATAATGCATCTGAATGGTTTATAATCCGGGCGGATGTGTGCGGATTATGCGCTGTGTGTTAGTGGATGGGTGGTATGTGTGGGTATTAGTTGGTTGTTAGTGTTGTGTTTGTTTTTAGTTAATATGGGTTTTGGATTTAGGTAAATAGGTAAATGTGGCGTTGAATGTATCATATTTGTAAACGATCACATTTGTATTTATCCATAGAGATCCGGCTAGGCCAGAAACCGTGGGATGTGGTGTTAGCACATCGGGAGGTATGTTTGTTCGTATGCCGGATGGTTGCCGGCGAACACAATCTGCAAGTGGTAAGACCCGTCCAGGTTGGTGGCATTAAAATGTGCCCACTATGGGGGCACGGGGCAGGCAAGCGGCCATAGCTTCGACCGCCCACGCACGGCCACCCACCTCTGGCCGGACGTGGGCGGCCGGACGCGGGCGGCTGGACCCCGCATGCCCAGCCCCCCACCGTGCACCAGTGCATGTCGCTTTAGGGCTGTTAGATATGGGAGCTCAAAAATAGTGATTTTCGTAGGGGTGTCCAGCCGTCAAATCCTTCCTGGATGTCCGGCCGGATGTCCCTAACCTGATTATATAGTTATTATATATAATAGTATGGTATTGCTCGATGATTAATGTGGTCTTGTGTCGAATATAGATGGGGAAGAGAGGAGCAATTGTGGTGGCGTTGGCCGTAGGTGTGAGTGATGTAATCCAAATGGTGGATATAGGATAGTTAGTTTGTAACAGTACATGCAATGTTCATTATGTTTCTCAATGTTCATTATTCTTCTCAGGAGATTCTGGAAAAGTTAACCGGTTTGATAGTTGATAAATATATTCAAAATGGCTGTCTGAGTTATTGTTAAAAGGACGTTAATTACACATGACTGTATGTACTGCGATAACGTTGATGTGATAGATTAAGTGGTCTAGCGTCTTTTAGAATTATTATTGTTGGATAAATATGTTGGATAAATAGTTTTTATAATAGTACATACAATGTTCATTATGCTTTTTAATGTTCATTATTTTTCTCAGGAACATCTGGAAAAGTGCACTGGTTTGATAGTTGTCATGTATCCAAAGTTATTCTCCGAGATATTGTTAAATAGTTGTTAATTACACATGACTGGAAGTACTTCGGTAACATTGATGTAATGATTTCAATGGTCTAGAATCTTTTAGAGTTTATTTTGGTTCACGTCGTTGGTTAATACTTCTTCTTATTCAGTGTCTATTGCTCAGTGGGTTGGATTCTTTCTCCAAACAGGAGCTGAGGAATATGCGGTGATGCTTTGTTTGAATGAGTTAGGTCTTGCTTGCTCTTAATGCCCTTTATAGAGCAAAGCTCGAATTAGTTGGTGGTGGGTCCTTTTCTGCAAATGTACAAATTGTTCTGAAATGTTTACAATGTCACCTATTTGTAGGTTCAAAATATTGTGTTAATTGCATTGTGTGATGTGAGTTTGTTGAATCTTCTCATTTAATGGATTGATTGATTCTTCTTTTATTTTTATTGTCAAATTATAATAGAATGTTCGGGTAATCGCTTCATGATGTGGGGTTAGGGCTGTGTTGAATGGTGGAGCCGTGTCTTTTTCTTCGTCTCCACTTTCTGTTGGAGTGGTAATGCCGGATTCAGGATCCGTCCGGATATCGTCCGCCTCAGGATGTTGTACTTCTGGGGGTTCCTGCTGGGGTCAGTCTGTTGTAGTGCTTGAGCCGGAGTCTAGATCCGGCCAGATGTATTCTGTTTCAAGATGTAGTTGTGCTACTGGGGTTTCCGTGTTGCTCTCACTGCTCAAGGTGTGCTGAGATGTGCTGTTTACTATCAGGTCATGGTAGAAGGTCCGAGTGATGGCATCCGAACTGTGTGTAACTCTGATGTTGCAGCTGGATTGTGCGGTGGCGGAGTCCTGTCCTCTGCTTCCTGTGGGTTAGTGGTGCTGGTGTCTTCATCCGGCCAGATGTCCTCTGTTTCTGGAGAACTTGTGCCGGATGAAGGTTTTGTGTTGGCTTGGGTTTAGTAGAACTCAGAACTCAGAACTCAGAATCATTTATTCGCCTCTTTACAAATATAGTCTGATAATGATATAAAAAGTATTAATAATGTAATCGGCATGGAGACTTGCATTAAGATCAAGATTTTGATCGCTATCATGCAAGCCACCATAATTAGTTACCAAAAATCAACAAGACAAAAATACAAAAACAAAAACAGATGGACATACCGGAGTTGCATGGACCAAACGCGCCACCCCGACGCCAGACATACATCGGATACATCACAACAGCCCGTCGTCCGCCGACCAAACCCACAAAAAAGTATTTGTGGGTCAGCCGGCAAAAAACACGCACGAGGCCGGCAACACCGAAGCACGACCCAGCGCCGAGGTGGCGCACTCGACCGCTAGACAGCTGATATGGTTTCGGAACATTTATATACAATATATATATATATATATATGTGCAAAAACCATGTGAGACTCCACGACATTCCATATGCGGACATTTTTTGGTTCGCAAATGAGATGACGAGACAGAGAATATTTAATGATTCTGAAACTTTAGTTCACCCGACTCGCGACCTTACATGACAAAATATAATAATTTAATTTTAGAGTATCATCGATTGCATACATAGCAATTTTCAATTAGACATTGTGGCTGGTACATTTAAAAAAAATATATACGGGTATACAAAACAAAACCTGAAAAACTATGAGTAAGAAATTTGTCTCGAATTTCGTTTGGTAACCGATTAATTACATTAGGAATATTGTGAGAAATACATTTGGTAGCAAATACATGATTCACTTTCGATGGAGTCAGATCATCACTGCGTCTAGTGTTGTATCTGGATTGCCTGGTAAAAATCAAGTTTTGAAAATAATCCGGTAAACTCTTTGTCAAATATTTGTAATAAAATTTTAACTGATTAAGTTTAAATATATCCTGTATTTTTAAAAGATTAAGTTTGATAAAAATTGGATCCGTATGTGCTAAATATTTACTTTGTGTTATAAATCTTACTGCTCTCTTTTGTAATTTCTCAATTCTTTCATAGTTATGTCCCCAAATTAAAATGCCATAATTTACATGTGGCAAGAATAATGAATTATACAACTGGAGCAAAACATTCCTGGGAAGTACATATTTCAATTTATTGATAATTCCGAGAGTTCGTGAAAGTTTACAGGATAGTTTCTCTAAGTGATCATTCCAATTTAAATTATCATCTAATCTGAATCCTAAAAAATCTATCACTTTTGAGTAACTAATAACAGTATTTTCGATCTGTATTTCCGGAATTGATATTTTACGTTGTACTTTGTGAAATATACAAAATTTTGTCTTAGAAATATTTAAAGACAATTTATTGAGTTTTAACCATGTAATAATTTTGTCTAGCTCCATATTAATTATGTTTGCAGTTTCCTTGTTATTAATGTTTATGGGTGCTATAATTGTTGTATCATCGGCGAATAATATAAATTTAAAGAGGTTACTTGATTTAACAATATCATTTATATAAATTAAAAACAACAGCGGTCCTAAAATGGATCCCTGGGGAACACCTGTTTTTATATCCAAAACCTGTGTTAGAGTGTGCGGATGATGGCTTCTCGTGTTGTGTGCAGTTGCGGCGTGGTGATTGGGCTGTGGGGTAGCGGAGTTGTGTTCTCTGCTTCCTGTGGCTTTCTGGTGTTGATGGCCTCATACGGCCGGATGCTTACAGCATCCGGTGAGCTTGTGCCAAAAGAAGGTTCTGTGTTGGCCAGCAGCTGGGTTACTTCTCCTGGTCCGGTGGTTGTTGAGGTGGTGGCATTGTCCATATCGTTTTCTATGTGTCCTATCCAGGTCAGCTGGGGCTTGTAGGGTGGAGGTGTCTTGCAGTGATAATTGGCAGGAATAATGTTTTTAACTGGGTCTAATTTATATAGTTGTATTTTTAGTCTTTTCAACGGCCCTCTATGGAGGACGAGCTCTCACTGCTCGAAGTATGTTTGCCAGGCCGTCCCCGCTTTTGTTTGGGGTTGATTGGAACGACAGTTCATTGCTATCTAATGTTCGTAGATCGGTGGTAAGTTCCTCTTCAGGGGAAATTTTTAGAGTATTGTATAGATTTGAAATTCGGACTGTTGTTTACCCATCTATTAGACAGTCAGATCAACTTTAATTATCGTCATATACATATCAGTGTGATTCTTGTCACGGCTACGATCTAATTCTATATATTTAAGACTTATATTAGTGTTCCCCCTCGTATTGTGGATGATTTATTTATGTGTTTACTATTGTCAGTGACTGAAATCTGGGTGCATGTTTCCACCTGTCCGTCATCAGTGGGCAGATGCGCGTGAGCCAACCAGAGCTCGAGTGGGCGTGGCCAGAGGGTTCAATCCTGATAAATATAGGGATTTGAATACGTTCTGAGAGCCTGTCGTCTGGGAGCTCCACCTAGGAACTACTGACTGGCAGATTGGCCAAGGGGTCGTCAGGGGGGAGGGGGTCGCCTGGTCACCATCATGCATGCAGAAGAAACCTGATGATCTTCAACAGACTGGCATACATGTAGACCTACAACTTCAAATATCTTCATATTCTACTGATTTCAATGGGATCATCTACATAATTCTACTCACTGGTCTTCATGTTGAGCAGGGGTGGACTTTCACGCTGGCCCGCTCGCCCGCGGCGAGTAAAACTACGGACGGGCGAGGTGCAGTGTGCCGCGAAATCGCCCTGCTGGCGATGGGTCTAAAATTGACGGGCGATTAATTTTAAATATCAGCTCGCCTGGCTGAAAATTACAGTTAGGTCAGAACAAGTCATTCACTCATTGCCTATTCAGGTCCAACCTAAAATCGTTCTAGGTAAGCCATGAAAAACAGGCACCCAGGCCTAGCTGGAAAAAACTAATCTGCCTGCTAATATATATTAATTATGACGTCATATTTATTGAAATTAATAATAAGAGAGAGAGCGAAAAAGGAGACAAAAAAATATGTTAGACTCTCTCCTCTCTCTTTCTTTCTTCCTAGAACTCTCTTTCACACTTTCTCAGTCCTCTCTTTCTCTTCTCTCTATCTCTCTCCCCACTATTTCTTCTCTCTTTCTATCTCTCCTTACTCTCTATCTCCTATACTCTCTCCTATTCTCTCTCTCCCACTCTTTCTCCTACTCTCGTCTCTCATACTCTCTCTCTCTCTCTCTTACTTTCTCTCCTACTATCTCTCCTACTCTCTTTCAACTCTCTCTCCACTCTCTACATCACATTCTCTCCTCTCTTGCTCTCTCTCCTATCTCCCTCTCTTTCTCCTACTCTCACTCCTATTCTGTCTCTCTCCTATTCTGTCTCTCCTACTCTCTCTCGCTATCGATCCTACTTTCTCTTTCTCCTACTCTCTCTCTCTCTCTCCCTCCTGATCTCTCTCTATCTCTCTCTCTCCTACTCTGTCTCTCCTACTCTCTCCCCCCCTCCCCACACTCTCCTCTATTTCTCTCTCCCCGTTCTCTTACTCTCTGCCCTCTCTCTCCCTCTGTGTGTCTCTGTTGTAGGTTTCTGTGGGGGTGATACTACAATCAGCTATACCGTACATTCCCTTTATTCATGTCATTAAAACAATGAAGGACTACGCAGTAGTGTAAGATGGAAAAGGAACATGCTTCTGATATGGCCTGCTGTTGTTTTTTTAAGCATCAAACATTTTGGATCTTTATAATATCATGCACTGATGTAACTATTGCAATAATAAAATATTCTTGTGTCTGGAAATCTGTTTTATGTGTGTTTATAACATCATGTAAGTTAACCACCAAGAACAAAAACGTAAAAACGAGCAGAAAAATAAATAATGTTGAAAAAATTGAAATATTGATAACTCAGCTGATTTTTCCCCTAGGCCCTACACCCTACCCTACAGGGTGCACGGTGACCAATTCCGGCCCATGGAGTATATATAGGCACTGATACATATATCTGTCTATTTTCAGATCCTGGAAGTCTATGCGCTATGTAAATATGGGTTGTGAATATAGCTTGTGAAAATATTAGCATCTGTTGATACGAAGTTGGAGAAACTGACATTTATCTGGATCACAACTATATATGAGTGGATAAGGCTTATAGCTTTACGCCACTTTCTGCACAGTGACAGAGATCTAGTGACAGAGGGAAGCCCCTGAAATCGGGACAAATGCCTAACTCTTATCGATTTAATTCAAAGCACTGTACACTGCAGGCCTAACCCATTTTACCAGTTTTGAGCACTGACATGTACAATCTCGATGACATACATCCGACCTATATCGTAACTTGTACGATAATGCGGACCCAGCCTTATTAACTTATTAGCGGCCAGCTAATTATGTTTGGACATAATTTAAGGGGATAAGGGGATAAGGGTCAAAATTCCAAAGTGACATGCAACATTTTCATATGCTATGTTTATTGTTCTATGTGGGCATATTACAAATTGCATATATAGGCCTAACTGCTGTTTCTTCATGCTTTGTGACAACATTCCAGCTTTCAATTTTACATTTTTAGGTTGCCTTCTGCTATGCTGGTTATTCCCTGTCACTATTGCAAACTGCATTATTTCACTTCCACCTATGTCGCTAGATCCTATATAATATGGCAAAGTGCATTATCTCAAATTCCAGCTTTTAGTTTTTTCCATTTTAAATATAACTAGAAAAGGATGTTCTGTTGAGCATGTGAGTCCAAAAGCAGGCAGCAGGGTGTACATTGGTCCATTGTTGCAAAAGTTTCACGTGGTCATGTTGGCAATTATTCGCTTCGAGCATTTATGAGCCCAGACACTTCTAGTAGGTGCTGCCACTTTGCGAATTACATTACCACAATGTCAATAAATAGCGTAGTTAGCGAAGAAGCAGCTAATGAATTGTAGGGAAAGAAACCAACTTCTATCTGTGGGACCAAGCCGTCACTGATATCCCGAAAAAACCCTAGACCCACGCCCCTCGACTTTATTTTTTAATTGTTTTTTATTTCATACAACACGTCATAATAAAAATATTATTGATGGTCCCCTTTGCCCGCCCCCCCCCCCCCCTACATATGATGACGTGAGTTTGGGGTGATGGGGCACGGTGGGTTGTAGAGAGTGTTTTCCTTCACTCGCCGCCCGATAAAATAGGGGTTCTGGGCATGTCTCGGGTATTTCCCCAGACATGTCCGTAAGTCCAGAGACTCTGGTCAGATCGTCCCCAGAGTAACACGAGCTGAAGGTAACTATATTACCGGTTGTTTAAAGCTACCACGGCTAACATCAGTGCCTGCACTGACATTAACACTTAAACAGTAGATATACACTAGTTAGTCATAATAATTTCCTGCTTCTAGAGTCATTGGCGGCCATCTTGGATTTGACACTTTCCTGGTAGACAGATTTTGAAAGACTTTCTCCTGCCATTAAATACATCTCATTGGTGACAAAACTTCTGTAAAACATCTTTGGTATAATTTTCTGGGGTGTTCGAGTGGATGTTTGCATAAATCGACCACCTAATATCTCCGCTTGTAATCAACACTTCATGATGTTTATATCAAAATGCTCTTTTTACAAAAGGATTACAATGAAACAGGCTTTGAGTCACGAAATAGTACCATATATCATTTATTTTCAATTTCTGATATGGTAATGTTTGATCAAGCTAAGACATGTTCATTTGTATATGTTTATTTCAACGCGTTTCGCATTGCTGCTTCTTCATGATACAGTGATTAATACAGTGTGGTGCTACACAATATATATTTAGTTGTTTTATTGTTACTTGTGACGTCATAGAGGTGGGTGCGTAATGTTGTTAGTTGTGGAATGGATACTGGTCGTTTATTGGTTGGTGCTATGCCGGATGTAAATGTGGTGTGTGGTCCGGCACGCCGGATGTTGGTAGGTTTTGTGCCGGATGAGTGGATCTGATGCGGATTATCCGTAGGATGCTGTGAGATATGTGGAGATTGGGATTTTATGTGACAACTGGTGGTTTGGTGTGATGCTAGGGATAAATCCGGCAGGCCGAATGTTGACTAGGTTGGTGCCAGATGTGTGATTGTGGAGCGGATTTTAGAGGTTAGTAGTTGGCGGATGTATGTGGAGATTGTGCATAGTGTGTAGGGCTGTGTGTGGAGGTATTTTTATGTGTCATGTATGTGTTTATAGGTTGGTTATTCTGTATGTTTAGGTGGTTGATGGAGAAGTGGTTATTACGTATGTAGGTTGATGTGTAGGGTTGGTGGTTGTGTATGTGTAATCAGGTGGTTTATAATGTTGATTTATTGGGATGTGGGTGGTGTTTGGGTGAATATAGGCGGGTGGTTGTTGACATTTGAATTAAAATAATGCATCTGAATGGTTTATAATCCGGGCGGATGTGTGGGGATTATGCGCTGTGTGTTAGTGGATGAGTGGTATGTGTGGGTATTAGTTGGTTGTTAGTGCTGTGTTTGTTTTTAGTTAATATGGGTTTTGGATTTAGGTAAAAAGGTAAATGTGGCATTGAATGTATCATATTTGTAAACGATCACGTTTGTAATTATCCATAGAGATCCGGCTAGGCCAGAAATCCGTGGGATGTGGTGTTAGCACATCGGGAGGTATGTTTGTTCGTATGCCAGATGGTTGCCGGCGAACACAATCCGCAAGTGGTAAGACCCGTCCAGGTTGGTGGCATTAAAATGTGCCCACTATAGGGGCACGGGGCAGGCAAGCGGCCATAGCTTCGAGCGCCCACGCACGGCCACCCACCTCTGGCCGGACGTGGGCGGCCAGACGCGGGCGGCCGGACCCCGCATGCCCAGCCCCCCACCGTGCACCAGTGCATGTCGCTTTAGGGCTGTTAGATATGGGAGCTCAAAAATAGTGATTTTCGTAGGGGTGTCCAGCCGTCAATTCCTTCCTGGATGGCCGGCCGGATGTCCCTAACCTGATTATATAGTTATTATATATAATAGTATGGTATTGCTCGATGATTAATGTGGTTTTGTGTCGAATATAGATGGGAAAGAGAGGTACAATTGTGGTGGCGTTGGCTGTAGGTGCTAACAAGTGGTGTGAGTGGTGTAATCCAAATGGTGGATATAGGATAGTTAGTTTGTAACAGTACATGCAATGTTCATTATGTTTCTCAATGTTCATTATTTTTCTCAGGAGATTCTGGAAAAGTAAACCAGTTTGATAGTTGATAAATATATCCAAAGTGGTTGTCTGAGTTATTGTTGAAAGGACGTTAATTACACATGACTGTATGTACTGCGATAACGTTGATGTGATAGATTAAGTGGTCTAGCGTCTTTTAGAATTATTATTGTTGGATAATAAATAGTTTTTATAATAGTACATACAATGTTCATCATGCTTTTTAATGTTCATTATTTTTCTCAGGAACATCTGGGAAAGTGCACCGGTTTGATAGTTGTCATGTATCCAAAGTTATTCTCCGAGATATTGTTAAATAGTTGTTAATTACACATGACTGGACGTACTGCGGTAACATTGATGTAATGATTTAAATGGTTTAGAATCTATTAGAGTTTATTTTGGTTCACGTGGTTGGTTAATACTTCTTCTTATTCATTTTCTATTGCTCAGTGGGTTGGATTCTTTCTCCAAACAGGAGCTGAGGAATATGCGGTGATGCTTTGTTTGAATGAGTTAGGTCTTGCTTGCTCTTAATGCCCTTTATAGAGCAAAGCTCGAATTGGTTGGTGGTGGGTCCTTTTCTGCAAATGTTACAAATTGTTCTGAAATGTTTACAATGTCACCTATTTGTAGGTTCAAAATATTGTGTTAATTGCATTGTGTGATGTGAGTTTGTTGAATCTTCTCATTTAATGGATTGATTGATTCTTCTTTTATTTTTATCGTCAAATTATAATAGAATGTTTGGGTGATCGCTTCATGATGTGGGGTTAGGGCTGTGTTGAATGGTGGAGCTGTGTCTTTTTCTTCGTCTCCACTTTCTGTTGGAGTGGTAATGCCGGATTCAGGATCCGTCCGGATATCGTCCGCCTCAGGATGTTGTACTTCTGGGGGTTCCTGCTGGGGTCAGTCTGTCTTAGTGCTTGAGCCGGGGTCTAGATCCGGCCAGATGTATTCTGTTTCAAGATGTAGTCGTGCTGCTGGGGCTTCCGTGTTGCTCTCACTGCTCGAGGTGTGCTGAGATGTGCTGTTTACTATCAGGTCATAGTAGAAGGTCCGAGTGATGGCATCCGACCTGTGTGTAACTCTGATGTTGCAGCTGGATTGTGCGGTGGCGGAGTCCTGTCTTCTGCTTCCTGTGGGTTAGTGGTGCTGGTGTCTTCATCCGGCCGGATGTCCTCTGTTTCTGGAGAACTTGTGCCGGATGAAGGTTTTGTGTTGGCTTGGGTTTAGTAGAGTGTGCGGATGATGGCTTCTCGTGTTGTGTGCAGTTGCGGCGTGGTGATTGGGCTGTGGGGTAGCGGAGTTGTGTTCTCTGCTTCCTGTGGCTTTCTGGTGTTGATGGCCTCATACGGCCGGATGCTTACAGCATCCGGTGAGCTTGTGCGGGATGAAGGTTCTGTGTTGGCCAGCAGCTGGGTTACTTCTCCTGGTCCGGTGGTTGTTGAGGTGGTGGCATTGTCCATATCGTTTTCTATGTGTCCTATCCAGGTCAGCTAGGGCTTGTAGGGTGGAGGTGTCTCGCAGTGATAATTGGCGGGAATAATGTTTTTAACTGGGTCTAATTTATATAGTTGTATTTCTAGTCTTTTTAACGGCCCTCTATGGAGGACGAGCTCTCACTGCTCGAAGTATGTTTGCCAGGCTGTCCCCGCTTTTGTTTGGGGTTGATTGGAACGACAGTTCATTGATATCTAATGTTCGTAGATCGGTGGTAAGTTCCTCTTCAGGGGAAATTATTTAGAATATTGTATAGATTTGAAATTCGGTCTGTTGTTTACCCATCTATTACACAGTCAGATCAACTTTAATTATCGTCATATACATATCAGTGTGATTCTTGTCACGGCTACGATCTAATTCTATATATTTAAGACTTATATTAGTGTTCCCCCTCGTATTGTGGATGATTTATTTATGTGTTTACTATTGTCAGTGACTGAAATCTGGGTGCATGCTTCCACCTGTCCGTCATCAGTGGGCAGATGCGCGTGAGCCAACCAGAGCTCGAGTGGGCGTGGCCAGAGGGTTCAATCCTGATAAATATAGGGATTTGAAAACGTTCTGAGAGCCTGTCGTCTGGGAGCTCCACCTAGGAACTACTGACTGGCAAATTGGCCAAGGGGTCGTCAGGGGGGAGGGGTCGCCTGGTCACCATCATGCATGCAGAAGAAACCTGATGATCTTCAACAGACTGGCATAGACCTACAACTTCAAATATCTTCATATTCTACTGATTTCAATGGGATCATCTACATAATTCTACTCACTGGTCTTCATGTTGAGTGTCTACATGTGCAACAAATGGATAGAGATAAAGTCTGTCCGACGGTGGAGGATGGTCCAAAATGAAAGTTAGCTTTTCGGTATCCAGTCAGTCAATTCTCAAGCGATTTTCATGAAATTTTTTAAACCCTATTTTCTAGTCATTTGGCATCGAAATTTCGTAAAAAAAATATAGGATAGTTCAAAAGTTAGACCCTTTGACATGTAGTAAATGTCTATTTATGACGCTCCTCTATAGACCTACTATAACATGTATAAACCAATTATATTTTCATTAGGGTTTATTCTCAGAATTCCGTTACATGTCAAATGGTCTAACTTTTGAAATACTAAATGGAATTTCGCGAAATTTTCAGGGTTGTTGCCAAATTACAAAATAATAATGGTTGGATACCAAAATTTGGCAAAAAGCTAGCTTTCATTTTGGACCATCTACCACCGTCGGACAGACTGCAGTCTATTGTTATTGTTGGGCTTACTTCAGTGGTTCAGTCCAGTCTCCAGAATCTCATGTCAACGAAGTGTGTGACAACCTTGACCTTGTTCATAGCTGTCACTGGACTAAAACTAGACTATGTGACTCAAAATGTTTGTTTATTTCTTCTGTTCTAAAGTTAGTGATCATGATCAACTGACAACTTCTGATTCCACTTCTCAAATCTACAATAATTCTATACTATACCCAAAGTCACATTAAAAGTGATCAACCAGGATCGCATGTTTTTCGTTGATTTCTCGCTCAATTGTCAACCGATTTTTATGAAATTTTGTAACAATCATATTTCAACAGAATCCTAATATTCCTGAAAATTTCGTGAAATTATATATTGTATTTCAAAAGTTAGACCATTTGACATGTAATAAATTTAAATTACGACGTCCCTCTATAAACCCATTAAACTAATTCTAGAATTTTATTACATGTCAAATGGTCTAACTTTTGAAATAATAAATATAATTTTGCGATTTTTTTACCGCTGTTAGGATTTGAGCAGAAAATGGCCTTTGCAAAATTTTAAGAAAATCGGTTCAGAATTGACGGAGAAATCGCCGAAAATCATGCGATCCTGGTTAATTTGACGGCGAGTATAGACTAGGCCTAGAGTAGACTATTTCTTCTAGACTAGATCTAGACTTGGTAGACTTACTCTAGCTCAAGTTTAGAATTAGGCTAGATAAGTTAATTAATTCTTTGCTACTTCAACATCACTTAACGTTATAAGTTATATCTACACAGATGATTCTACTATTTCTTATCAACTTGGACAACTATAACTTAACTTCTGATAGGCCTATAGACTAAACTACCTAGCCTACACTTCGAAACTAAAGTCTAAACAGTTTTACACATCTACTAAATTACAATAATCTATCCTTTCTTTACACAGACTACTTTGACAATTTCATATTTTACTTCATTGACTGATTGAGAGATTTACTATCAAATATAATTTCATCTTTAACGACTAGTCTACATGGCCTCAATGGAGATTTCTACTCTAGTGTAGTAGTTAATCTCCCATAATGAAACCATTGTGCATTTTATGATTAAAGCATGACACTTCCACCATTATTAGTACATATCCTAGGGTTTATTTTAGGATGTGGAGGTAAGTTGGATTTGACCCCTGGTGACCTCTAGAGGTCATTGACCTTGAAAGTCAAAATATCGAATTGTGAAGCCAAAAAGTGGTGAGAAATGTGTCTTACAATATCTTTAAAATGTTTTTGTATTCCAGAAGTGTACCAAATACCTTAAGAGACTGCTGTTAATCATAAACATAACACCATGGTCATGTCAAGGTCAAAATAGCAACAGTTAGTGAAAATATCCACTTTTAATAAAGTTAAACAATACTAGTGGTGCAGTCATCCATTACAAAGGATTGGTTTTGATACAGTCTTGTTGAGATATATTTTCCACGCACATTTTAGGAGATTGAGAGCAGTATTTAACTTGGGAGGGGAAATACACCCTTAGTATTCCCCTTACTACACCCCTTCCTGAATGTTTAATTGGACGAGTGAAATTACAGTGTGCAGCAGCTGTTAAACATCAGTTCGGGCTCCCATGGCAATCTATTGATGCATGATTGGGCTATGAAGTCTGACATAGGTTGGGATTACGGTTTACTGGGGTACCGTCAAAAAACAACATTAAGGTCATATCAAGGTCATTTCAAGGTCAAACTGTCAAAAAATTATAAAAAATATTTATTTTTACTTTCATACCGGATACCAGAATTAATACTCGGGTCATTAAGTAGTGTAGTGGTTAAGCTTCCATAATGAAACTATTGTGCATTTTATGATTAAGCATGAAATTATTAGCACATATCCTGAGTTATTTTTAATTGTGAAGGTGGGCTATATTAGACCCCTGGTGACCTCTAGGGGTTATCGACATCGAAAGGTCAAAATTCTCATTCGCGAAGCTAAAAGTGGTGAAAATTGTTTATTACCATATTTATAAACTATTTTTGTATTCCAGAAATATGTCAAATGCTCAAAGAGACTACTATTAATGATAAGAATAACATCAAAGTCCTAGCAAAGTTACATCAAGGTCATTTCAAGGTCAAAATAGAAAAAATTTGTGAAAATATCAACTTTTTATCAAATTCAACACGGTTAGTGGTGCAAATAACTATTACAAAGACTGATTTTGAGACATTATTGGTCAGATAATTTTCCACACACATTGTCAAGACATTGAGGGCAGTGTCAACCCTGGGAGGGGTATCACACCCTTATTCCCCTTATTACACTCATTTATCAATGTTTGATTGAACGAGCAAAATTGCAGCGTGCAGCAGTGTGAAACATTAGCTTGGGCTCCCATAGCAAAATATCGATACCTAATTGGATTATGAAGAATGCCATGGCTTGGAATTATGTTTTACTGGGGTACCGTCTGAAAACAACGTACATGTCATATCTAGGTCACTTGAAGGTCAAACTGGCAGAAATCCTAAAAATGTATACTTTTACTTACTTACAACCCTGTTGAAATTCAGCATTTATTTGCAGAATATGTATCAGATAGATAATTTGGTGATAGTGATAACACACAGTCATTATGTGTCCCAATATATTATATGATAACACACACCCTTGAAATGATCTTAACTTGACATTGGAAGCCCAATTTCGGGAAGCCCTCTTTGTATGTCAACTGTAGCCGTCTTGTATCTTGATTGGTGTATATAAGAGTGAGAGGCGATGTTAATCAGTATTTTAAAAAATATACAGCGATATGATGTTATTCACAGTGTTATAATCCATTACTAGTATTTTTCGCGGTATCGTGACTAGGGTTATACCACAAATTTAAACCAATATGTATCTATTTCGCTTATGAAGGCCCCATTCAATTACATCGAGGGGGGGGGGGGTGAATTAAAAAAAATATTTACTCTACTTTTTATCTGCAGAAGTGTATATATTTCACTTCCTTATATACGTTTCTGTCTACAAATTTCGATCCCAAAATAAGCTTCACAAAATTAAAGGTCATTTATTGATGCCATATAAATGAGGCTTGGATATTTTTAGGACTATTAAATGATGTTGCTCGTAAGCTGAAATAATTATTTATTTCAATTTTAAATAATTATTTACAACATCAGACAATTATTGATTTCACGAAAATTTAATTTGGAAATATATATTTTCAAAAATATTCCGCCCCCCCCCCTTTTAATTGAAGGTACCCCCCTTATGTAGGATACAAGTGAACAAGTAGATTATTACTAATCATTGTCTTGTAGTGAATAGATGTGTCATCAAGTAATTTTAATTTCGGTGATTTCTTGGCAGCAATTCTGATTTTTTTTTCAATTCTCAAAGATGAGAACTCTACATCCGCCCAGATATCAATATAGGCATGAATAATTTAGAGAGAGAAAACTATATCAGCCAAAAGAAAGTGTTTTTATGAAAATAAAATTTGTTTTCAATCCCTTTTAACGTCTACTAGTCCGTTATAGCGGTGTATACTTTTCCGTTATAACGGTCTAGTATTTCGTTATAACGGTATAGTATTTCGCTATAACGGTATAATAATCCGTTAAACGGTCTACTATCCCGTTATAACGGTCTAGTATTTCGTTATGACGGTCTAGTATCACGTTATAACGGTATACTATCCGTTATAACGGTCTAGTATTTCATTATAACTGTCTACTATTCCGCTATAACGGTATCGTGTCTCGTTATAACGGTCTACTATTTCGTCATAATGGTCTAGTAATCCGCTATAACTGTCTTTTATCCCGTTATAACGGTCTAGTATTTCGTTATGACGGTCTAGTATCACGCTATATCGGCCTACAAATCCGTTATAGCGGCTTACTAATCCGTTATAACGGTCTACAATTCCGTTATAACGGTCTAGTATCTCGTTATAGCGGTTTACTATTCCGTTATAGCTGTCTAGTCATTCGTTATAGCGGTCTACTATCCCGTTATAGCGGTCTAGTATTTTGCTATGACGGGCCATCATCCCGTTATAACGGTCTAGTCATCCGTTATACGGTGTACTATTCCGTTATAGCGGTATAGTATTTCGTTATAACGGTCTACTATCCCGTTGTAGCGGTCTAGTATTTCGTTATGACGGGCAAGTTTCCCATTATAACGGTATACTATTCTGTTATAAGGGCCTACTAATCTGTTATAACGGTCTACTAATCCGTTATAACGGTCTACTGATCCGTTAAAACGGTCTAGTATTTCGTTATAACGGTCTCGTATTTCGTTATAACGGTCTGGTATTTCGTTATAACGGTCTAGTAGCTCGGTATGGAAGTCTACTAATCCGTTATAGCAGTCTACTAATGCGTTATAACTGTGTAGTATTTTGTTCTAACGGGCTACTAATCCGCTATAACTGATTAATATACCGTTTTAACGAAATAGTAGACCGGTATAAATTCTCAAGGATAAGAGCTCCACATCCGCCCAGATAAAAGCACATACATGGGTAATTCAAAGAGAAAAAACTATATCAGCCAAAACAAAGATAACTACGGAAGTGCAATTATTTTCTAATCCGTTATAACGGTCTAGTATTTCATTAAAATTGTTTACCATTTTTTTATAACGTCTACTATCTCGTTTTAGCGGTCTAGTATTTTGTGATAATGGTCTTGTAGGTCTAGTATTTAGTTATGACGGTGTACTAATTTGTTATAACTTTTTACTGTACGGCTAAAAGACAGTCTAGTATTATGTGATAGCGGTCTACTATTTCGTTATAACGGTGTAATACAAAATAGTAGATCGTTATAACGAAATATTAGACCATTATAAAAGGATAGTAGACCGTTATAACGGATTAGTAGACCGTTATAACGGATTAGTAGACAGCTATAACGGATTAGTAGACCGTTGTAACGGATTAGTGGACCGTTATACCAGATTAGTAACGAAATACTAGCCAGTTATAAGATAATAATATACAGATACAGATATACAGATACAGATACAAAAACGAATTAGTAGACCTTTTTAACGAATGAGTAGACCGTTATACCGAAATAATGTACCGTTATTACGTAATACTAGACCATTATAACTGAATAGTAGATTGTTATAACGGATTAGTATGGCGTTATAACGAAATACTAGACCGTTATAACAAAAAAATTATGCTAGACCGTTATAGCGGAACAGTAGCTCGTTATTACGGATTAGTAAACCGCTATAACGAAATATTATACTGTTATTATGGAATACGAGGCCGTTATAACAGAATAGATGTGCTAAGTAGTTAATATTATATATCATATTTTATGGTTGTGAAAGGTTTAGTCTAGTTATGGTGCAACTGTTGCCGGCAAGTCACGGAAAAGCGCCTAATAGAAAACTATGCAGTCTATTCAGTATGAATTTGTGAAAAATTAATGTAGTGGTATGTTTCAAAAATCACCTGCACATCTTCATATCTCCATTTGATTGTAAAATTTGCCAATTTTCTGAGTTTTTGCGGCTACAATAAATTTTGAAATTGATTTGTGGCGGCCATTTTAAATTTCAGTCAAATCTTGAAGAAATTGCCTGTACATCTCCATAGTTATCGTGGGGAATGTGGTATTTAGGCCTCTTGGTTATACTATTGGTTAGATTTGGATAATTTCTGATTAAGGTTTTAAGTTTTTCCGCCCACAATAAATTATGAAATTGAACTCTGGGAGATATTTTGCATTTTGGTAGCCTGTTTAAAAAATCACTTGCACATCCCCATGTTGTTGAGAATGTGATTTAAAATTTCAAACAAACAATAACGACTAGCTTTATAGTTATTGTACTGCCTGATGCCTCACCCTTGATAGATCTCGGCGCAACTAAAACCCCCCTTCCCCTACGGACATGGGAAAAAAACCTGCTCGACACTTCTATTAGGATATTACTGGCCACGCTAAGAATATAATAATATACAATTCAACGTTCTAATCGACCAGTTATAATCAATATAAATTGCCGTCATTTCCTCTAAATTTATGTGGTCCTCTAGCAACTTCCAGCTTCTGGGACATTAGACTGGAGAAACGAGATAAAGGGGATGGCATTAACGATATACTTATGGCTCATATGGCTTACACTATGCATCTATCTACAGTAGGCCTATAGATAATAATCAGATGTGGTCCCGAATTAGAAGACACTGTTTTATTGACCGAACTTATTGAAGGAGACATGATTGTTACATGAAGGCTAGTAAATGTACAACCAATAGGCCTGAATCCAATTAAATTAATGGAAATCACGATAATAAAATTCTGATCTGTCTTTAAATTATCAGATATGGCCCACCTGCATAAAGTCAGGTTGATGTAGATAGATGTGATTCTAGAAAATTTGTATAGATGCCACCAGAAAAAAACAAAAGAAAAAGACAACCCCACCTCATGTCAAACTTCATAACTTCATGCTATGGGAGTACAAGCAAATGTTTTACAATGCTGCATAATTGTAATTTGGCCCGTTCAACCAAATATTAAGGAAGGAGCATAATAAGTGGAATACCTACTATACCTAGAGATAGCCTCCTTCCCAAGGTTGATATTGCCCTTTATATCCTAAAATGTGTGTGAAAAATACATAGGACGAAGAATAGGTCAAAACCAGTCCTCTGTAAAAAATGACTGCACAACAACAGCTTGGAAATTGATAAAAAGTGGACATTTTAACTATTTTCTGCCAGTTTGACCTTTAAATGACCTTGGTGTGACCTTGACATGACCTCGGTGTTATGTTTATTAATTGAAAACAGTCTCTTCGAGTATTTGACACACTTTGGGGACACAGAAACAAATAATAAATATTGTAATATACAATTTTCACTACTTTTTGGCTTTGTCAGTGAATATTTTGACCTTTCGAGGTCGATGACCTCTAGAGGTCATCAGAGGTCAAATCCAGTTTACCTCCACATCTTAAAATGACCCTTTGGATATGTTCTACAAGTGGTAGAAATTTCATGCTTTAATCATAAAATGCACAATAGGTTACCTTATCTGCTAAACTACTCATCTTCAAGTTTGATCTACAATTTTGGTCACAGACAATATTCAACTATATTTCATCTTTAATAGATAGGCCTAGACTAGTCCCATCCGTGACCCATTGCATTCTTGGCAAGCCAGATCAATTTAGGGTCACATGTCCATCCATACGCAAAAGCAACATTTCACAATCTGCTTATTACGCAACGAAACGAAGGCATTTAACTTCTCTGCAACCAAGCACTTTATTTCTTTACTTCAACAGTTATTTCCTGTCAAAACGGCGTCGTAATCGGCGTTTGTTTACGACCAGCGCGGAGATTTGTGCGCTGCTCTTCATGGGGAAGTATGTGTATAATGCGAATCAATGTTGACTTTCGTTATGGATGGATTCTAGGCCCTCGGAGGGCCAGGAACTAGGCTAGGCCTAGACTACAGTCTGTTTCACCAGAACCTGGAAGTAGCCTTTTTAGAATTTGCTTGGTCGCTCTTTAAAATTGTTTAACAAAATTTTTCTCAGATTATTTTTTCACCTTCCCCCAACATCCCTGAAAATTTGGTGGACTTTTTTTGTGTATTAGTGAAGTTAGACCATTTGGCATGTAGTCTAATAAATTTTCAAAATTACAGCTCTCTATAACACCATTGCAGTGAAACAAGGATCCTATTACATGCCAAATGGTCTAACTTCCAAAATACACAACAAAATTGCACCAAATTTTCAGGGATATTAGTAGCCGGGGATCCACATAGCAAAAAGCCTTCAAAAATGGGTTGGACCTGACGTCGCCTGCTATACTTTTTATTTGTCTTTTTTATGTTTCGTTATACCTTTGGGTCACATAATTGACTGGTCTGCTTTGCAGCAAATATTGCGAATGGGAGCTGGGGCCATTTTTGTGGACACACCCGTTAATTTTTACCGCTAATTTTGAAAAATGTTTTTTTTCTTTTCAAAGTGACTGTGGGTGATTTGGGCTGCAAATATATGGTTTTCGTATCGCATAACACAAGTGATGGCACGATTAAATGTGTTAGTATATCTACAGAAGCTTTCTAAATGATTTAGAGCTATATTACCTGTAAAAATCACCTCATATTTGCGAATTTTTGTGTTATTTAGTTGTTAAAACAAATTTATTGTAATAAAACTGCTGATATTTTTTATATAGATCTACTTTGTTTTCCTTTTAGGTTGTAGAGGTTATATTTATCATTCTCCAAAAGGAGGAGTTGACCTTATAATAAATTGGATCATGCTGATTTAACTAGTAGGCCTGAGGCCTATACAGTCAACGTGCGTGTTTTCTGACAGTAGCAGTGGTAGGTGCCACTGTTTCACTGAACCTACCACTGCTGCTATCAGGATGCGTGCTTGCATGATGGTAATAATAATTGCTGATTATGTCAAAGAGACTAGGAGCAAGACGACTGTAACGCTTTTAAATAGATTTGGCAATTGCATCAGCTACCAAGATGCCCAAAAGTCCATTGCAACTATGGCAAAGTCAGTTGATGAACAGATATGCCCAGAATGGTGTCTTCATACCAACTAATCTAAGGCCTGGTCGTTTTACACAGTTTGCATTTGATAAGCTTGATAGTATTGGATAATATTAAAGAAGAGGATATAGCAACAGCTGCTAGTGTTTCTCTGCTAAAATCACGCGATCTTCTTTACAGTTTTCACAATCATTTAAACCAGAGGAAAGTCACCTCAGTCTGAAGGATCGTCAGAAAAGTTGTTAGGAGTTGAAACAGAGCCGGTGCTACCTGTGTGTCCGGCAGAACCATTGAATCATTCAAATACCTTCTTGAATTTGGTTCACATCTGTACGCCTACTCTCCTTCTGGAAGATGTGCACCCAATCGGCAATGCTTCGACGTGAACTTCTTTTCGGACATGTCTTAACTCAGACATTTCCAACGCAACTGTGATAGGATATGGACCTTTCTTTCAACAATCTCCAACACATCCAGATGTAGTTGAAGAGTCTGTCCAGTATTGCAGAGACGTTTCATCAAAACTAGAATAAGAATTTACAATAATCACATGTGACCAAGCATTTTATGAAGTCGTCCTCGGCCTGCAAAAACAAAAACCTGTTAAACATGAAACAGTTGATTTTGCGCATGGGTGGCTCCTATATCGCCCAGAATTTCCCTGGAGCGATTGGACATTTGATGCAGAGCACTGGAATCGAGGACATAATGGTTGAGACTGATGTGTTTTTGCGGGGAACAACAAATACAATTATTCCTGGGAAGGATTATTATGCAATGCTGCGTGCTCATACTCTGTTGCATGCAGGCATGTTTACCCTACACTGGAAGGCATTTGCTGAATGGCTGATTCAAGAAGAGAAAGACATGGACTATATATCTGTACTTGCTTCGAAACTCCAACTACTTTTAGAAGCTCTCTCTAAAACTGATGCTGCTGGGGTGTCTTCTTTGTGCGATGGTGCAGCTAGCCAGCTTCACATGACAGTATATAATAAGGCCTGCACATCACCAACCACAAAGCTATGACTGATGTAGGCTCCATGGACACGGTAATAATTTTGAAGAGATTGATTCATGCTGAGCGTGCTGGACTGTGGGAAGAACACCTGGCTGAAGTCGAAAAAATGTAACGATAGGGCCTACCTAGTAGCAGCTTGCCATTACAAATATATGCTGTACCTTCCACACAATTTACAAGCAATGGGAAACCTCTCCACGGTGGCTCCAAACATTCATCGGGCATTTAAGAATGGCCAGTTTACCATTCACCCAATCTGAAGGACGATGCAATGGTGTCTGGACTGATATGGCCTTCGAAAAGACTTACAATCGTGATGCCGAAACCAAACTTTTTACTAGAATCAGTCAACAATCTACAGCTATGGAGAAATACTTGCAAGCGCTCCCGATGCTAACAGCAGTCTCTGAACAGACCAAGGTCATGGCACACCTCAATCCAGATGAACTTAAACACAGCCTAGACTCAAACAGTAAATCTGTCAAAGAGGATGTATGTACAAAACAAATAATTGAGGTGATTAAAAACCAGATGATCGATCGCTTCAGATGTGAACAAAAAGAAATGTTAAATATATCTACAGACCGCATAGCAGATTCTGTAGATCTGGTATGTGCTCGCGAGAAGGGTAGTGAGGCACTAGCTGCAGTAAAAACAACAGGCAGTGAAAAGGTGACTCCTCTTAGACTTGCTACAAAAGAGAGTGTGTAAACTGGTTTTATCCGTGACACAAATCCTGGTCACGGCACCAATGTAAACGGGTCTTATCCGTGATACTTTGACACGCTATCGTTGCGTGTCCCAATGTTCTGGCACGGCAAACACAACACTCGTGGATAAAATAATAAAGTCTTGAATATATATAAAATATATATTAAGCATAAAACATTCAATTTCTCCGTACACTGATGTTAGTACTTATATCTCCTTGTGTAATTTGTTGATAATTTTGCTGTTGCTTCAGTGATCTACAAGATGTTAGATACCGAAGCAACTCCCACTAAACTTAGCCAAACCTGAAACGTCTCTGCTAGAATACTCCCCAATTTCTCTCTGAATTTCCTCACGAATGCTGTGGGCGCCTTCCTTTATAGCGGATCCCGACTGGCGCGGTCACTTCCTGTGGTGAAATGACGTCTCCACCAATCAGGATCCTTACTTTGATATACATTCACATTCCTGGGCTGTTTTCCAGAACCGACTCACACAGGCCTCCAGAACTAGGGGACGTCCTGTATGACAATTAGTACTTGTCGCAGTACCGTCTCCACCAGGTGGTTCTCATGTAAACAGCCCAGGACAGAATGTTTATTCCACCCCTTAATTACAGAAACCCCCAATTTAGACACCTGTTACTTAACATTGTTACAGAGTGCAGTTGTTAGAAATTTACATTTTGTGTAAGACTTAGATGCTGAAAAGGAGGTGGATGTATTCAGCCATGAGTGGACAAGTTGCCCATCATCCCTATTGAAGCAGTCTACCATCTCTTGAACAGTGATATACTATGCGCAAAGGAAATAAAGCCGACCACTTGGCTGCAATACAAACAGCTCTTGGTAGTGTATGGATACAAAAGGGTATGCTTCCAATATCAGACAATCCTGTACTAATGTTAGTAGATGACATGGCATTCATTCAAAATTACCAGCATCTTGGAAGTAGCATGTTTTCTGAACTATGAGAAAAATATCTGAAGCTGCTTCTCAGCATTATACCAGATAACTGTGTTCACTTTGTTGGTGATCGCGGTAGGCCTATGATGTATCCCCAGAATTAAGTCTTAAGGGAGATCACACACTGAGTGCGAAAGAAGAAGTAAGATTAGCTGCAGTAGGATTAGATACAAACCAAACACCATGCTTGCCATTCCTGAATGGAAAAGCTTTGTTCATAATCCCTGGAATAAGTCAAATTGTTTAAACTACATGGGAGAAAGTTGGACTTCAAAACACACGTTACTCCCTGCAGGATTCACTCTGATTCTGAGAGGAGTTCTCCGTGACCCTGGTCGCACAGTGCAGCTGTATGTAGATCGTGCATTCGAGGAAATGATAGCGAAAGTTTGAATGTCTAAGACGATGGCATATCATCAGCTAGATTATATGTAATGACTCTCTCGACAGGAATGACTTTGAAGGAAATTAAGATGCGCTACAAGCCCATCTCTTTGATAACATTAAAAGAGACATGCGTCCATTGTTTTTTGCATACATGTAGGCCTATATATCTTTTTCACTAGTCAGCTCTGTTATGTTATTTAGTGCAAGTCCAGTTTTACTTGGCTTGATATTTATTACTAGATTGTAACTGGTGAAGGTGGCAGTGGTTAATGTTAGCATAGTATTGATATACTGTTTATACTATACTGTGTAACTCAGTACATGTCATTTTGATCAGTATATTGTTATTTTGCATATATATAGTTCTTACTTGTCAGCTCTATTATGCAATTTAGTTCAAGTCTAGTTTTACTTGGTTCGATGCAATGGTGTATGTCAGCATAGTCTTATATCTTTATATGTATTACATTTATCACCGCTAGGTTATAAGGCTTACTTAAAGGGACTGGCTCAGGCTAAAATCATAAAAAAATTGGTGATTTTATTTTGGGTTCTTAATATGACCATATGATGTAAGCATGTACATAGACTAGAACTGCAAATTTTTATAATTTTTGTGCAGCGCATTCACCAGTTAGGCTAGATAGAGACGAAATTCCCGCATTTCCTATTTTTGACATGGTTGTCAATAATTAGAAATCAGGAATTTCGTCTCTATATCTAGCCTAACTGGTGAATGCGCAGCACAAAAATTATAAAAATTAGCAGTTCTAGTCTATGTACATGTTTACATCATATGGTCATATTAAGAACCCGAAATAAAATCACCGATTTTTTGATGATTTTAGCGTGGGCCAGTCCCTTTAATCAACGTTAATTGATATTATATATTAATAGGCCCTAATAGTAATACTTCACCTCAGAACCCGGTATATAAAAATGTATTGTAATATCAAGGATGCCAACTCAGAATTATTATTTAGTCACCTACATCATTCCTTTCTCATAAAATGTATTATTAATCACACGCAACGACACAATACAATAAATACATGCAATAGTATTCAGTGGCAGGTATTCTGAACTGTTCAACCAATTTGTTTTGACTTTCAAAGACATGTGCTTGCGGAGAAATCTACACATAACATTTACTATCACCATGCCATTGTTACTACATTGTAATGCAGTTGATTGTGGCCATTTTAAAGTAATCATGTGCTGTCGTTATTTAGTTCACATTTATTATGGTCATCTTCGAATAATCAGTTAGTGTTGTTTTAAAGTGCGATTGTTAGTTAGCTCACTGTTATTATGGCCATGTTTTGCTTATCATGTACTGTTGTTGCAATGTGCAATTTGATTCACATTTACCATGCTGCGCTTTATTTTAAGATCGGCAATTGCTGTTTAAATGTGCCTGTTGTATATACATCATATAAATAAATTATACACCATAGTATACACTTTGTTTCATAGTGCCTCACTATTGTGTATTCTTAGACACTTGTAGCCTACTGTAAATTAGTATTAGTGTTGTAAATGCGAGATCTGCCGTCTGACCCCCGATGATGCTGAACACATATTGGCAAGTACTCCATTGTATAATTCAAAGATACTGTTTTTTCAATTATTTAAATACAATGTTTACTGATTATTCCATAATACTTGGTATATAGTATTATTAATTATAATTCGCTTTACCCAATCAAAATTGTATATCCACTTTCAATTTACGCGTGTATAATTTATCTTAAATTTTTGATTGACACGACTATGACGTTGTATTATGCTAGGCAATAACTGTATTTATTTTTGTTTGCTCATTTATTTTGTGCAGTATACAATACCTTATATGTCTTGTCATGTGACTTGTATTTTGTAGTAAAATAAATTGTTTGTTACATCGTGTGTGTTATTTTAAATCCGTATATTTTGGTTAATGCTCAACACTAAGACAACTAAATAAGATTACGTATTCCTATATCTTTGTACATTTTAAAATTCAGTGGAATAGTAGGATATTACGTAAATATTACAGAAAGTGGGCCTACTTTAAATTGTAAGTCTTTTTTGTATTGACGTCTTCACGAAATATGCCTGACCCATATATCGTCCAATATCAGATCTCAAGTAACTACGGATGAATTTTTGCCTAAAAACGCATTTTTATATCATTAAAATGACTTTAAATCATTTGAAAATGGACTTCAAATACACTTGATCAAACACTATTACAAAAATATGTGTTTTTGTACATTTATTGTAATTATTGACCAGACAAATCGAATAATAGTGAATTTTCAAATAAAATAAAAAAACATTAAAAAAATTAGGGTACTCTTCCAAAAATGGCCATAATTTTTTTTCGCAATATTTCCGGCAAAGCAGACCAGTCAATCTTGTGAGCCCAATAGCCAGACTAATAGAAAAAAACACGAATAAAAAGTATAGCAGGCCACGTCGGGTGATCTCAAAATTTGGGTACCTGGATCCCCGACTATAGGGGAACATGAAAAAAATGATCTGAGAAAAATTTTGTTAAAATTTTTTAAAGAGCGATCGAGTAATTTAGAAAAAGGCTACTCCCAGGTTCTGGTGAAACAGACTGTAGACTACAATCCTACCTGTATGGCACAAGGCAGCATGACTGAGATTTCTACACATCTTTAACTACTTAGACTATGGGCCTAGACTCAGTACAGCTACCTTTCCCATTATAATAATTTGTCATCATAGACATTGTGAACAGTATCCAGATATAATTGTTTATTTAACATTGCCTTCTATTTGCTATAAATTGTGTATATTATATTTATAGTCTATTCATTTAACCTAAGAACTGTTGCCATATATCTATTTATTCATAGACTATTGTTATTGTTGTGTGTTTATATATATATATATACAGTGCAACCTGTACATACCGGACCCTGTACAAACCGGAATCCTGTCTATACCGTAATAATTATTTGGTCCCGAATTAATTACACTCAAAACGATACTAATTAACCCTCTCCAAACCAGAACCTGTCTACTCCGAATACCGGACTCATTATTTCCCCCAAATGCATGAATTGTATTGTATTTCACCTTTCCAAACCGGAATCGATTTTTTTTGAATTTTTTAAAATCGCATGCGGTGCACTAAGGGTTAATCAGGGGGCGGCAAGGTGACGTAATGTTCATCAGGCTTGCTATCTGGTTATACAATGGGGAAGGCGCGAAGTTAGTGTTGGTTACACCCTCTTCCCGTTAGAGGAACTATTATAGCGCCTTTACTTTGAAATTGGTAAGATATTTTAACAACATAGGCCTACCAGTGATAGATTATTAAAATAATTGGTTAGTAAAATATTGTAACAAAATCTTTGATATATAAAATATTAAAAGGTCGTATCAATTCATAAACATATCAGTGCATTAAACAATAATTCTCACATACATTAGACTGTGTTTTGTGATAAATTTATACTGTTTGTGATATTTAATGGCCCAATAAATAAATAACTAACCGTAGGTGAAATATAAAAAAAAAATTATTCTTTCATCGCTTGATCATTCCTATATTATTTTTTCTCTTAGTCAAGGAATTAATTGTTTTAAATGACATAATTATACAGTATCGGAGCATTTAGTCCAGCGTCATACATTCCAGAAAATATATAAAAGTCACCAAACTTAAGAACTGTTGCCATATCTATATATTCATAAACTATTGTTATTGTTGTGTGTTTTTATATACAGTGCAACCTATACATACCAGACCCTGTACAAACCGGAATCCTGTCTATACCGTAATACGAATTAATTACACTCAAAACAATACTAATTAACCCTCTCCAAACCGGAACCTGTCTACTCCGAATACCGGACTCATTATTTCCCCCAAATGCATAAATTGTATTTCACCTGTCCAAACTGAAATCGATATTTTTATAATTTTTTAAAAATCGCATGCGGTGCACAAAGGGTTAATCAGGGGGCGGCAAGGTGTTTATACAATGTTGTCGAGTGTTGTCTTCATAAAACAGTTAAAAAAATAAAACCGCTGGAATATGATTAACTCTGTAGCGAAAGCACAACTACACCTACTACCGCTTTGATAAATAAACGGACTGATGTCGGTTTTAACAAATATGCTCCTGTTTGAAATGTATGACCGGCGATTACAAGAATGTAATGTTATTTTAGATTAGGCGCTAAAAAAATCAACGTTTATAAAATGACTAATGCGCTCCATGTGTGAAATATGTGAGACACAATTAATTTTAATATAAAAAAACATCTTTAAAAAATTGTATCTTTTATTATATCAATTTATTTGGGGGTCATCCCGATGTTCTCCAGTCTCTATGTTCCCCGATCTCTATGTTCCCAGGTCCTATGTTCCCCAGTATCTATGTTCCGTAGTCTCTATGTTCCCCGGTTCTATGTTCCCCGATCCCTATGTTCCCCGGTCCCTATGTTCCCCAATCCCTATGTTCCCCAGTACCTATGTTTCCCGATACCTATGTTCCCCGGTACCTATCTTCCCCGGTACCTATCTTCCCCGAGTTTTTTTTTTTTTGGAGGGGGGGGGGAGGGAGGTATGAGGAGTGTTGGAACAATTTATTGACATAATTGGAACATTAGCTTTCTTTTTCAAGATGGTCGCCACTGCCACCTTCGAAGATTTATTTTGTTCACTTTTCGACAGAAAGAGGTGTGTATTTAATATCACTTTTCCAATGAGACAAAATTTTTTATCCCCCGCTTGACGAGGTTGGGGTGGGGGTAGGCCTACATCTGTCTGGTCGTCCTGCTGTTCGGCCGTCTGTTTGTCTGTAGCGTTTCGATTCAGTAGCATATCTGTGCATGGATTTCTTTAATTTTGCACACACACATCCCATAGGGGGTGTAGATGTGCCTTTTGAAACTTCAACTACTTAAATGGCCGACCATCGGCCATAATTAGCTTTAATATGCCTGATATCTGGCCACATTCCGTTTTATTTCTGGAGCAGATCTCGGAAACCCATGGGTGGATCCATTTCATATTGCACACACACATCCCTTAGGGGGTGTTGATGTGCCTTTTGGGGTTCAGGAAGTTTAATCTACTTTAATGGCCGACCATAGGTCATAATTAACTTTAATATGCCTGATATCCGGCAAACCGTGCCAGATAGCTAGACCATTGCTATAAAACAAAATTTGTGGTTTTAGTGAGGGATATACCGTCAAAAATGTCAACTTGATCAAATTAAAAAAGGCTGACTCGCGACCATCATTGAGTTCAATATCTGTAATTTACATGTGCAAACTGTGCTCGACAGGCTGGACCATTACTGTAAAACAGAAAATGAGACTTCAGGGAAGAATGCAACCTGTAAAATTTATATCACACGGGCAGGGCGGGGGATTATTGTGGCCGGCTGGCTTCTTATTTTATTTAGGTTTTGTTCATTCATAAATCGAAGATGGCCGCCATCGCCATCTTATATTTTTTTCTTCTTCCCGACGGAAAACGATGTGTAATACCACTTTTCGAAGTATATTTCGCATCAGAAACGCATTTCCGAAATTTTTTTTGTTCTGAGGTCATGCTCGAGCAAAAATGTTTTGTGAAACAACGTTTTCGTCAGAAAAAAACCCATAAATATTATTGCATTTCAAACAGAATTTTGCGTACGATGAACTCTTTACTAAACACATCGCGCAATCACCGATCTGAAGGATAAGGGTATTTGGTCGTTACAAATACCCACACAAAAACATTCTATCAAACAATTTATCAAATGTGAAGCGTCAGTGATTATGCAACAGATATATGGCGCTATATGATTATATATTTATTTATTATTATTATTAATATTAATATTATTATAAATCACTAATTTGTTATGTTCACGTCATGCTATGAATGCATATAATTATATCAAATATAGCTGCCACCACTATCATGAAAAAAACAACATTTTAAACAACGAAGGTACGAAATATCAAATAGCAAGAGTTCGAAACAACGAAAGTGCAAATTAATGAAAGTATGAAATAAGGAAAGTAGATATCATTGGGAGATATATGTGCCCGGGGAACATAGGTACTGGGGAACATAGAGACCAGGGAACATAGGACAGTGAAATCTAAGTATCGGGGAATAAAGGACCGGGGAACATAGGGATCGGGGAACATAGATACTGGGGAACATAGAGACCGGGGAACATAGGACAGTGAAATCTAAGTATCGGGGAATATAGGACCGGGGAACATAGAGATCGGGGAACATAGAGACCGGGGAACATAGGACAGTGAAATCTAAGTATCGGGGAATAAAGGACCGGGGAACATAGGGATCGGGGAACATAGATACTGGGGAACATAGAGACCGGGGAACATAGGACAGTGAAATCTAAGTATCGGGGAATATAGGACCGGGGAACATAGAGATCGGGGAACATAGAGACCGGGGAACATAGGACAGTGAAATCTAAGTATCAGGGAATATAGGACCGGGGAACATAGGGATCGGGGAACATAGGTACTGTGGAACATAGAGACCGGGGAACATAGGACAGTGAAATCTAAGTATCGGGGAACATAGGACCGGGGAACATAGGTATCGGGGAACATAGATACTGGGGAACATAGAGACCGGGGAACATAGGACAGTGAAATCTAAGTATTGGGGAATATAGGACCGGGGAACATAGGGATCGGGGAACATAGATACTGAGGAACATAGAGATCGGGGAACATAGCACCGAGGAATATAAGTATCGGCGAACAAAGGACCAGTGCGAAGTGGACGAAACCATAAAGTGTGATACAACTGGAGTGTGAAATAACGAAATTGAGATACTACGAAATAGAGAAAGTACGAAACAACGAATGTACAAATCAATGACAGTACAAAACAACAAAAGTACGAAACACTGAAAGATGGAACATAGGTAGGCCCTCCTGGGGAACATAGAGAACAGAAAACATTATAAAGACCGTGGAATATAAGGATCACGCCAAACGTGCAAGACAACAGAAGTAAAATTACGAAACAACGTACAAACACTGAGGGATAAAATGTGTTGGGGAGGGGGAGGGTATTGGGAGACCAAAAAATCTGGAACATAAATATTGGGGAACATAGAACCCAGGATCATAGGTACCGGGGAGCATGGAAACTGAAAGTGCATAACAAGATAAGAATTAAATAAAAAAGTGCACAACAAGAGACTTGTGATACAAAAGATTGAGAAAAAACAAAACAGCAAAAGTACGAAATAACAAAACGTGCAAAACAAAGAAAGTATAAAACAACGAAAATACGAAACAACGAAAGTGAGCAACTGATGGAAAGTGAGCAACAGCGAGAGCTCGAAACAACGGAAGTACAATACAACGACAGTATAAAACAAAGAAAGTGTGAAGCAATAAATCCACGGAAAATATTTGAAGTAGGCTAAACAACAAAAGTGCAAAACAACGAATGTACAAAACAACTAAAGTGTGATGTGAGGTGAAACAACAAAAAACGATACTAAACCAACGAAACAACCAAAGTGAGAAGCGAGGAGAGGAACTGAGATATACCGTGATCACAACATTGTCCTCTGTTGGCTTCTAGCTGTGACCTTGGGATATTGGTCTGGCCACTCGTCTGCCAACTTGACATAGTCCTCCTAAAATTTAATTTTATTCATTACCCTATGAGATGAAGTTCATCAAGTGATGTTGGTACAGTTTTATGAACTGTGATGAATTGTTATGAGCTTGAAATCTCAGTTTAGTTCATGAACTGTGGTGAATGACAGCCCTGGCGAGTATGGTGTCAACTACGCAATGGCTATTATTAACTCATTAATTAGCAAATTGAGACTTTCTGATTTAGATTATCAACCACAGAATACATAATATTTTAAAATACCCTGGTAATTAGTTTTACAGATTTCTGTTCAGTTCTGAGTAATATTGTGAGGAGGGGAGGGATATATTTTTTTCAATTAACAAATGAAGCTTAGCTAGCTTTCTGTGTTTACGTAAGAAGTAACCTCGGAAAAAATAAAATCCTAAAGGACGTGGCGCAATGGCTAAAGCGCCTGACTGCCTCGCCAGTCATGCATGCGTCACGGGCTCAAACCCTGCTGTCCCCGTTTAGGGTTTTAAGAGAAACAGCATTGTTTCTCCCTTCTCAATGTGACTAGGCAATCACGTTAAAGGCGGCCTCGTCGAGTTCAGGTTGAGACCAGTGTATCTACGTTAATTTCGCGCAGGGTCCCGCGCTGCGCGCTCCTCACACATAATCCTCAATCAAGATAGGGGAAGGGCGGGCAAAGGGGGCCACTTAATGTTTCTATGATATTTAAGGAGAATCTTCGAACTATTTTAAGACCAATGACTGTTCTATGTAAGCTACATGCAATGTAGATACATATAGCAGACACATTGATGTGTCAGGGATACCTTATTTTAATTATAAGCCAAATAGATTTGCTCTCAAAGTGGCCCTCTTTGCCAAAGGGGGCCAGCGCATTGGGAAAAGGGGGCCACCTACACTTTGGGAACTTTTTTTATTTTGATACTCAAGTGTGTACACCGAAGTTAGCTTAATAAAACAGATATAAAAAAACCCTTTTATTTGATGTATATGGTGACATGCTTTGTTGGACATAATTCTAATAACATACTAAATACTTTCGTTCACTGGGATTACTTTGTGAAACATGCTCCCATTGAAATTTAGCGGGCAAAGGGGGCCATGCTGTATGGTCTTTGTATTGAAATGACCTGGCCCCCTTTGCCCTGGCCCCCTTTGCCCAAGGGGTAGATGTGGGAAACTAAATCTATTGTCTCTCCCCAAAGTAATCTCCTGACTGAAGTAATGACTAGAAAACAAAGGCAATATAATGTACCACACAAAACAATGAATTTTCAGAACAAATCACATAAATTATTTAAGAGATGCATACAGATATATAAGGTTTTATTCATAAGATTGTTGCCATAAACCCTCCATCGTCTATTACTTTTATCTACGATATGTGTGAGATGTCTTTTTATGTTTTTTGTATACACATAGTCACTATTCATAGCTATGACATCATAATTATTTCATACAACACCTTATAATTAAAATATTATTGATGGCCCCCTTTGCCCACCGGCCCCCTTTGCCCGCCTCTCCCCTACTATATGTATTCTAGGAAGTTGATACATTTTCATGAATAATTCGTTAACATTAATAAACATCAACATGAACTTAGTTTGTGAACATCATGACTTAGTTTAAGTGTTGCTGGCTTGTTCAATATTGAACCACCTGAGTTACTGGTCGTTCGTGAACAACCTTAATTTCATGAACAAGGTTGAAAAAGGTTGAACTTTAGGTTGAAAGTTCATGAATTTCATGAACATTTTATTTGTTATTCAGGAACATTCGTGAATAGTTCATGAACACATTTATTGAACCTTCATGAATGTTCAGAAACTATCTGATTCATGATTGTTCATGAACTAGCCCTGGTTCATGAATTTTCTGAGTTAATGACCGTTCATGAACAACCCATGTTCATGAATAAAGTGAGAGTTCATGAACAGAATAAGTTCATGAGCTTTTATAAAAGTCTCATGATCGTTTATGAACACGTTCATGAACGTTCATAGTTTTTTGTTCACCAACATTCAAGAACTATTCATAACTGTTCATGATCACACTTGGACACATCTGAAATTTGATATGGAAGTCATTAGAAATCAGCAAACTCTCAGGGAGAAAGCTAAATTAATTTATGAGCCGCCCCCTGTGACTTTGAAAAATAAATTGAGATCATTTATCTGCAATTTTAAATCATGAGATCCAAACTCCCCAAGCTACCGTGAAAACTTTGCAGGATGGACAGACATACGGACTGGCGACAAAGTAAAGATGGCATTAAATACTACTGACTCAGCATTACATAATCTTTTATTGTGGAATATGGGAAACATAGATACTGGGGAATATAGATACTGGGGAACATAGGTACTGGGGAACATAGGTACCGGGGAACATAGATACTGGGGAACATAGGACGGGGGAACATAGAGACCGGGGAACATAGGTAATGGGGAACATAGATGCCGGGGAACATAGGACCGGGGAACATAGAGAACGGGGAACATAGAATCGGGGAACATAGAGATCGGGGAACATAGATACGCACCCTTTATTTGCATACATCCACCGATCATTTGTAGACCTACCGACGACACATCCTGAATTATAACCCTCATGTCAATTGTACGAGTTATCGTTGTTTGTTCCTCTCCAAAAGCAAAAACCCTCTCCAAACCGGAACCTGTCCGAACCGAAATAAATGTTTGTCCCCAAGGCATTCCGGTGTTGACGTCTGGTTCATCCCCCCCCGGCCAGTTCATCCCCCCTGTATTATTGACCAATCACAGGTGACCTGACATTTTCCGCGGAATATTTTGAATGCTGTCTGCACTTCCTGTCCAGTCTATCCCCCCTGTCCCAGAAGAAATGCAAGTCGTCGCAATTTTTTAGGTACCCCCTCCCCCCGGCCAGTTCATCCCCCCCCTGTATAATTATTGGTCAATCACAGGTGATCTGACATTTTCAGCGTAATATTTTGAATCATAGGCCAGGTCTATGTTTTGAATACTGTTTTCACTGGCCAGTCTATCCCCCTAGCCGTGGACCAGGCGACTCGCTCCACTTACGGCCGTAAGCCTAAGCCTAAGGCCGATCAGAGCTATCCATCCCCCCTGTCCCAGAAGAAATGCAAATCTTCGAGAAAAAATATCATCTATGGAGATTATAAATTGATTAGCCTATTTAGTTAACTTTATATGAATAAAATATTTTATGAAAGGCTGAATCACCAACGACGATATATTATAAATCTGCTAACTATATTGTTCAAACACGAACTGCCTCCTTTCTGATAATATAATTAATTATTTTCTATAAAATTATTAATCGTTTGTTTGAGATAGCTAGCCATGAATAAGGCTGCGCGGGCCTTCCGACAATGTCAATATCGGCAGGTCCCGGGTGGCAGGTCTATCCCTCCTGTCCCTATTATTTATAGGGATCAATTTTTTAGTTTATAAAATAGATATAAATAAAATATTTTACCAAAGCCGGACTCACCAGCGACGATATAGCCTATTATCTGATTATAGGCCTAGATATGCTCTAGCCTATGCTATGGCCTAGATATAGACTATAGACCACGGCATAGCCAATACTATCAATAATGTTCAAATGAGTTTCACATACAATTATAGTCATGGGCGGATCCAGGGGAGGGGGGGGGGTCTTTTTAGCCACATTCCTTTTAAAAAAGTCCCCTAAGCTTAGGCTTAATTGACCCAGATTTACAAAAAAACTTGGGGGCAAGAAAAAAAACCATCAGCAGATGATGGGTCCAATCTGTTCATTGAGTAGGCCTGGGCCTACTTCATCAATATTTAACTTTAAATTTATTAAATTTTCACAAACAATAGGGGGGGCCTACCTCCAACTTCCGAGACTACCTATAGCCGGGCGGATGCAAGATCTAAAGAAAGGGGGGAGTAGGGTTTCGGGGCTTTACCTAAAAGATACTGGTAGGTCCATAATATATATACGAATCCAGAACAGTCTGGAGCACTGTATATGCACAGCTGCGATAACAAATATCCGACCCCACCAGGATTCGAACCCAGTAACTCTCGAGCTTTGAGCCACAGCCGGATCGAATGGGCCATCGTTATTTCAAACACAAAACAAACTTATTTGTGTTCTTTTGTGATGTTGCATCAAATATATATAAACATGATAGTGGTGTGAGACCTTTCCTAGGATCCTGCAGGCTCGGGTGTGATACTTTGCATTGCACCCTTATGCCCGCTTGTGAAGTGGGAAATCTTGTCTGGGACCCTGGATGTGAGTGCTTGCCTAGGACCCTGCAAGCTCCAGTGTATGACCTTGCCTAGGACTCACCGGCTCGGGTGCGAGACCTTGCAGGCTCGGGTGTGAGTCCTTGACTAAGACCATGCAGGCTCACGGTAAATCCTTGCCTAGGACTTGTAAGCTTGGGTTCGAGACCTTTCCTAGGACGCTGCGGGCTCGGGTGCGAGTCATTGCCCAAGACCACGCGTGCTTGTGGTGAATCCTTGCCTAAGACCTCTAGGCTCAGGTGGTAATCCTTACCTAGGACCTGTAAGGGCAGGTGTGAGACCTTGCCCAGGACTCGAGTGTGCGTTCTTGCTTACTACGGGCTCGGGTGTGATTCCTTGCCTATGGAAAATGCATGTTCGTGTTTGAGTCCTTGCCTAGGCACTGCGGGCTCAGCTGTGAGACCTTGTCTGGGACATGTAGGCTCGGGTGGGAGTCTTTGCCTATGACCATGCAGGCTTGTGTGTGAGGCCTTTCCTATGACTTTGTGGACTCCTAATTGGGAGTCCTAATTGCTTAGGACCCCAGCTGAAGCAGTGGTAAATATCATTTATCAATGACATATCTACATGTATAAGAATTGCATGGGAACAGATTACCACCAACAGGCTGACAATTTTAAAATGAAAATCTGTAACCAGTTTTCATGTGGATTGATGCAGCACCTCCCAAATTAATGAAAATTATTATATGTGGTTGCAAAAGTTGCTAGTTTCGTTGCAGCAGGTTTGCGAGGTACACAAGCTGAATGGGAACAGTAAGTCATCGCGAATTAATGAAATTCAGGTTGATGATTAGTAAAAATGGCACAACTTTCTCAGACTAACGTTGTTTATTGATTGAATATGATGTTTTGGCTACTTTGTATTATAAAATAAATACATTAATATGTGTACTGCATATTTTTTTCCCAATGGAACCTCAAATGGCGGCCATCTTGGATTTACTCGTTAGCAAAACCTTACTGATAACTTCGGAAATGAATTCAGCATTAAAAATCATGTGAAAATGAGGTATTAAATTAAAATATATGTAAAATAGTTCAGGTATTACAACTTCAACATAGCTCTTGGCGGCCATTTGGAATTTTGTAAAACAAAACGATGTTCCGCTCAGGGGAAACTTTGACACTTTTGACAGGTATTAAAGGAAGACATAGGCCTACTGATAATTTTTAGATTTAAAAGCTTATATGTGTCTTAAATACGAATGACAATAGACTTGCTCCCAATCACACCTCAAATGGCGGCCATCTTGGATTTATTCTTTAACGAAACCTTAAAAGTTACTAATAGCTTCAGAAATGAATTCAGCATTAGAAATCATGCGAAAATGAGGTATTACATTAAAATATATGTCAAATAGTTCAGGAATTACTTCGGTCATTTTGAATTTTGTCAAAAAAAAATATGTCAATAAACAAGAGGGGGTTCTCTGCTATTATAAAATGTGGGGTGTGTTGAAATCTGTCAATCGGCATCTAGCCAAAGGCCTATTCAGCAATATCAATTATATTCGCCCACAATATCCAATATAACTCCACATGTGTGAGATTAAATCCCTTCCCCTGATTGAACAACATGAGATGCAGACACAACAAATCAACCCACGTGACCAAGCCTACTACTGAGAACCAACAAATTTCAAAAGACTATGTATTATTGCACTAAAGTGTTTTCTTTATTTGCAACACACACAGTGTATTTTTAATAAATAACTTATTTAGAGCATACTTCGGTTAAAAAGAAATTAAGGTAGTGTCTAAGCTGATAATTGTACATAAATGATATAGGCCTACAACTACAGTAGTGGCTACTATACAGTCAAGCCGCACAGTAATTGATATGCCTACCATATATGGTGATGACAGAGATAGCTGGCGAGGTCGCAGGTCACAGCCCGTCACAGAAACAAAGTGTCACGTGGGTCACAGTGGATAATTGTTGAATGACAATACTGCATTTTAAAGCCGTTTTGGCGGCGATATTTATCAAAATAAATATCTATAATAGAAAAACCAGGCCTTATAGCCAATTTTTTAGTCTGGTTACTTCGAAGTATATGTACCTTTAATTAACAGTCTATAGACTCTGAAGCACTGGTAGGCCTATCATAGTCTAGGTCTAAACAGTCGAATTGTCCATCCTGCCTAGAATTTAAAATCCTTAAATTCACAAATCTGCATATATATGATCTTTGCAGTGAAATAGTTTTTGGAAGAGCATTTTGAAAAGTATTCACTATTTGTCCCCCCCCCCCTCAGATATCTAATAGTGCGTCCCTATAATCATAGTTTAAAAGTAAAAATCATTTGAAAAAATTACATGAAGTCTGCCATTTAAAATTTAATTCAGTTTGAATTTGTGAAGGCATATAAACCCGGAAACTAAACACTTCAATTTTTCATTTTTTTTTACATTCATACATCATAGGATCATGGATGACACACTGATTGCTAATACATAACAAAAGATATATAACTTATTTGGAATTTTTATTACCGGTAGGCCCCCCCTATGTGTACATAGAAGGTAAATATATACAAAATTCATTTCTAAATAAATGTATAAGAATGGAGATTTTCAACTGAATACAGCAAGACCAGCAGTTCTATGCGTAACAGTGCACATACATGTATAAATATCAATTTCATGAAGCAGCATATTTCTCAATTTTGAAGAGTGCAATATAATCTATTCTACAGCATGATATCTGCAACACAGGAAAAAAAACATACATGGGACTGAATGTTTGAACACTCATTTTTTCAAATAATCAGCTCCTAAAATAAATTTAAAACAACTCTAGTTGTGCTTAGCACAAGGGAAGACGGGGCACAGTGAATCACAAAAAAATGTTTTTTTTAGTATTTTCTCTCATCTGGTAGTAAAGGGATTACCGCTTTCTGCTGCATATGCAAGAAGGGTAAACAGAGACAGAATAATCTTGCCAGTTTGTACACGTTTTAGGAGGGAGAGATAACAAAATAAAGGTGATTCACTGTGTCCCTACATAGGGGTACAGTGAATCAGCTTCCGGGGTACACTGAATCGGTTTTCGGGGTACAGTGAATCGGCTTTAAAGAGGAATTGACGGAGCAATTACACTGCCAGCCGTTAGGCACTGCTACCCTGCATGCTAAATTTTGTAGATAGCTGATGTCATATATCCCCCTCTCTCACTTTCAGCCGATCATAGTAAGCTTGTGATTTGCGGCTGTCCCACTAAACGTTCTGTGAGCGGCTGGCGCAGATGTGTACACATCTCATGGAAGGGAGGGGTGGATGAGGCATACACAAGTGTCAGCCTTTTGAGGCGCACATGGTGTCTGTGTCTGTCTGAGATTATACACAGTGCTCTGTGTACGGAGCAATGTGCTGCCTAAAATTGTCCATCAGGAACACCACCACCCATCACAACCACTACTCTCAACTATCCTACCACCACCCACAATCACCGCCACCATGCACCAACAACCACAGACAGCATATCACCACTCATAATCACCACAACCATGTACCACAAACCACAGTCACCACTTACAATCACCACCAGTATGCACCACCTCCCACAATCACCTCCCACAATCACCATCACCATGAACCACCAACCACATTCACCACATCACCTCCCACAATCACCACCACTATGCACCACTAACCACATTCACAACATCACCTCCCACAATCAATCACCACCACCATGCACCAACAACCACAATTACCTGCCACAATCACCACCACTATGCACCACCAACCACATTCACCTCATCACCTCCCACAATCACCACCACTATGCACCACCAACCACAATCACCTCCCACAATCATCACCACTATGCACCACCAACCACATTCACCACATTACCTCCCACAATCACCACCACAACGCACCACTAACCACATTCACCGCATCACCTCCAACAATCATCACCACTATGCACCACTAACCACAATCACCTCCCACAATCACCACCAGTATGCACCACCAACCACATTCACCACATTACCTCCCACAATCACCACCACCATGCACCACCAACCACATTTACCACCTCACCCCCACAATCACTACCACTATGCACAACCAACCACATTAACCACATTACATGCCACAATCACCACCACTCTGCACCATCAACCACAATTTTCTCTCACAATCACCACCACTATGCACCAACAACCACATTCACCACATCACCTCCCACAATCACCATCACTATGCACCACCAACCACAATCTCCTCCCACAATCATCACCACTATGCCCCACCAACCACTTTCTCCACATCACCTACCACAATCACCACCACTATGCACCACCAACCCCATTCATCACATCACCTCCCACAATCACCACCACTATGCACCACCTCCCACAATCACCTCCCACAATCACCACCACTATGCACCACCAACCACATTTACCACATTACCTCCCACAATCACCACCACTATGTACCACCAACCACAAGAACCTCCCACAATCACCACCACTATGCACCACCAACCACAGGACATCTTGAAAAATGGCAGCTTATGGCTTGGTGCTAAGAAAATATATCGGAAGAATTGCCCAGGCATATAGGTCATGTCTGTGAAAAATAAACAAAATGCATCAGTGAACTTTTTAGTGAGAGCTCTATACCTGATAAGCCCGCGGCGGCGGAGACAGAATAATGCTAAACACTATCATCTAGATGTTATCGGGGATGGTAATTGTAAAACATGGATTTGTAAAACTTGAGTCACAAAATTTCTTAATAACAATTCAGATTTAAAACATAGAATAGCGAGTACCCTAATGCTTAGTACAATTATTTAATGTTTCACTCACCTCATATCGATAGAACAGTTAAAGATCCTTGTTATGTTCTACATGCAAAGTTAACCACATGAGCCATGGCAAATGACTGAGCTCAGATCAAGGAATACATTATTGTCATGTTGTTGTCTTTTAACATTATCATTTAACATGTTAAATTCTGAACAGTCAGTTAATTTGATTTTAAGTTGTGGGTTGAGGTTGTATTTTACTGGGTTAAATAATCGATTATTCATAAAGATATGATCATTTGATTTATTTTATGGCAGCAATTTTGAATTTTTCATTCCAAAGGTTCCATCAGGGACAAGAGCTCTGCATCTGTTCAAATATCATCATGGGAGTGCTAGCCATATATTATCAAAAGAAAATAACGTTTAACAGCCAAAACAAGGTTACCCAGGGCTGTGGCTGCCGGACCATATGAATTTTACATATCGAGATAATAAAAAATACACTCTGACTACCCCAAGATATTTTGGGACCTGCGTTAAAAGGATTAAATGACACTTAAATTTGGGAAGCCTTGCTTTGCTCGTTTAATTAAATCCCAAGATCAATACTAAGCCTAAGTTTGGGATCCTAGTTTGTAGACAGAAAAAAATTCAAGGAAGTGAAATAAATATTTTGCTTGAGGCAGACAGTGTAATAAATAAAGTATTAAAGACAGGAAGTGAAATCAATAATTAAAACAGTTAAAAAATTCCAGCCCCCTCCCCCCCCCCCTAGAAAGTAAATCGTGCCCCCTTAGGTCAAAATATTGGTTGTTTAGTGGACAACCAACATGAATATTTAGTTTGTCCACCACAATTTCAGGTTGTCTGCCCCAAAAATCAGAACAAAAGTTAAACTATAATTTTGATCATTGCCACACTTATTAAAACTTTGTTTGATAGTTAAAGAAAATAATGGTCAAAATTTGGTTAGAGAGGTATTTCACTTGTTCTCTTTTTTTTCACAAAAATAATATCTTAACTATTATTGACCTACACAGATGATCAAAATAACAGCATTAATGTGATTATCCAGTCAAAAACAAACCAAAATGAGGTATTTATACAAATGTTCCTATTCATATTTGTTACTATTTTCTGAAATTTGACCTCGAAATTGACCTTTTAACCTTGAAGATTACCAAAATAATACCATAAATGGATTTTCTAGTTACACAAAATGAGGTATTACACTAGTTCTTGGCTTTATTTCTTGAAAAAAATAATATTTTCTGCCATATGATCTTGAAATTGATGTTTCGTATTCCACTTTAAGAGAGGGTATATTACTTTTTTTAGGCCTCAGCCAAAATATTGGCGGATGCCCATTGTCGTCACCAGGCGCGTCCGTTGGTCCGTCGGTCCGTCCGTCCGTCCGTCTGTCCGCCACTTTTTAGAACTATAACTTGTTTCACATAACTGGAATGCACATTAAACTTCACATACAGGTTAATCATGACTAAAGCTTGTCCAATTTCACATTTGACCTTTCCGTGACCCCTATGACCTTGACTTTTTTCCGATCGACAATTTTTCTTGTTAACGCGATTCACTTTACAATTGTTTATGTTTCGCTCCCAAATTTATACCAGATATCCATTCCACTAATAGCTCGGATAAGTTCGAAATTGGGCAAAATTTGGATAGAAACTAGGTCATGGCGGCCAAAATTATCGGCCATTTTTTTTTAAAAATGCGTAATATCTGGAAAACCGGACCAGATATGCATGAAAAATTTCAACATAATAAAATTAAAAATGGCCGACCTGCGGCCACTTCCGATCGTCAAATTTTCTCGTTAACGCGATCGCTCCAAAATTTATATTATATATCCATTTCCCTAATACATATGTAGCTCGAATAAGTTTGCAATTTGGCAAGATTCAGACAGAAACTAGGTCAAGGTGGCCAAAATGGCTGAATATCAGCAATTATTTTTTTTAAAAAGCGTAATATCTGGAAAACCCGGACAGATAGTTAGACCATTACTATAGAGCAAAATGTGCAGTTTCAGGTAGAGATATACCATAAAAAATTAAACTTGATCAAATTAAAAATGGCCGACCGACAATTTCAATAATCGCGGCGGGCTATTGTCGAATGTGCTCTTGTTTCAAATGATTTTCACTTTTAAACGATGATTAGAGGCTGAGGCCTTTTTCCGTCGACGACGAGCCTTGTATTTTCTTAATTTAAGTGATATCTTTATTATTATTTTACCTTGAAATTGATCTCTCGACATTGAAAATGACCTTAAAACAACATCTGAAGCAGATTGTGATATTTTTATAATTATTTGACCTTGAAATTGATCTCTTGACCTCAAAAAAGACCTTAAAACAACATCAGAAACAGATTATTACCATATTTGCATAAATCTGACCATGAAATTGGCCTTTTAACCTTGAAGATTACCTTCATCAACAAAATAATAGCAGAAATGGATTTTCCATTCAAAATTATATAAAAAAAAGTATTATACCAGTCTTTTGTCTGTAAAATTGACATTTTGACATTGAATATGGCTTTAAAACCAAACCAAAACCAGAAATAAATTGTTTAGCCATATTAATGAAAAAAATCCTTTCACTTTCCTAACTATTTATTTTTCCTCATTTTCACAATATTAATGATTATAATTTGACCTTGAAATTGATCTCTTGAACTTGATAATTATCTTGAATTCAGTGAAATTATGTAGGTCCTAACAAGTCATGACTTTTCATTTTCTTTGATACCTCATTGGCAATTTAACCATGAAAGTAGGGAGCAGCACTTGGCGGATCTAGAGGGTGGCGCAGCCGGCACGCCTCCCCGTTCAGGATCCCCAAAACAAAAAAACAACTATATCTCCGCCGAAATATGGTCTAAAATGCGTCATTTGAGGCCTTAGATTTCAAAATTTTCCAGGGAAGTATGCCCTCTGACCCCTCTTGAGCAAATAAGTGCCAGCCGAGGTGTGTAGATAGTAATTTTAGGCAGGGTGGGTGGTGATTTATATATTTTTGCCATTTATTTCTAATTAAAATTTGGAATTTACTATTTATCTGGGGCATCCATTTACATTATGTTTATTTGTTATTTCCATATCAATGATTGAGACAACATTCAATTTTTCGGGGTGGCTAGCCTACTCGGAGGTGAAATTCATTCAGTAACATTAGTGATTAGTGACATCAGGCTCTCCAGAAATTCCACCAACACTTTTTCTACTGGTTGTATTACATTTATTACTTGTATAAGACAAATCAACTATAAAATCAAATTTCACAGGGAATGGTCACACAATTACTTTTGGTTCTAATATAGGACTATTCATTTCACCCCCTCCCCCTCAAGATTCCCCCTCTACAGGTAGGCTAGTAGCTATAATAGGTCCTACAGCTCGAGTATTGTATGCAAACAGATAAATCAACCCAAATAGGACTAATACTGGTTCAACATTGGTAAATACATGTAGTTGCAATATATCCTATGTAATATTTGGCCACAATTGACAGCAAAAAAAAGTTGGATGAAAACATTTTTGGAGCCGTTTCTAGACAAAATTATTTCTCGTTCTTTCTCAATCTTCAGAACAATGAGTTGATAAAAAATATTTTTTGTAATTTAAGTAGTTTCATTCATGTAAAAATATTATTGCGTAGACTAGCATATACTATTAAATATATAGTTTAAGGATCAAAGTCATTTAGGAGTTAAAATGACACCTAAAGGAATTCAATGGAAACCTGTGAACGTCTTAACCCAGTAAACACAAAAGATCCACCTAATGTTGGTTAAATGTTACCCCGCCATCTTCAACGTCGGCTTAACATTTATCCAGAATTGGGTATAGATCGCCTGTTTGGTGGAAATTGTTGCTGGTTGTATGTTTAGTTGGTCTACGGACCCCAAATTAAGCCCTCATTTGATCAAAGTCTTTTGTTTGCGAACAAGGCAGATAAGCTACAATAACATTACCTCAATAAACACGAGACGTTGACGTGATATTGGCCAGCATTTATCATGTTTATACCAGCAGCTGATGACATTCGGCATCCAGTCAAACACAACACTTAAAACTAATGCTGTATTGATGTTGGACCACTGTCTGCAACTATGGCCCAACATCAAACCAGCATTGACTCAACGTGTCGTTAAAAAAACAACAAAAAAAAAATTACAAGTCATGGGCCGAGGAGTTTTTTGAGATATATCCTAATAGGCCTCAGGGTTTCCGCCAGGAATGTTTGAATTGGGGGATCCAAAAGGGGTGGTGGGTCTGGGGGAGTCCTCCCCCAGGAGAAAAAAAAATCAGATTTTAAATTTTTTTTGCTTAAAATGGCTTATTTTAACTGAAATATCACTGAAATTTGACAATCGGGCCTTCTGACTAATCATCCTTATTGGTTTTCTGACTAACGGGCCTTCTGACTAACGGGTTTTCTGACTAATGGGCCCTCTGACTAACGGGCCTTCTGACTAAAAGGCGGACACCGGTTCTAACTGAGAAATCAAAGAAAAACTTGGGCTGCAAGTTAATGACAATAATGTGAAGGCGACTTCAGTCACTGTGAGTTGTGTTAGTGCAGTGAGTAGGTCTAGGCTTAACCAGTCTATACCCTGGGTCACATTCATTTTGGTAATTCTGTAGCGCATGCTTTTCGTCGATTTCTCCGTCAATTATGAGCAGATTTTCTTGAAATTTATCACAGGGAATTTTCAAGTCATATCTAACGTCTGTAAAAATTTCGCAAAATTTTATTGAATATTTCAAAAGTGACATGTAATAAAATTCTAGAATTAGTTTAATGGGTTTAAAGAGGGACGTCATAAATTCAATTTACTACATGTCAAATGGTCTAACTTTTGAAATACCAAATACAATTTTACGAAATTTTCAGTGATATTAGGACTCTGTTGAAATATGATTTTTACCAAATTTCATGAAAATCGGTTGATAATTGACAGAGAAATAAACGAAAAGCATGCGCTACTGGTTGAATGTGGCCCAGAGTATAGTAACAGTAGGCCTACTATATAGGCTATTCGGTCCAAGTCCTAAGTCAAGGTGGTGAGTCATCTGACTGATCGTTGACAGCTAAGTCTAAGACTGAGTGACACTGACAGTGACACACTGTCACTGACTGACAGTGACAAATGGAGGCTGAAGCAGTGCCAGTGAAGGCTAGTGGCAGTGAAGCCCCCACTCACTGGCCACTGCCCCAGGCCCAGTCTGTTACGCCTGCATCAGTGCATGGTCATATAAAACACTTTCATCATTTATACGGTTACACTAAAAGACGCATGCCACGACATACCAGCGCATACCAACGCATACCAGCGAAAAGACGGGGTAGACGACATAAGAACCATATATTTTATAGTCTATCGAATTTAATACATCCTACGGAGTGTATATACCAAATTTTGTGAAAAAAATATAATTATAACTTGCCTAATTCGGCATTTTAAAGTCCGTCAATGAGCGCTATGCATTGCAATGTATAATCAAAGGGCGGTATACTCCGGTATGCATACCAGCGCATACCAACGAAAAGACGGAGTAGACGATATAGAAACTATATATTTGAAAGTCTATCGTATTAAGTACATCCTGCGGAGTGTATAGACCAAATTTTGTGAAAAAATATTATTTATAACTTGCCTAATTCGGCATTTTAAAGTCCCGTCAACGAGTGCTATGCATTGCAATGTATTATAAATGGGCGTAGTTTATATTTCCCACACTTGGTGTCATTCACACCGCTGATAAATCTTAACAAATAAGTCTTAACAATAATTTTATTGTTTGTATCCGTAAATAAAACATACCTAATACTGTATCACATCATTGTTCGTACAAATTGAATAATTTTTCACAGAGAAAAGGATATTTTCAAATTGTACTTTTTTGGTCAGACATGATATAAGTCGCAACAATATACCAGAGTGTTTATAGAAACTTATAATTTTAAATCTTTTTATTCGTGATAAATATAAGTGACAATTGAATGACTCCGTACAAGAACCTGTTAAGTGCATGTTTTATAGTTTTGAGAAAAACGACTTCAAAGTTTGAGTTCAATATTTTTTTCCTTTAAGAGCTTCCGCGTAAAATAATTTTGTTTATCAATAATATCGGTAAAGTAAGTTTAGTAATCATATCTGAGACTCTCAGCATGCCTTGCGCACATTTTCAAAGTTTGTTAACTAGTATTTGCCAATAGTCTTCAAGTTAAATATCACAATATTTTATGGTAAATGACATTACCAGTTATTGCCTTATGCAACTTTTTTCCAGAAATCATGGATATCGATTGGATATCTGTGACACAGCGACTTCATAACCATTCATTTGAATACTTTTGCACATTCAAAATTAAATGTGTTGATATTTGTAAAATCATGTTATTGGTGCTTACTGTTTCTGATTTTTGATTCTATTATTTGCAAGAACATGTTAAGTGAGTTCACCGGTAGGATTTACTACATGTTATTTAGTAATATTTACTGGTAAACGCGCTTAACAGTTTTTTTATAGGGAAATTTGTCTCACTAACAGCCATAAACATGTACTTGCTTCTGAGAAGAGTGCTTTATAATGATCGTAAAGCTAAGATTTTTTACACAATATTCTTCCCTACCTCAGAACCTCAAATCCGTCCTTATCAGCAAGAACCTGTTAATGGCGCTTAACAGGTTATTGCATGGAGCCCTTTAATTATTATGAATGTCGTACTCTACTGACAAAACTGCGTCATGATTTATAACAGGAACGTATAGCGATGTTATATATAAGTGAATAAAAGTTAGGTCAGATTCATTTATTACTAAAATGTGCAGTTGATATCAGCATACGACACAATTATTATTTTTTTCCCACATATATATATAGATACTAACTTTTCGAATTGTAGCACGCAAAAGGTGTCGTGCTTGACCCTTATTGTGCTGAAGTGATGCCGCTAATTGTCTCACCGTCTCGCCATATGTAGACACTCCCTTGGCGAGCCGGTAACATGAAAGATACACACCTTTTCAAAGGAATCGCTCGCAAAATGTCATCGACTGCATATGTGTATTTATTGGTTGTTTATTTATAAGGTTTTATATACTCACATGTATATACTTGTTACTTGTATAGAAAAATAGTGGAAACATGAAAATGTGAATAAAACGTTCAACATTCAAGATAAAATTTCAATTAACATACAACAAAGCTATATAAATAATTATTTAAAAATAATAATAATAATAATAATAACATAACTGAACTCCATATAGTATTATTATTTGAATAATAAAAAATAAAACCCTTGTCGCCGGCATTAAGTTAAATCATTATACGGCCTATGAGGCTATGTCCTGCATTTCTTTTCAAATAAAGAACTTTGCGCGTTTGCATGCTATTATAATGTAATTTATATCCTTATTTTCAGAATTGAATAAGCTTTCTAATGACATTTATTAGGCCTACATATCTATATGTTTACAATTAAAAAAAAAAAAAAAATTGCGTTTTCATGCTGTAATATATTATGCTGTAAGATGGTAATCTTCTTCATTGATGAGGAGGTGTGATTGTCACTCAATAGCAGTGATGACATATCTAATTCTCAATGAAGCAAGCACAAGACATTGAGCCATTGTTGAGCCATTTCATCTTAATACTTGAGTTAATCTTAATAATTTAATTATTTAATGAAATTACCTTAATTCAGCAGTTATGTCGTGTACTGTATTGGATATGTTTATGTGCAACTCATACCATCATCTAATGTTTCATCCGAATCGGTCTATACAGCAGCATATGTGCAGTTTATTTCCTACATTCATAACTTGAGAAAAATATTAACTCGGTGCACATATAATTGGTGTATACACTACTGTATTGAATATGTCTAATTCACTGTGCGACTTGTCATAAATCGAAGATATTTATGATAAGTAGGCCTACTGGTGTGACTAATGTTCATAACATATATGTATATAATACATTTTTACTTAAAAAATTACAGTATTTTTTTTATTATTTGTTTTGTTCTGTTTAATTTTTAAATATTTGCATATCCGGCCACATACACTAAATCATATAGGCCTACAGCATATACATATATCCTAGCAGAAACAAGACGTTTAATCAATTCTGGCTTTGCGTTGGTCCAACGCCTAAAACGGTGGACCAACATTAACTCAACGTCTTGTGTCTGCATATATTTAAGGCGTTGCCCAACATTCATGATTAGTCTGATTTGGGCCTACTACCAGCGCTAACTGTACCTATGGCTATGCGGTTAAGGACATAAAAACTGGGGTTTTAGTCGTTTGGCTGATTGTATCGATATAAAATTTAGCAGTTAGCTTTATGGAATAATATTTGAGCTGATGATAACATATAGATGCCCGAAATATAGTTGCATTGGGTGGCATGCGTTGGTATATGCTGGTATGCGTTGGTATGCGGTGGTGTGTGTTAACATGCGTCTTTTAGTGCTCCCCTCATTTATAATGTCATTATTGATGTGGCTGGAGCGGCTAGTAGGCCTAGCACTAACTAACCTGCTAACTAGGCCTAGTAAAAAATCACACTATTTTTCATAATGCGGCATATTATCGCTCAGATACACATCCTCTAAAAGTAAAAATTATGGACTTTACGATGACAACAAACATCAATATTTACCAAAAAAAATACGTCAGAAAGAAAGGATACACTTCATGTTTGAACAATTAATTGATTGCTGATCGAATAAGAAATTAACTGCGTTCAAGCATTGTTTTCAACAAGCATTTGTGACACGGCATCGACCAATCGACATCGTGGTATCAGCACCCCCTCCCCTCCCCCGGAAAGCAGAGGTGGGCAAGTGGTCGCCACCATTCTCCACACATAGATGTCGCTCAGGTCAACCCCGCTCTCTCTCTGTAACCACACGCCATGTTTCAACAAAAACTGCTGATATAACAACTATAGGCTTATAAACACGCTTGAGTGTCCTGAATATATATGGCAAATATAAAACACCACTACTCCGCCACATATGAGTTTATATTCACATAGAAATAGAAAACATTCAATGGATTACTTTTTCTGCCTATGCGCTGCTGTGAGAAGGTCCATGTTTACGTTTTTCTGACAGAATTTACAATCGGCTTCAAAACACTGGCAAATATAAATTACTGAATGACATGCGAATTGTGCTGGTTCAATTTATCCACTACTAAACAGAATAAATAGCCCTTACCTGTAACAAACTCTAAAATCAAATTAAATATTGAAAAAAGGATAAGTAATGAGTTGAAGTGAACACCAAAATAGTTCCGTGGTTATAGGAATGGTTATAAAATCACGTGGTAACGCTCACTAACGGCTGATAAATCTGGTCAATCGCCTTGCGTGCATACGGCGAAATGAGCTTGTGGTATCAGAGATATAATCTCTGAGGTCAGAATGGGTCGCCACATCGCCACATGTGGCGACAGAAGCAAAATAGCTGTAATGTAAATATTTAAAAATGACCATTCAGAGCACCTAAAAATAGTCATTTGTGGCGACAGGACTCATTTCGCCAGCCCACCCCTTGAAAGTGTAACCCACACTGTGCTACAGGGGCCAATTCATCCATGCGCTGAGAGCCAGGGGGGATGAATCGGTCGGGGAGATGAACCAGACGTTAACCAATAACGGCCAGTTCATCCCCCCTTCTCTGCGCCTGTGCGCGCATGCGCAGAGAGCCAGGGGGGATGAACCGGCCTGGGGAGATGAACCAGACGTCAACACCGGTATGGACAGGCTTTACTGTACTTTAATAAAGTATTAAACTGTTTTTACCTCCTTATTTATTTATCTAGCAATCGTCTGATCTATCCCTCCGTATTTTCTCTTGATCTTATTGAAGTCTCCGAGAGGTCTATGGTTTTGTGTGATCCGTCACACATCCTCGGCACGAGTGCGTCACAATAGCTAATCGTTTTCTACGGATTTTTCCTAGCTGATTACACTATTAGAAGTAGGCCTATATTTCCGAGGGTACACGGGAACCCTATTTTTCGACTAGACTAGTAGGCCTACATGTACATGTATTCTCGGCCTAATCGGTGGCCACCCAGTAAACAAGATACCTTAAACCAACGTCGGGTTAATGCTGGACCAGCGTAGGAGACGGTCAGCCAACATTGACCTGACGTTGGTTCAACATCACTTGATAGCCAGGTTAGCATCCCAACATATAGCCTACGTTTCCCGGATGTTATTATTATTATACAAAAGTTATTATATAAATATAATACATAATATATATTATAGATCTAGTCTATATATTAATAAAACTTTTCAAAAATTAAGTCGAGGGTCAGGGGTCGAGGGGGTTTTCGAGAAACGTCAACTCAGACACAGACTAGGATCTACACTGGCACACTAGCAGGCTCTTTTAATATAAGCCTACGGCATTGACATCATGTCTTGAGAACTGATGTCAGTTGCTAGGCTTACTGCATCAATGCCTGGTGTGATTGCTTTGAACCAAATAGTAGAGATATGCTGATTGCACCATTATGAGTAACAAAATGTACCTTCACCAAGTGAGACATGGTTGAAGATAGGCGAATAGTATAAGTTTTGAAGGGGGGGGGGGATATGCCAAAGCTGGATTTTTCAGGAAACCTTCCAAATACCGTTGGAAACAACATACTAAAACTCGTGATTCCCGCTGGAGCCTTTTCCATTATTCAAGATGGCGTCCAAGGTGGCCGCCAAAATGTTAATACAGCCCAAAAATATTATGACAAAAGGTTTCTCAACGGTTTTCTATCCTACTGGACATATAGTGAATGACAGAGAAAAAAAAATCAAAATCTGACTTCTAAAAATGGATGAAAACCAAGATGGCCGCAATTGCCCGTGAAAATCGGTAAAACCATCCTAATCTGCCCAAAATTGTCTATAGTCTAATCCATGCTCTTAAGAGTTGGGGAACTCATAGGTGGGACTATGGGGCAAAATTCAAGGTCAATGTAAAAATATTTTTAAAAATGATTTTGCCAAATAAAGCTAAGAACATGTGTAATACCTCATTTTCATTGGCTTTTGACTTGTAAATCCTTTGATGGTATTATGTCTGTGATTCAAGGTGACCTTCAAGGTCAAAGGGTTAATTTTAAGGTCAAATTTCTGAAAATAATATTTGTAACAAATACAAATATCAACAAACATTATAATCTGATAATTATGTAATATTTCTTTTTGAGGCGGTTTTAACTGGAGAATCCACTTATGGTAATATTTTGGTGATTTAAGGACTTCATCAAGATCAAAAAATAATTCCAAGGTCAAAATGTAAAAAGAAATATTATTTTTTGAAGATTAAAGGTCTTCAATGTCAAAAACGTCAATTGTACGGTCAAGTAAGAAGAAGTGTAATACCTATTTTTCGTGTTAAAAACCTAACCTATCCTACTGGAAGATCCATTTTTGGTATTGTTTTAGTGATTGAACTTCATCTTCAAGTCGAAATGTCAATTTCAAGGTCAAAGGAGCAAAAATATAAATCTTTAAAATAACACAATATAATAGATCTACCAAAAATCACTTTTATTTTTGGCTAGAAAATCCTTTTCTGGTAATAGTAAGATCCAAAGTCTCATTCCAAAAACTTTTTACACAAATAAAAATAGAAACAAGTGTAGGCTAATCCATATCTTTGATGAGGTTTTTTAACTGCATTTCTTGTATTAGTCTACAATGTTGATGGTTAAATGTCATATTTATGGCTATCAGATTAATTAGCTATTTTTTACTGAATGAAGTGTTCATCAACGCCTCCCCAACGCACTTTAGCGCCTTCCCATTGCCATTTAACGCTTTCCCATTGCCATTTAACGTTTCATCGTCGCCCTGTACTGCCTCGTCCCCATCACCTTTAACACATAGCTTCATAATTTTTATATCAAAATGTACTTTTTTCCAAAAGGATTAAAATGAAGCAGGCTTTGAGTAGTCACATATATATTATTTATTTTCAATTTCTGTTATGTTAATGATTGAAATAATACTTAAAATGTCAGATATCAAAATCTTGCTATTTCCCTTATCAGTATAGACCCCCTCCCCTACCTTAAATTGCAAATAAATGATAGGCTTGACTTTTTAGTGACTCAGAACCTGTTTCAGTGTAATCCTTATGGCAATAAATGTTATGTTGATTACAAGCAGAGATATAGCGGTTTTAACATTTTGGCGGCCATCTTGGACGCCATCTTGAATAATGGAAAAGGCTCCAGCAGGTCTAATACTATTGGCCTAGGAACCACTAGATAGACTACACTCAGAGTCAGTAGCCAAGTCTACAACCAATTCAATTAATTTTCTGTCTTGGGTTAGACTTAGACTAGTATCACCACATCAGAGGGTGTTCCTAAATGGGTTCTCAGATAGGGAGGTCTTCTTCTACAGGTAGACCCTATGTATTACTCACTAGACTAGAGGGTATGCTGCAATCAATCAATACGATTCATGTCTAGGCTATGGTCATGGACCTAGAAGCACACAGTTCATGTAGTCTATCTTGACTTAATTGTGGACTAAAGCAAATCTGGTTTAGTCTAGACTCAGGCCTATTTAGGCACAGGGCCCTACACTCTTACTAGGCCTACTACAACTTGTAAACCTAAAATAAAAAAAGAATCTAGATAGTCTATCAATTGACAGCCAATTTGTTTATTGCCAATTTGATGTAGACATCTAGTCTAGGCTAAGGTAGAATTCACAGTTCATGTAGCCCAGAGTATTAAAATGACCTATAGTCTTGGCGCTGGGGGGTCGTTCATGTCCATGTCTCTTTTAGAGCAAAACTTTATATTTTCTTTTTCTATATGTCAAGACCACCAGGAAAAGTCAGGGTGACAAGCTCGGACCAAGTACGTTTTTTCTACAGAGGCCGATTCACCATAGCTCTATCAAATGCGATTTAATCTTTTTTTAGAATGTGTCATATAATACACCCTGTGAGTGGTAAGGGTTTTTTGTCAAACATGTATTTAAATAAACCAGACATTTGGACCAATGGCCAGCACTTCCCAACACAAGTACACATGGTGACATGGGTTGGGGTTGTGCTACAATTATGTTCAATTGAGATGTCTAGGTGTATTGAAACCTACCTAGGCCCCAACATGGACCTATGCCGGAACACCCGAGAGGTTGCAGGGATGAAATAAGGGTTTGAGGGTTTTCACCCCCATCAAATCACCCTTGTGTTACCCCTGTCTGATATGGCAGAATTGGTACAAAAATAATATAAAAAGATATATATTTGGACAAATAAGCAGCTCTTATAACAAATCTGTCCGAACCCGACCCAAGTACACACGGTGACATGGCTTGGGGCTGGGCTTTATAGAGAAGTTACCCCAATGTCATGGTAAGGTCATCCCAAGGTCACAGGAATGTCAAATCGGCTAAAAACCGTTGAAAATAGATTATTTTGGTGTTTTTTTCTACAGTTATATTCACTTGAGATGCCTATGATGAATTGGAAACTGCCTAGAGTCCAGTAAGGTGCTATACAATAATGGAATGGGAGCGACAAAAAAATCGGTATTCCATTTAATTGCATAAATCCAAAATGGCCACGTCGGCAATCTTGAATTTTTAACCTTTGATTTACTAGTCCTAAAATCAAATGTAATACCTCATTTCTGACAAATTTGTACACCCTAAATTCATGGAATAGTTAATAGAACGTTTCATGGTCATGAAGAGATCAAAAACAAGATGACTGGCAATAACCACAGTGAAAATGTGAGCTGTTAATGCCGTTGTGGGATATTTTATAACTACAATTTTTGGTGTGTTTTTTTATAAAAAAACGGCTATTTATCGCTTTTGTTTCAAAACTATGAGAAATGTCATTTATTTGTCACACATCCAAAATTGCATGTTGAACAGCTAAATGTCACTACTTGGACATATTTGGAATATTTCGGGTACCTTGGACCAATATTATCGACCAAAGTCAACGTTACCCTTAATTTTCCACGGTACGGTATTTATTCTCCTATGAAATCCATATTGAATGATATTTAAAGATATTAAAAAATAATTGGGAGAAACTTGGATTAAAATTATCAACCAAAGTCAACCTTACTCTCAATTTCCCAGGGTATTGTTTATTCTCAATAAAATCCATATTGAAAGATATTTAAGAATAATCACAAAAGTATGTTTAAGTCAAATTGAACACAATCGTTACTGGTAACACAAATTTTATATAGCATAATCGTACACACAACGGTGAGATGAACTTCATCAAGTGATGAACGTTTATGAATCTTCATGAACATTCATGAAAATTCATCAATGGTTTATCATGAACTCCATGAAATCTGTTCATGAACTGTTCATCAAAAACACTTCATGACGATTCATCATTATAAATGAATACTTGATTAACTAATTTGGTTTATGATTTAGTTCATGAAGTTCATATGGAGAGTTTCCTGAACAGTCATGAATTTTTATGAACTTGGTAGAATCAATTCAGTTCATAGCTTGTTCATGAAAGTTCATGAACTGTGAATAATTATTATGAACTTGATTAGTCTCATTATTTAGATCATGGTTGTTCACTAAATGTCATCAGTTTAATGAATTATTATGAGCTTGACTAGTCTTAATTTGGTTTATGGCTAGTGCATGAAAGTTCATGAGGGACTGTTTCATGGACTCTGATGAATTGTTATGAACTTGATTTGTCTCATTATTTGGTTCAGGCGGCGTTGTTCGTTAAAGTTCATAACTTTGATGAATTATTATGAACTTCATAAGACAAATTACACTCTCCTCCAGTAACGTTCAACATGCCTTGTGAAAGTCTGTCACGTTTGAATGTAGAACATGCATGTTTATTGCACTGTCGATAAGATTGTGATGTACAACATACATCATCTGTCTTCTGTGTAACTAACGACATGGGGTACGCTCATAAGATCTGTCACGTTTTAATATACAACATGCCTGTGGTGTGAAGCTTGTATAATACCGTAATGTACAACACACACCTTCTGTCTCATATGTAATGAACGACATAAACACATAGGTCCTTTCATAACTTACAACATGCCAAAACTTTATCAGGACGACTTTTGTTACACAGATCACTGTGCAGCCTGTTCCAACCAGACACAGACGGCACGGGTGTATCAAAATGCAGACAGCTCTCTCAGCAAACACGAAGACTTGACCCAATGTTGTTTCAATGTTGGTCCAGCGCCGTTGGCGGTGGGCAAATATTGAAACAGTATTGGGTCAAATCCTCGCGTTTGCTGGGCTCCACACAGGTGTCTCTACACCATCCCCTCCCCCGCCATAATATTCTCGCCAGCCGATCAGGGTACTTTTAGCAAGACAGCCGGCCAATCACAAGCTTACTACAATACTTGAAATTGAGAGTGGGGGACATATGACGTCAACCATCTGCAAATTCTAACATGCGAAGGAGCAGTGTCTAGGGTGGGCAGTGTAGACTTTTGTAAGCATTTACTCGTTTATTCTGTGGGTGGACGTAGCATCAATTATATCAGATGATAGGACGTAAAAAAACGGTTATTATGAGCTATTACATTTCGCTGTCAAGATTGTTTATATATACTTGAAGAACGTTTGTTCCTTGGCAAGTAGTAAGACGAAAATCATGTTGCAAAATACCTTACCGTGACTGACGCCATTTTTTGCGGCACAATTTCCACCCCACATGGGATATCACTCCGCAATATGTATGTGAAATGATTTGAACCTTACCCACTCACACTGGATACGGTATTACGACGTCGTGTACACATGGTATGTAGAGCCTTGGGTCGTAACGTTATTTTGTGACCGATGAAAAATAGTACCTCGTTCAAATCCTTTTTTTTCAATAGACACTGATCAACTAGGTCAAATTCTATATTTAGAAAGGAAATTACTATAGGGGCCACGATTTAAAGGTTGCATTGTGTATCATGGGAATGTTAGGAGCAGAGGAAATGGCAGACACTGCAAATTTGAAATGTGACCGATCCTTTCACGTACAACATGACCGTTTTAATACCTCAAAATAAGTTGGTTCTCGTTGTTATATTCACTACGGTATTGAGCGCTGTTTTCAAAATATTTATAATAATGCAATGTTAGTTTTCCATAGTTTTAGCAGTATATGTGGTTAAAAACACTTCATTCTGGTGTCGTTCTGAAGGGTGTTTGTGTACCTCAGATTTCAGCTTAGATAAAATGATGATTCCAAACAAAAAATTATAGAACTATGCTATCAGCTGTAATTGAAATGCTCTAAATTTGTTATATTTGTCTGTCCTAGTGATACTTGATATGATGATGCCAAATACTGATACTTCAGTGATTTCATGAAAGAGCAATGAGGTACCCAATTTGGCATACACCATGTTGCACCTAACCGTGAACATGCTCATATGTAAAACTATTATATGTTCATTTCTGTTTAATTATGTAACTTCAACAAATTATGTTATTTGAAATTAGTTCCGGGAACTTGAAGTTCCAGGAACTTGGGAACTCACTTAGAAACTTGAAGTTCCGGGAACTTCGGAACTCACTCTCGGGTGTCCCCTATTTCCGGTGTTCTCCTCAAACTCGAAGCACTGAAACAATCGGTGGGCCAACATTAACATTGAAGGGACTGGCCCAGGCCAAAATCATCAATAAATCGGTGATTTTATTTTGGGTTCTTAATATGACCATATGAAGTAAACATGTACATAGACTAGAACTGAATTTTTTTATAATTTTTGTGCTGCGAATTCACGGGTTAAACTAGATATAGAGACGAAATTCCCGCATTTCCTATTTTTGACATGGTTGTCAATAATTAGAAATCAGGAATTTCGTCTCTATATCTAGCCTAACTGGTGAATGTGCAGCACAAAAATTATAAAAATTTGCAGTTCTAGTCTATGGACATGTTTACATCATATGGTCATATTAAGAACCCAAAATAAAATCACCGACTTTTTTATGATTTTAGCCTGGGCCAGTCCCTTTAATTAATTATTCCATTGTGTTGTGGTTTCTGGGGATGGATGTTCCCTGCCTAACCTTTCCAGAAAAAAACCAGCAAAGTCATGAAGGTAGGCCTATAGCCTACAGGTATAAGCCCACCTCTAGCACAGGCATATAGGTATTATGTATAGGGGGCCTACATTTCTAGAAGGCCATCATTCAATCGCCGGGGGGGGGGGGTAGGTAATATTTTTAAAATACAAACTCTGCAAGAAATAGTCTAGTCTGAATAATTTACTTCAATAGTCTACCCAGTGTTTTTAACATGTAGACTTTAGTAGGCCTAATCAAATTTGAAATAGTCTTGTTGAAATTATGTGAGGATAAATAATCTAACGCCCATCCCCCCCCCCCCCGGATTTTTTGTGGGTCTGTGAGTTGAGGGGTTGTGGGTCGAGGGTTGTGGGTGAGGGTTCGAGGGGGCTATGAAGGTGACCAGGTCATGCAGATCAGAAAGCAAGTGTCTGCATGACGCCATCTGGGTTAGTTTCTAAATGGTGCTTTGTAAAACATGTCGTTTTTATTTTGGATTTCGTATTCACTTTAATGTTGACTTGTATCACTCAGAGTAGGGTCTATTATACCTGATGGGACATGCCCATATCGTATCGCATAACTTTAGGTGGTCTCTATGAAAAAATCAGACACTGCTCCAGAAACCATCACGGTGACGTATCACATGATGTCCACCTTGGATTTTTTTACACAGTTCTGCTTCAAGATCGATACGCTACATGATAAAACAGGCCATAATGCGGATAGTTCACGTGAGAAGCTGCGAAAAAGTATGTGAAGAGGCCAGCCACCCTCCCTGTCAGCCCTGATAAATATTAAATAACATCATAATCACGCGTACTTGATAAGACGGTCAACTCACACTTTTGTTGTTTTACTCTTTATATTGCTTTATATTGCTTTATATCTAGCTATATTGAGATCGTCTGTATTTGTGATGCAATGTTCATCATTGTGTAGAGGGGTAGGCTACTGGGATGATTTCTAGTGGTAGTAGGGCCTACCTATTGCCCCCCACCTGGGGAGGGTCATTAGGGATCTGTTTCGTATGTTGCATGTTGTACGGGATGGTACGGAAGCACACAGCGATTATCCAAGGGAAGCTGCAGCCCCCACATGTCTGGCTATTATCTTCGGGCAGATTGCCGGCAGCGTACCCTGGTTTCTCCGCTCAACAGCGTTGCCATTACAGCTTCCACATCAGTACAGGCACTGGTGTTGACCTACCCGGTATGACTTGGCTGTCTAACTCATTTACTGCGAGAGGCCCAGTCACACTGACTGCCATTTTGTTTCCACAGCCAGCTGTGTAAAAACGACACTCGCGCTGCCTACCAAAAAAATCGGATGCCATGAAATTGAGACGAATATTTCAAGTGCCTACTAAAACTAGGCCATTTTTTGCAGACGTAAGCTTTTGATCGTATTAGAACTATTAGGCCTACATTTAAAAATGGAGGTCACTGTGTCAGAGCCTTGCGATGTCATCAGGGTAGTGTTGGACATGACAAGGCCTTAATCTCCCAGCAATTGTTTGACATTGGGTGTCTCAAGTGGGATCTTGAAAGGGAATTACCGTGCGCTATTGTTACTCTGGGGACTGTCCGACACGAGTATAGTGGAGCTGTGTTTTGTATAGCCAAACCAAAGTCTCCGACTGTCTGTGCATGCATGGGGGTAAATCCCTTAGACATGCCAAGAACCCCTTATCGGGCGAGTGAAGGAAAACACTCACTACATAACCCAACATGCCCTCTCACCCCACCGTCTCGACATCATTCATCTCATCAATGGACAGCACTGTTTTTATCGCATTACAATGTCAGGACCATTAGTGCTAGCTAACTAGCACTCCACCCCCACCCCCCACCCCCCCCCCCCACCCCCCGAACCGACGAAACTCATTGACATGTGCGTCTCACCAAGACGAGGGAGAAATGTTGCAAATGTGTCTGAATTGGCACAAGTGAGATGCACAGCCAGCTGGTATAACTGTCATTTGTGAAGACAGTCCATTTCCGACCTTGGGCTTTAGCCATCGCTGTATTAACCATGTCTATTAATGACGCCCATACATCACGCTTGTTTTTGTTGCAGGTTACTGCCCATTATCTCGTGCGTGTTTCGTGTTAAAGCCATTGGTACTGTTTGTTTGACTCTGATTACTTAGAGGGCCAGCATTAAATCTCCAGGAGGGGGAGGGGGGGGGGTTGTTGAGTATTTTTTAAACGAATATTTTAAGACTGATTTTTCATGAAATAGATAATTATCTGAAGGACATGCTGTAAATAAATATTTAATGGCCTGAACAGTTTTTTTTTATCATCGCTTCGTTTCTCTCCTTAACCCCCACATCAATACTAAGCCTAGTTTAGGATCCAACTTTGTACACTAAAAAAAATAATTTTAGGAAAGTGAAATAAAGCTTTTGCTAGAGGCAGAGTGTGAAATAAAGAAAATTTTGCACACAAGAGCTGAAGTAAATAATTTGTCCAGTTCAAAAACCCCCTCCCCTGATAGCAAAAAAAATCCCGTGTTCTTAATATTTACAACTAGCTCTACAACTAGATCTCAAAATATGCAGGAGTATTTCTTTAGATTTGGAAAAGGTTGCGACTGATATATAGAGTCTATTGAATTATTGAACATTATGTCAATAAGTGCCACAAATTTGTAATAAACATAATGTCCATTTATCTATGTAGAAAACGTGTTCAGTATCGTAATAGTCAGCAACAATAAAAAACTAGGAGAGACAAGGTAAATCCAGTCTGTAAACTTTACAACATACGTTTCACTAATTCAAATCACTGCAATAGTTTCAAATTTATGGTCTAAGTCCCTCATAATCAGAGAGCACGACTCGTGCACCCAGTCTTGACATTATAGACTACTACACGAAATCCAGTCTTCCCGAGGAAATCGCAAATCTGTTCATTACTTGTTAGGTTATGCGACGGACAAACAAAAAATATATATATCACAAAAGTATTTTTTTTCTTTTCTAACCACTCCTAAACTACATCAATATTTTACTAGAGTTGTGGTAATACTTATCATCTTAAAATGTCATCAGATAATAGATGAGAAAAACGATTTACTAATTATGATATTATTTTCTTTTCGTCACACTTCCTCTGTACACCTTTATTGCAAGTCAGGGTTACTCTTGAGGGACATGTCAGCTTCTTTGTGTTTGTTATTTGGGTCATATAACTTCACCACAAACTGGCGTGCCACCCTCAAAGCTGTTGCCTCATCTGCTGTATCTATTTGATCAAAGTGGGTCTTTGTCTTCTAGCCTCTCAACACACTTGAGAAACTTCTATTTGCCTATTCCAAAGAATAGTGATGTTGTGTCGGTCCCTGTCAATGCATGCAACGCTGGTGACTTTGTAGTATGGCGGGATTCAAATTTGCACAGATTTCATGCACCGGGATTACATGGTGCTCACCTAATAATAATAAACTTTATTTATAGAGGGTTGATCATTCGGTAACTGCCCTATGTTCAGAAGGTTCTATGTTCAGAAGGTTCTATGTTCAGAAAATATTTGTTCAAAAGGTTCTATGTTCAGAAGGTTCTTTATTCAGAAGGTTCTATGTTCATAAGGTCCTATGTTCAGAAGGTCCTATATTCAGAAGGTCCTATGTTCAGAAGGTCCTATGTTCAGAAAATATTTGTTCAAAAGGTCCTAAATTCAGAAGGTTGTATGTTCAGAAGGTCCTATATTCAATCAGATATATTCAGAAGATGCTATATTCAGAAAATTCTTTGTTTGATGTAGGAAAAAACTTACATCTTTCAGTTTCAGGTAAACTACAGTGCAAGATAACAAATCACAGCCTCTCATTTTAGCTCATTCGGTCAAAGTTCAGATGAGCTTTTGTCATGGCGCGTTGTCCGTCGTCTGTCCGTCCACAATAGCCCAAATTCCTATCGGGACTTCATACTTGCCAACAGTTTGATTTTAAAAATCGGTAGGTATTGACAAGATAATTAGAACAGGTCTATGGTTTTGACCTGGTCCGCAGGAGGTGTGCTCCCAGGTGTGCCAAAGGTGGCCCGGCCTGCTAGGGGGGTGCGGAGGCATGCCCCCCCCCCCGAATTTTTTTTAAATACATGTACTCTATGAGTCATTTCCTGCATTCCAGCCACAGTTTCACCATTTATTTTGAGTAGTTTTTTTATGTTTTTACAGTAGCTGGAGTAGATTTACAGGTGTATTCTATTTTTATGAGCTGATAAGTTGAAATGCGGTAGGATAGGCCTATAAAATCGGTAGGCAGTGGATAGACCTTGAAATCGGTAGCCTACCGCCAGAATCGGTAGGGTTGGCAGGTATGGGACTTTAATCAACACAAAACCAGGAGTGATCACAGAAGGATAGCCCTCGCAATTCAGGAATATGACACTATAGGCCCCTATCTGAATTCAAATCCACCTAAATCCGGTGCTAGAGTGAATTTGTCCTATAGCTTTTTTCTGTTTTTTTATTTTAAAGGGACTGGCCCAGGCTAAAATCCTCAAAAAATCGGTGATTTTATTTCGGGTTCTTAATATGACCATATGATGTAAACATGTACATAGACTAGAACTGCAAATTTTCATAATTTTTGTGCTGCGCACTTACCAGTTAGACTAGATATAGAGACGAAATTCCCGCATTTCTTATTTTTGACATGGTTGTCAATAATTACAAATCAGGAATTTCGTCTCTATATCAAGCCTAACTGGTGAATGCGCAGCACAAAAATTATAAAAATTTGCAGTTCTAGTCTATGTACATGCTTACATCATATGGTCATATTAAGAACCCGAAATAAAATCACCGATTTTTTGATGATTTTAGCCTGGGCCAGTCCCTTTAATCTATTCCAGGTTTTTTTTTGGGTGTCTGCATATCCCAAAAATGCGTTGTATATTTGGGTTGACCAAAACATGAGTGGAAATCGCTATTAAAATAAAGTCAATAATGAATAGATTGCACAAGAAAGCACCATTCAGAGCCTTGTTTTAACTATAGGCTTACCATTGGCCACAATTATTTTGGTAAATCTGTAGCGCATGTTTTACCTCGATTTCTCAACGATTTTGAACCGATTTTTTTTCTGCACAGGCCGTCAAGTCAAACCCTAACACCAGTAAAAGTTTAGTTAGATCATTCGATATATGATAATATTCCTGAATTAGCGTAATGGGTTGATAGAGGGACGTCATAATTTCAATTTACAACAATCATTCAAATCGTCTAACTTTTCAACTAATACAAATAATCTTACGTTCATAAAATTTCATGAAAATTGGTTGATAATTGACGGAGTTTTCATTGGTTGATAATTGACGGAGTAGTTTCACAGTCAGGGTACATGAAAGTGTCTCATTTTACTAAAAATCTGAAATCCTTTGATTGCTTTCTTTTTCTATTTTTCGGTTAGTATGTATATTCAGAGTTATGTATGTAAATTTTTAGGCCTACAACTATCATAGATTTTTTTCTATAGGCTTCGATTGATCAATTGCGATGAAATTTAAAGGGACTGGCCCAGGCTAAAATCATCAAAAAATCGGTGATTTTATTTCGGGTTCTTAATATGACCATATGATGTAAGCATGTACATAGACTAGAACTGCAAATTTTTATAATTTTTGTGCTGCGCATTCACCAGTTAGGCTTGATATAGAGACGAAATTCCTGATTTGTAATTATTGACAACCATGTCAAAAATAAGAAATGCGGGAATTTCGTCTCTATATCTAGTCTAACTGGTAAGTGCGCAGCACAAAAATTATGAAAATTTGCAGTTCTAGTCTATGTACATGTTTACATCATATGGTCATATTAAGAACCCGAAATAAAATCACCGATTTTTTGAGGATTTTAGCCTGGGCCAGTCCCTTTAAAGGTTATTTTTGGCTTCACTCAAAGCCCATTTTATTGAACAAAAATGTTGTTTCACAAAAGTTATTTATTTTATTTTGATCACAGTTGTCATATAAGTCATACTAAAGCACCTTTTTTTAAAAAACATATACATTTTTTTTGTAATATTTTTTTTAGCGTAAAAACGGTACAGTAAATTTAAATCCATGGTAGAGCACAATGTTTTATTAATCAATACACATCAATTATTTCAAATAATGCATTATTAAATTAACACTGAGCATATTTCACATGCTGTGTTGAAAACATTGTGCTTGTAAATATTGTAGTTAATAAAATATCACTTGTCGAAGAAGTGGTAAAATATTCTTTTTTTTATTCGGAGAGGACATTTTTTGACATGTATATATTTTTGTATATGAAATGTATTTTGTGTGGTTCTACCTCGCTATTTGACTAGTTCAAGCAATCTTACATGGACCTCCGTCCATTAAAAAAGTATAAAAAAGTATTTTTTAGTCTTTTTTTTCAAATTTGACAATGAAACAGAGCATTTCGAATAGTAAAATAATATTTTTTATGAATTGTTATAAAAGAAAACCTTGCCCTTTTTTAATGTTTTACATAACTTGATTAACTCCCAACAGTACATAAATTACTACTGTACCACAATTGCGATAATATTAAAATTCTGAACAAAATCTCCTAATCCAATCTTTCCTTTTTATTCGGAGAGGACATTTTTTTGACATGCCTGAAAAATGAGTAAATATATAGCCAAATAATAAATTATAGCTAATATATGCACTAATTTCACAAGGCTACTTCTTCTGGCATAGATAAACCAAATCATGCTTTACTGAACAAAAATAATGTATAATTAGTTAATTCGGAGAGGACAATTTTTGACAGAATTTCTCATGGACATAAAGCGATGAAGAATATTCACTTACATGTAACCATTGTTTAATAAGCAAAGATGATAAACTCACTGATAATTGGATGTATGAGCACATTAGAACCAATAACAGAGTTAAAGACCTGTTTAGCCTGTGTATTAGGCACCATTTGTACACAAGGACTAATTATCCGGAGAGGACATTTTTTTTACATGGAAATTTGCAGATAAATCACACGAGAAAAACATAGAAAAGTATGTTAGTTTTGTGCACTGAGACACACCTTAGGATTATCAATACGATTTTTTTATGTATTGCTACGAGTAAATTATTGACATACTGAAAATTGTTTTATTCGGAGAGGACATTTTTTGACGGGAAGCCAACATGAGGATATGGAAGTGAAAATAACTTTTCAAGTTGATCATATTTTAATAAAATTTCCATGCATTCTTTTTAAACACATTTTCACAGTTGGATAAACATAAAATAATCAACTCCATCTTTTTTATTTAAAAAATAGACATTGTTAAAGATGTGCTATTCGGAGAGGACATTTTTTTACGGGAAAAATCACAAAAATCGCAAAATGACATTTTTACAAAAAATTGTTTTCTTCTGCTGTATTTTTTTGGCAGCATTGCAGTAAACACATGAGTCATACATAATTCACAGATAAATTACATATCCAGTACACATGGTGTTTTTTTTAAACACCATTGGAATATTGTTTTAATTTATGTGAGACGGCTATTTGTGTCCAAAAAAGGTATAAAAGCACATCAAACGAGTACAAATTATCCGATTTTGTTCATTTTTTCGCAGTGTAGGCTCATCGTTTGGTTCTGATTCATTTTTTGTGGTGAAATGCCACTTTAAATGATCATAGCAAAAGCAAATAAGCCATATTGGCTAATATATGAGTGTGTACCCTGACTGTGAAACTACCCTTAACGAAAAACATGCGCTACTGGTTAGTTCTGTCCTAATGTGTAGCGTGGGATGGATGGATTTAACCTTAGATTGATTCGTTTTACCCGAAAAAATCAACGTTTTTCAACATGGCGGTGACTGAGAGCAATCTCGACCCAAGGTCTGAAATATGTTCATAACATTTTAATGACTGTGCTGAAAAAAATTAGGTGAGCATGCAACCTTGTAGCTAAAAGACTGATTCTATAAAAAAGTTTTTTCTTAGATATGACTGTCCCACGATTTTGTATGGGGTCAAGCTTCAGCCACTGCGGCTAGAATGGAGTTACCCTCTGTTATTGCTACTCTGGGGCATATCCGACCCGAGGATATCGGACCTGTGTGAAAGGCCAAGGTGTTTCGACCGCTTGGGAAGGTCTGTGGGTAATTCGTCTATAGTCAGATTCACATGAAATTATTCAACCAGGGTGAATGAACTTCGCGGATTTCTCAGTCAATTCTGAACCAATTTTCCTGACATTTTGCACAGACAGTTACCGATCCATGGGGCGACTACTCTGAAAATTTTGCTAAGTTTTACAAGGTATTTAGAAGAAGGTAGATCATTTGACATGTAATGAACTTATAAGACAAAGCTATAATGGGTTTATAAAAGACGACAATTTTTATTTACTACATGTTAAATTGACTAACGTTTAATATAGACCCTATACAATATTTTTCAATGAAATTTTCAGGGTAGTCGCCTCATGATCAGAAAATAATGCTTGGAATATTGTATGAGAATTAGTTGAGAATTGACGGAGAAATCAGCGAGATCATTCGCCACGGTTAATGTGAATCCGACTATAAGCATGCCCAGAATCCCTTATCGGGCGAGTGAAGGAAAATACTCTCAATAACCCATGCCCTATAACCCCATGCTCACATCATCATATGTACATCATTCATCTCATCAATTAACTGCACTGTTTTTATCGTCTTGCAATGTCACTTAAAAGACTGTTAGTCTGCTGTCGAAAAGGGACGTAAAGCAGCAATTTACAATTACATGACCTCGACATCTATACGACCTTGATTTTTAACTACAATTATTTGTCTCCTTTGCACAATACACTCAACATGTTTATTGCTCTGAAATGTAGACCTACACCACATGTGTATTTCACTGGTCACGGTGATCATTTCTTCTATTTAAAATACGTATTGCTTATTGTAGATATAGACGGATTCCGATAAATTGAATAAATAATATTGTTTAATTGCCAGCGTACTTTCTAAACATAGGACCTTCTGAACAAATATTTCTGAACATAGGACCTTCTGAACATAGAACCTTTTGAATATAGAACCTTCTGAACATAGAACCTTCTGAACATAGAACCTTCTGAACAAAGGACCTTCTGAACATAGAATCTTCTGAACATAGGACCTTCTGAACATAGAGCTGTAACCGGTCAAGTTAGATGACACTGCCATATATGTTTACCATGGGGGGATTAGATTGTTGTCTGATAGGCCTACTTGCTATTGGTTTGTAGCTACTCATCACAGGCGTCACAGTTGCTCCTGACCCTAGTGGAATTTTCCATGTCACATCGGTCAAATACACCTCTAACAGTATTGAAACTGCCCAGCCCGGGGAACGAACCACCGACCCTGGCATCGTGATGCCTGAGCGTTACTAATCGAGTTAAAAAATCGACTCCATGGCCAGAGTAGTAATCACTCAAGGCCACCTAACACACACCCGGCTACACATCAACTACAGTTACAGATCGCTCAAGTGACTTTGTAATGTTGCACTTTGCTAGCTCTTCAAAAGTGTGATGGTGGCCACCCATGAATTGCAGCTTTGTAATTCCATCGCGGATATATACATTATGGAGGAAGAGATTAAAGTTTGCGTTCTAGTTCATGTAACGTTATAAGGTCAGATTTTGTAGTTTTCCCGAGGGTACCATCTTCATTAAATAATGAGGCTGGCTCAAAACAGATTCCAGTGTTACATCATGGCCAGGGACTAATCAAACAATTAGTCTAAAGGGACTTGCCCAGGCTAAAATCATCAAAAAAATCTGTGATTTTATTTTGGCTTCTTAATATGACCATATGATGTAAACATGTCCATAGACTAGAACTGCACAAGTTTTTTTTATTTTTTGTGCTGCGCTTTCACCAGTTAGACTAGATTTCTAATTATTGACAACCATGTCAAAAATAGGAAATACGGGAATTTCGTCTCTATATCTAGCCTAACTGGTGAATGCGCAGCAGAAAAAATTCAAAAACTTTTGCAGTTCTAGTCTATGGACATGTTTACATCATAATGGTCATATTAGGAAGCAAAAATAAAATCACCGATTTTTTTATGATTTTAGCGTGAGCCAGTCCCTTTAACAAAAACCCTATGCTATATGGCTTTCAGGTGCATGATCAGTGAATTAATGGAGATGATTGGGTGGTCACTGTTTTACCAATGCAAGGCTTAAAAGCATGAGCAATTTAGAAGTTATCTTTATTTCCATAAAATCAAATTCATAGTCCCGACTCTGACGCCATTCATCGAACAGCAGGATCAGAAACGACGAGTCTATGATATAATTCATGCATGGGAAGACTGTGCCATCATGAGACAAAGACATTCAACACCTTTCCAAAATATTTAACATTTTATAAATATAATGCTTTGGCGACACATAGCAATATAAGTTTGTTACAGCATCCAGCTAGGTAAACAATAGACGATAGGAAAACATTTTATTCAAAAAGTCAGAATGTACCCTATACTCGAGGCACATTGAGACAAAGACAATTATGCTTTTTAGTTCATGTATAAGGTCAGATTTGGTAGTTTTCCTGAGGGTACCATCTTCATTAAATAATGATGTGGGGATGGATGTCACAGACTGGCTCAAAACAGATTTTATTGTTACATCACGGTCTTCATGGTGAACTTGGGCCACTTTCAAGTAACGTTGAAACACCATGGGAGCGTATGGGTCATAATACATGTAAGTCTATCATGTCTATGAGACGGGTATTATTTATGGTGATACGTTAAAATACATTGTAAATCGTTGTAGCGGATGATATTTGACGGGTGATATATTTCAAAGTTAGTAGGGGGGACCGGGGCTAGTTCGCACAGGGGTTAGTAGGTACAGTGCCCTTAATTTTGACAGTAAATGTATTTTCTGCCTCCTAGTGAAGGACTGCATCAGTACCCTTGATTTCATGTTCGAAGGGTTTTTTCAAAACAAATGATGAAAAAGTAAAAACACTTTTTCATTTTGAGGGGTCGAAAGTATTTTTTTGCTCTCGCACAAAATGTTATTTTCTCAATGTTTACCATTGAATCTGACAGTTTCAACTCCCATAGTTGTAGTGCCTTAACTGAAGTTAATAATCCTTTATACATGTCAAGTTGCCTTCTATGATGGTAATTCTAAATATAAAAAAGCAAAATACGTCCAAGTAGGGTTTGTTCGAACAAAGAACAAATCAAATAGGGCTAGTTCGACTGTTCAGATTAACCCCACAAAATATCTGGTACATCCAACACTTCAGACGAACCCCATCCCATGTTCGAACTAACCCCAATGGTGGGGTCTGTTCGAACAGTGAAAAATCTTTAACGTTTTTCATAAGGACATGGCGCAATGCTTAGAGCGTGGCGCTTTGCCGATGTCGCTGCGATTCCGATCGATTCCCGTTCGGTGCAGGATTTTCAGAGAAATATCATGTTTCTCCCTTCTCAATCTTGGGACATTATTTCGATGTTGTGTCCTTGGGCAAGGCACTTCACCCTCAAATGCTTCACTTGACTCAGGTGAAAATGAGTACCTGGTAGGACGGAGATGGCAATGTGTACGATAAGTTCAATGCGCCGAAATGGCTGCAGGACTGTATGCTCTACGTGGAGTTAAAATGGCACACGAATGAACAGGTCCAGTAACTAGGGGATAAAATGTCAAGTCGGATGATAGGTCTTCAGACTTGATATCAGACTATAAACCTGCACCTTTACTTTGTTTCCAATTTGAGAATAATGTATGCTAAAAATAACATCTATAGTTGAATACTTCTGGACAAAAATATAAGTCTCCTAACTTCATCCTATACAAAATTAAATGATTTTTTTCAAAATTTTGCTCGAACTAGCCCTGGTCTCCCCTACCTTTAATTATGTGACGAAATGAGCGTGGACAGGGTAAACCAATTTTCTGTGGTGACACACAGCTTTTCAGAAAAAAATTATTTAAAAAACGCACTATAAACTAAAATTAGATGTTATAATTCAAGTTGTGAATACTTTGTCGGCATGCATCAGTAACTTTTTTGCTGCGCATTTCGCTGTTCTGCTCTCGCCAGTTATCCACAATAGAAGAAGACGTGTACATTTTATTGTCCTGCCCTTTGTTTTTTGTTTCTGAATCCATCGTAGCTGCTTGGAATAAACTACTTATAAGATTTTGCGGAAGAGGTTCTCCGAGAAACTCATACAAACCTTCCACAATGTTATCCGGGTTCTTGACAAGATCCTCATATTTCAATATGTGCAGAGAGTTTGGGAATTGTTTTTTTAGATCCAGGTATATTTTGTGATCCGCCGACATCTGTTCACATAAATTTCCAATGGGAACAACATGACCTTTCCTGGAGACATAAAGCATGCGTGGATCCATCACGTAATAGATTATTTTAATATCGGGGATTTTGTTTATAATAGCTTTGACGGACTGCATGGTCATCCTCACCACTTTAACTGCTTTAATACGATGTTTTTGACAGGTCTTCTCCTGTTTATGTATACAAGGTTCTGAAGCGGAGATATCAGGATATACACCCAGTCTCGACATATATGGGTCTAATTCACGTCCACATTGTTTCTCATTTTCATGATTAAAACAATTCCTGGCAGCTGCAGCTGTAGCGTGACACCCATTTCTGATTCTGTCATCTAGATTAGTGAAGTTACAGACGCTGAATGTCTCTGCTCTGCAATCTGCCTTTGGTTTGGGTCTCAGGCATTTCAGCAATGATACTGTACTTTTAGATGATTTCAGTAAACAGTGATCTATCGCCTCTGGGTATAAACTCAAAAAATCACAGCCTAGAATCTTGTCCATGTAATTTGCCGTAGCCTTCTTCTCGTCATCACCTATTTTCCTATGTTACAAGTGAAGAAGAGAGTTATAATGCAACCTTAGTGTTAAATTGGTGCAACTTCCACTTTACAAAGGGGCAGTTGCACCCTTTCATCACCAAGGTGCGACAAATACTTATATTTCTTGACATAAAATAAATTACAATTGACAAAAAATATACACACTTCATCTAGATGTCTTGAATTATATAACATAATTTTTTTTAAATCACGATTAACCTTGTACTTCTATTATCGTCACTACACGTTTCTGAAGCTTATTTTAAACAAGCACGTGGAATTTTCTCATAGGAAATTTAATTTTACAAGTGTCATGCAGTAAAATTCAATGTATTTACTTAAGTGTTACATACTCGCATTGAAGATTAAATATATAACTGTTTAAAATTGGCTGTTACGTCTTTTAATTTCCGTATTGATCATAAATCATTAGAGGAAAGTAAAATGACAAAGTAGACCTGGGATCTATAGAGCCTATATTACACAATTTACTTGGAATGTGTCATTGATTTCACACCAAAAACTCGTTTTTTACATGACTCGAATGAAAAAAAGTTGTATCCAATATAATGCGGCAAACCCTGTCACTTTGCTATTACACAGATTTCGTACAGATGCTTGAAACTTATTGAATTTGAGCAGATGGGACAGCTGATTTCATGTATTCTGTTAATTTTGTAGCATGCATTATAATCTAGCATGTAGTATCTAATATACCGTATATTATCAAAGAGAATATATGTGGGAAAGCATATGTGATATTTTCATTATGGCACGCGAAAACGTTTCCTAAAATTGGTACGCAAACAATTAAGGATGTTGCTTTCATTGCTTAAATTTGTCTTTGAACAATGAGCTTGAAAAAAATCCTTTAAATTTTCGTTAATTTTGTTTGTGTCTTGTGTACGGCCCCTTATTAGATCTTTATCACCTGAGATTCATCTTGTCATTAAATATGGTTGATTTGGTGGCGGGAAATCCTTCGAGTAGAAAATGTCTGAAGAATGGACCCAAGGCCTCACACCAGTAATATGCTTCCAGCTCCAGGACGAACAGCTTCTCAAAGAAAAATGTATCGTCCTCCAAGTAACTGAACAATAAGATCTTCTTTGGTTCTAGGTCCTGTAATTAAATGGATCGTCAATATAGCCTATATTTTTACAGAGTGAGTGAGTGAGTGAGTGAGTGAGATAGTCAGAAAGACAGCCAAATTGTCTTAAGAATGTAGGGTCCTAGTCTTTAGCTTAATAAAAAATACAATGTATTTTACTTCAGCTCAATATCAATAATGACGGCCTATTTTTTTATATCAGTACATATAGGACAGTTCAGTTGGCTATATGATATAGGCCGACATTTATGTCATAAGTTTATCTTCTAGAATTTTTACCATGAATGTTCATTTGAAGGTTTTACGTTTTTATTGTTTATACGTATCTGTAGATGTTTTTGTCGTGTCATTCGCCATTTATGTAGAGCCTAAATGTTCAATTTCGATCTGTTGTGTAGTAGGCCTAGGCCTACATATTAGAACACAGCTGTTTAAGTTACCTTGTTGCTCTGTAGTGAATGCGATGGCACCTTTTCGTCGGGTATTTTGCTCACTCCTTTGCTGAAAATGTTTTTATACATAGGCCTATCCAGAAAACTGTTTTCTTCATCAGCATTCCCTGCAGGATGTATATCATGTTGTCGCCATGGATTAAACTGTCAAACAATTATTATAGTCGCCATGCATGACTATATATATTTTCTGGCAAACAGTCTCTGAGACACCACATAATGTACACTACATATTATATTGTACTCGGCACAATCCATCACATAATGTAGGCCTACACTAGACTACATGTTATATTGTACTCAGCACAATCCACCACATAATGTACACTACATATTATATTGTACTCAGCCCAATCCACCACATAATGTATACTACATATTATATTATACTCAGCACAATCCACCACATAATGTACACTACATATTATATTGTAATCAGCACAATCCACCACATAATGTGCACTACATATTATATTATACTCAGCACAATCCACCACATAATGTATACTACATATTTTATTGTAATCGGCACAATCCACCACATAATGCACACTACATATTATATTGTACTCAGCATAATCCACCACATAATGTTTACTACATATTATATTGTAATCAGCACAATCCACCATATAATGTACACTACATATTATATTATACTCAGCACAATCAACCACATAATGTATACTACATATTATATTGTAATCAGCACAATCCACCACATAATGTATACTACATATTTTATTGTAATCGGCACAATCCACCACATAATGTACACTACATATTATATTGTAATCAGCACAATCCACTACATAATGTATACTACATATTATATTATACTCGGCATAATCCACCACATAATGTACACTACATATTATATTATACTCAGCATAATCCACCACATAATGTATACTACATATTATATTGTAATCTGTCAAACAATTATTATAGTCGCCATGCATGACTATATATATTTTCTGGCAAACAGTCTCTGAGACACCACATAATGTACACTACATATTATATTGTACTCGGCACAATCCATCACATAATGTAGGCCTACACTAGACTACATGTTATATTGTACTCAGCACAATCCACCACATAATGTACACTACATATTATATTGTACTCAGCCCAATCCACCACATAATGTATACTACATATTATATTGTAATCAGCACAATCCACCACATAATGTGCACTACATATTATATTATACTCGGCATAATCAACCACATAATGTATACTACATATTATATTGTAATAAGCACAATCCACCACATAATGTATACTACATAGTTTATTGTAATCGGCACAATCCACCACATAATGTATACTACATATTATATTGTAATCAGCACAATCCACCACATAATGTGCACTACATATTATATTATACTCAGCACAATCCACCACATAATGTACACTACATATTATATTATACTCAGCATAATCTACCACATAATGTACACTACATATTATATTGTAATCAGCACAATCCACCACATAATGTATACTACATATTTTATTGTAATCGGCACAATCCACCATATAATGAACACTACATATTATATTGTACTCAGCACAATCCACCATATAATGTACACTACATATTATATTATACTCAGCACAATCCACCACATAATGTATACTACATATTTTATTGTAATCGGCACAATCCACCACAAAATGTACACTACATATTATATTGTAATCAGCACAATCCACTATATAATGTATACTACATATTATATTGTACTCAGCATAATCCACCACATTATGTACACTACATATTATATAATACTCAGCATAATCCACCACATAATGTATACTACATATTATATTGTAATCAGCATAATCCACCACATAATGTACACTACATATTATATAATAATCAGCATAATCCACCACATAATGTATACTACATATTATATTATACTCAGCACAATCCACCACATAATGTACACTACATATTATATTATACTCAGCATAATCCACCACATAATGTATACTACATATTATATTGTAATAAGCACAATCCACCACATAATCTACACTACATATTATATTGTAATCAGCACAATCCACAACATAATGTATAATACAACATTTAAGTGTTTGGCTTCATCCAAGTTTTTCGATTTACTTCATTCGCTGATTAGTGATTAATATTAACTGACTGTTAGAAATGAACGTTTAAACATCAAGACTTGCAAAAGTTTGGTATAAAATTAAACAAATATGATATATATATTTGAGCATTTTTTACCCAATTGAAGTTACGCGAGACGTGACTTCAAGTGGGCGAACATTTCAATTACGGTATTTAACATATCGCTTTATTATTAATGGTCAACCCTTCAGCCGCCAAATGTTTAAATTTGAATTTTCACCCACTTGAAGTTGTGTTTCGCTGACGCGATCCACAACTTCAAGTGAGTGAACAATATTCAGATTTGACAAAATAGGTGTCAAAAAAAGTCAAATCTTGTTGATTATTGTCACTTTTTATCTTTAACAGGTTTAAAAGCTGAAATGTAATGTGCTAATATAAAATGTAAAAAACGACTATAGATTGCACTGGCGGTTAACGGGTTAAATAAAGATGCAAATTTATACTTTGACACAATTGTTTCTTCACTAACCAATACGTGTCTGTCCTGCCGCGTCAACTGTAGACTTAGCTTTCCACAACATGAGACAGGAAGCCAGAATTCCCAGTAATATTATCATGTTCACCAGCGATCTCGACGTCACTCGCTGCATCGTATTAAAATACGTGGTTGACATGCCCATGGTGACAAGGATCTCTAACTCTGAAGCTCAAAACGCCAAAAACTAATCTTGATAACTCGTTCTAGAAACTTGTCATAGATTTGCAATATTTCAGATCAGCGGATGCACCATGATATACGGTTTTCGACTTCAATACACTCTTTGCAATAACAACACGCCACACAGTGACCAAAAGCTGAACTATTAAGTTGGGACTCCTGTTACACCCTTTTCAATGACAACACGCCACACAGTGACCAAAATTGAACTATTTAGTTGGGACTTCTGCTTACGCGATTACTCGTGCAAAGAGTGTATATAGAGTAACAATCAAAGCCTATAATGCACACAGCAAACCAGAGAGGCCTATACCGAAGACACGTATATGATGGGCATAATTGTGTCGCTTTCTCGTCGCAAATTTTCAATCGGTTGTTTCAATGCTGGGCCAGGAACGGCGATGCTGGCCCAACATTGTAACAACTATAGACCAATGTGTCCCGCTGAATGCACGGGATGTTTGAGTAATTTTACGGTGCATGAATTTACACAAGGGTTGTCATGCTGTGGAAAAAGAATAATTGTTTCTATTTAGTATCAGTTATGTAGTCAACCATGTTGTTGTGAGAAGTGTATTGTTTTTTTGATGGTTTCGCAGTCACATGGATGTGTAGAGCAAATTTAGCTTGGTTGCCGGAGAGAAACCCTTGGGGGGATTTTTTAATTTGCATAAATCCAAGATGGCCGTCATGACCGTGATTAGGGCATAAATTTCAATCCAGACGACGTATAGACACATGTAATAGTGGGCTTTGTAACTAAAAACAACTTTTAAATATACATAAAAAGATGCAATTTGGCACAGATTTTCTTCAAATAATTTCAGGAAAATGTATTGGTTATTCTAAATCTGAAAAATGGCTGCGAAATTCAAGATGACCGCCATTTGTGCAAGGTTAAACCATAAATTGATAGAATTTTCTACAAAATAGTAGCAGATTCGTGATTTTGGTGTCTACCATGGGGTTTGCTGCTACGCCGGACATAGTGGTATGGCCAGAATGTACTATAGGACATTGCATTGTGGGTAGAGTCCAAGATGGGCGCCATATACTCAAGGTCATCAATAAATTGATTTAATTTTCTTCAGAATAGTAGCAGATTCGTGATTTTGGTGTCTACCATAGGGTTTTCTGGTAAACCCGACATAGTGGTAAGGCCAGAAAAATAATTTGCGATATGGTCTCACCACCCTAAATGAGCCGAAATCCAAGGGGGGTGGCTACTGACTAGAGAATCCCTACCCAAATTACTGCTTTAAATGGTTGTTTCCGCTTCTGGTGAATTAAGAAAAATACAGGAATGTTGTAATTATGTGGATAAATTGTAAGCACACACTGTTTTCGCTATCTGTGATATGAGGTATAACTGTTATGTGAGATTTTCGGATGGACACATGGGGTGAGAAGGATTTGTGTCTTTTCTGGGAATGGGCGCAAGAATATTTCGGGAGATCTGGGCAAAACGGACCATTTTTTCAACATTGGAGCGTAGCTCAAAACGCAGGAAGTTAGCATACCATTTTCGAAACAGTTTTTGAAAAAGGACAGCTTAGGCTTTATTATGGTGTGTCACATAGGGGGGCAGCTAGGGACGAAAGTGGTGATTTCGGCCCTTGGAATGTTGGCATTATACATGTGTTTCAATGGGACTGGCATTTGGGGTGGTGAGACCACATTGCATTGTATGTGAAATTCAAGATGGCCGCCATATGTTCAAGGTCAAACCATAAATTGATATCATTTTCTTCAGAATAGTAGCAGATTCGTGATTTTGCTGTCTACCATGGGGTTTTCCGGTACGCCTGACATAGTGGTATGGCCAGAACGTACTATAGGACATTGCATTGTGGGTAAAATCCAAGATGGCCGCCATATGTTCAAGGTCAAACAATGAATTGATAGCATTTTCTTGAGAATAGTAGCAGATTCGTGATTTTGGTGTCTACCATGGGGTTTTCTGGGACACCCGACATTGTGGTATGGCTAGAAAATAATTTATGACATTGCATTGTGGGTAAAATCCAAGATGGCCGCTATATGTTCAATGTCAAACAATAAATTAATATAATTTTCTTCAGAATAGTAGCAGATTCGTGATTTTGGTGTGTACCATGGGGTTTTCTGGGACGTCCGACATTATGGTATGGCCATAAAATAATTTATAACATTACATTGTGGGTAAAATCCAAGACGGCCGCCCTATGTTCAAGGTTAAACAATAAATTAATATAATTTTCTTCAGAATAGTGGCAGATTCGTGATTTTGGTGTCTACGCCTGGCATATTGGTATGGCCAGAACGTACTATAGGACATTGCATTGTGGGTAAAATCCAAGATGGCCGCCATATGTTCAAGGTCAAACAATAAATTGATAGCATTTTCTTTAGAATAGTTTCCGGGCATGCCCGGCATAGTGGTGCGACCAGAAAGTAATATAGACAACCATCTATTCAAGGGCATGTTTAGCCATGTTAAGGAGATGGAAAAAAACATTCATTTTGATCTAGAATTTATAGTTGATGAAGTATTAATTACACATAAACATAACCAGACAAACAGTGCATTTCATTTATCTATTTAATGAAAATTTGAAGTTCCATATACGATTACACACAAGTTGTGCGCCAAGGTGGCCTCCAAAAATTCTGCCAATATCATGAATATGTGGCCTGAATAACATTTTACCATTTACATTTAAATGCCACTAACATGTTTATATTTATATCAACTTGACACAAAAAACATTCTGGGATGTTTATTACAATTATATAGATCTACATCATATTGTCAAAAAAAGAAAGTTACACACGGTCACAAAAATCAAAAACACAATTAATTTAATCTTATATTCATACTTGTAACAGTATTCAAATTGTCATTAATTTATTGTTGATTAGAAATATATACAATATTTTGTCAACAAATGTCACAAAAGAAAATATAATGTGATAACGAGAATTTGTTTACAATCAATGATGAGGCGTTAAAATGCATTAATGGGCAATGGAGAAGCGTTAAATTTAAAGGGTGACACAGATGCAGAGGTGTTAAAATGTGATTGTACAAGTGCGACAGGGTGCATTAAAATGTGACAGGGATACATTAAAGGGCGATGGAAAGGTGCTGAAAAGTAACGTATAGGGATTAAATGGGATTAAATGACGTTAAGAGATGATGGGGTATGTTTAAGTAGTAGTAAATTATTGAGCTACGTTCTTTTTTCAGCACTAAAGGTAATTCAAGTGATATTGTAATACAATAAAAACAGTGCAGTCCATTGATGAGATAAATGATGAAAAAATGATGACATGAGGGTGGGGTGCTAGGGCATGGTGGGTTGTAAGGGCTTCTGGTATGTCTAAGAGGATTTACCCTCAGACATGCCCAGACGTCCATAGACTTTTTTGGTTCCAAACACAGCGCTATCCTCGGGTCGGTTAGGCCCATGCAGAGTAACAACAGCTGTGAATAACATTCATCAAACACTCTATTGCCGGTTGTTTAAGGCTACCATAGCCGACATCACTGTTGGATACGTTTAAGAGCGACGAGGAGGAGCCACCGAGAGGCGTTAAAGGGAGATGTGCAAGTGCAATGAGAAAGTGTTAAAGAGCAAAAAGGCAACAATGGCGGTAAAGAGCCGTTAAAAGGTGAAGAAGAGGATTTAAGGCATGTAAAGTGTGACAAGTGCATTTAAAGGCAACATGGAGGCATTGGCAGGTGTGAAGGGGTTAATGAGAGGCTTTAAAGAGCGATGGAGATGCGTCAAAGGGCAGTGGAGAGACGTTTAAGACGACGAACAGACTCTAAAAGGCGATAAAAAGGCGCTAACGGCCCACAGAGAGTCGCTAAAGGGCGAAGAAAAGGCTTTAGGTATCGATGGAAGGTGTTAAAGGGTGACGGAGAGGTGTTAAAGGACGACATAAATGCGCTAAAGACCGATGAGGAGGGCGCTAAAGTCACAACAAATGTGATCTTGGCCACTGTAGAAGTGATCACAGCCACTTTAAAACTTATCTCAGCCACTACAAAAGTCATCTTGGCCACTGAATAAGTGTTTTATTTCCATGGTCAATATTGTCTGCTTGTCATATGACAAATACATGACCAATATCACAAATCACATCAACAACTAAAAACAAAACTTGGCTGCATTTGTTCCCATTAATCACTATATTCACATCAGCAGCAACCAAACGATCATCTATTATACTGCAAGAACAAGTATAAATGTCATGTTATGCAGAACACCCTACTATGGATGTGTCAACGGCAAATTGGCAAAGGCATCTAGGCCTTGGCCCAGAGGATTTCCAATAGGCATTTTAATAACCAAATTTATTTGCCCTAATTAGCCTTATTGATCACCCCTGATTAGGGTCATTAAATATTTTTCATTGTGAGAACACCATACGTGATAAGAAACAAGAAGGCTTCCGAGTGGACATATGGTGAACGACAGGTTATCTAGCATATATCAAGTCACGATGCCATTAATTATGTTCTAATGTCACACTGAGCCATACTTGTACTGGTGAGAGAAACTATTTTGAGCAGCTTGACTGCACCACAGGTTTATGTGCATATATTATGAGAGAAACGTAATAAATGTCGGCCATTTTGGATTTTAGCTCAACAAATGTGACTTTTTGTGCTAATTAAAACATATGTACTCTCTAATCATAAAAATACAAGTTTGGACACCAAAAAGTTTTTCTAACATAATTGAAAGTGAAGATAATGCAGAAAATACGATTTACCATGTGATCTCGGCGGCCATTTTGAAAAATGCTAATTCAGGCACTTTCCCCAAGGACATTTTAGTAAACTTTTTGTCCCTGTAACATACATGTCCTAATGATTTCAAATTAGCCAAAAAACCTTTTGAAGTAATTTTGTTGAACCTGAGACCTTTAATGACTGGACTATACTCGGGAAACCCCATCTGTGTGACGTCATTTTCTGGAATTCCCCATGAGGATTTGCCATGCAGTGCGGAAAAAATCCAACATTGCTGGATTTTCTACCCGCGCGGCAAATCACCCTCGTGGGATTCGCGTGAATGGGAATGATACATGGATTTAATGAAGGCTAGATAATATAGCACCCGCGTGGGTCCACCTGCGCAGGTTAAAACGTATAGTCAGGTAGCTTAGCAAAAAAAACGATATTTGGCGGATAAAAGCACAACATTTTGCATGACACCCATTAATCAACATTAGCCTAGAAACCCTCTTGCATTTTTAAAAGTGTTGACGTGAAACGTAAAAATACACAATGGCCGCCGTTTTGACCAAGGTCAAAGATTAAATTAATATAATTTTCGATAGAATATTTATAAGCAGATTCATGATTTTGGTATCTACCATGGATTTTTCAGATATGCCCGACATAATGGTGTGGCCAGCAATTATTTTAGACATTGCATTGTGGGTAAAATCCAAGATTATTTCTGCAAGGTAAGCTATAAATTGACATTATTTTTGACAGAATGGACGCAAAAGCATAATTTTGGTGTCTACCATAGGGTTTTCAGGTATGTCCGACATAGCGGTGTGGTTGGAAAATACTTAAGCTATTACATTAAGGGTAAAAACCAAGATGGCCGCCATTTCTGCAAGGTTAAGCTATAAATTGACTTCATTTTCGTCAGAATGGACGCAAGAGCACAATTTTAGTGTCTACCATAGGGTTTTCAGGTATGCACGACATAGCGGTGTGGTTGGAAAATACTTTAGCTATTGCATTAAGGGTAAAATCTAAGATGGCCGTCATTTGTGAAAACCAAAAAATTATATAATTGTCAACAAAATGGAAGCAGATTCGTGTTTTTGGTAACAACCATGTATGATCTTCATATATACGACCCTGTGACTGGCAAATATAATTTTAGACAGTCTATATAAGATATATAAAATTGCAGTCATTAGACAAACAAAATGGCCGTCAGAGGGCCATGACAGGGCAAACATTATGTGTAACTTTTCATTTAGATTCAGAGCTACATACATGTAGCCATCATTTGAGAGCCGGCATAGAGCCACGAACGAACCCAAAATATGTATAACTTTAATAGGAATTGAGATGAATTAATGACTTTAGCGTTGATCACAGAGTTCTCAGGTATGGCTGACATTGTGGCATTATCAAATATAGGCCATCAGAGATGGGAATAGTCCATATAATATATTGACGTTAACTAGACAGACATGTTGGGGACTATTGGCCGTATTTGGGTCTGACGTTTAGGTTTATACGCAGTAGCCGATGAACATGGATTAGACCTATTTTTTATTTATTGTTATTGCATATGATAATAACAAAATGTCAGGTTTTGTGGTTATTCGAGGTCCTCTTTGTGAGAATTGAAGCCGGCTTTTTAGCGTCGCCCCGGAACTTCGATAATTATCACAAACACTATTTTGTTATATCTTTCATGACATAAAGAGGGGAATTTAATCACGTTTTCAATGAAAACGACTGTTAGTTACATTCACAAGCACATTTTATTTTCAGACATGCAAGTTTCAGATGTAAAATGAAATATTGCAGTGTTTTATAATGGGACATCTCGTTGCTAGAAACCAAACTGGTAGTCATCATCAACAGGCATAGGCGAATTGTAGCAGCACTTAAAATTTGGTCGTCAGAGTCGAGTGGCAGCTTATCTGTCCCGAAATTCTTCAATTATCTAATAATTTCAGAGAGATTATGTATGTTCAGTCAATGAATCATTGTGAATAACCAAGAGTTCACCACAGTTTGCAGATCTTAAAGCTATATGTGGCTAAATTATTGAACTAATCGAACAGAAAAGGTAATCCTTGTGCAACACTGTATCAAGTTCCACATGACCTCGTTACCTAACAGTTTGTAGACAAAGAAATGACAACAATGCTTTTAAATGCTTATTGAATTTTGGAATAAGCGTTTTCTAGAAATAGACAAAGAATTTTCTACAACGAAACCAAAACTATGGTTAATAGTGGGTACCTTGCTGTATCGAAAAAATGCACAGCATGACATTGATAGTCCTGAGGAAATGTGGTAATAATTGTTTTTGACTTCGTATAAAGCGTTCGTTCATTTAATAACTTGATGGATTTTAAACCTTTAAAAAAGTTATTCGAAAAGTCTTTTCTGTAGATTTTACAGTTTGTTCCAGGACCAGTCTGCATCTTGTATTCGACAGCTACAACATGTGCAATGCGTTATCCAAAAGAGGTATAACGTTACTTACCAAAATATTCTCCTGCCACGGCCATGTGGTACCCAATTTGACTTCATACCGGCCAATATATTTACCCCTTTACCATGTATTGCGTTCTTTATGATCACGCTACAATGTCTAGCATATCTAAAAAACATATTATAGCCATCCAAACCATCCATCTATATCTATTTCAGCAATAGCTATATAGGCCTACATTTCCTTCAAGTCATGACACAGAAGTGGCTATTATGGTTTTAAACATAATGATCATCTCTAAAAAATCTGATCATGTTGGGAGGTGTACCTGAAAACCCTGTGATAGACTGCAAAATCATCGATTTATCCTAGTTCCGGCTAATTAAGGTTATACACATTTCTTGCACGACCATGTCTCTGTGATAGTTATTTTGCTTGTCTTATGGCCGCCATCTCGGTTTTTACTACATCGACCATCCTTGAAGTTGTTTTAAATGACACCAATATGGTCACATGTGGGGCTACCTATCTGAAATCCATATGGTTGACACTATTATGTTTCTTCCAGCTATAGATATTTCCTACTCTGTCATTAATCTCCTTCTCTTTTGTCTAAAATTATTTAAAAAAATTGTTTGACACGAATTTTGCTTGACCGTCACCTTGTCAAATTGCGGCCATCTTGAGTTTCACCCACAATAAAATGTATAACTATTCTCTGGCCACACATTTAAATCCGGAATACCTGGAAAACCAACGGCATACATCTAAATCGTGACGCTCCTTCTAATTTGTTTAAAATTATATGAATTTATTGTTTTGACCTTGCACAAATGGCGGCCATCTTGGATTTTACTCACAATGCAAAGACTAATGTACGTTCTGGCTACACCCCTATGTCAGACATGCTTGACAACTCTATGGTACACACCAAAATTCTGATTCTTAAGTGGAAAATAAATTTGGGCTCCTAGGCTAACATTGATCAGAATAAGCTACTGAGCCCCCAAAAAAATGTTGGTGCTTTTATCCGCCCGATAATGCTTCTCCTAAAATTTGATGCTAAGCTACCTGACTATAACCAATGGAAACAGGTACATTCAATAGACCTGTGGATGCCTATTGCAACCAATTTATTCTCCAATACTGGGAAACACTATACATTCATGTACATTAACAAGTAAAACTTAAATGACATGGATGGAATGATATGGGCATGTTCAAGAACACTCAGTTAATGAATGAGTTTTTTACTCACCAATACTTTCTTGGAGGGATTTATTCCTAGTTTTAGGGCCAGGCGATACTCGTGTTTAGCGATCGCGTTTTTTTATGTTTCTCCACGACCCAGGCTCGGGAAGTGAAAAGATTCCCCCAACCATATCCATAGAAGTCTGTGGCGATATCGTAAGATCTAAAATAAAATAAATCATCAAACAGCTCCAATTTTACATTATTTTTTCTCATGCAATTCTGGATTCAACCAATATGATACGGCGTCTGTACGTGTCTGTTATTAATAATTGGTATCAGGTCAGCTCATATCTGGCTACGATGTAGCCAGATATGAGCTGACCTGATTGCGTACAAAATAACCCATAACCTTAAAGGGACTGGCCCACGCTAAAATCATAAAAAAATCGGTGATTTTATTTTGGCTTCTTAATAATATGACCATATGATGTAAACATGTCCATAGACTAGAACTGCAAAAGTTTTCTAATTTTTGTGCTGCGCATTCACCAGTTAGGCTAGATATAGAGACGAAATTCCTGATTTCTAATTATTAACAACCATGTCAAAAATTAGAAATACGGAAATTTCGTCTCTGTATCTAGCCTAACTGGTGAATGCGCAGCACAAAAATTTTAAGAAAATTGCAGTTCTAGTCTATGGACATGTTTACATCATATGGTCATATTAAGAAGCCAAAATAAAATCACCGATTTTTTAATGATTTTAGCGTGGGCCAGTCCCTTTAACGGAATCTTTACCATCAATATAGTTGTCTTGATGTCAGCACATCTCTAGCTACAGACGTCAGCATCTGACGTCTGAATCTCCCCACTGAAAGAATGATAATGGGCGTAGACCCATAACATAGTTATTTAAATGAAGCGGAAAGAGCTAACTAAGGCTTTTATGATGATTTCATATTGAAAAAAACCATCTTATCTCCATGGTCTATAAAATTATATATATTTCGGCGTTGTAAGAGTCAACCTCGCCAATAAAAGTGGAATGTCATATTAGTAATGTGCATTATACCCAGCAACCCCCATACGCTGACCCAATACTGTGTTAATGTTGGTCCAACGAATTATTATCGACCGAATTACAACCTCGTTATGTGGTGGGAGGTGTGCCTCATATTATGGTGGGAGGTGGGCCTCATAATGTGGGAGGCGATGGGAGGGGAGGAGGCGCCTCCTGCGGCCCATTATAAAGCTTCTTTTTACTACTAACGCCCCTCGTCTTTGCCCTATGTGTGAACTTTCAAAATTAAATGTGACATCTATACCACTAGGCATATATGGCATACATGCCTGCATTAAAAGAAAAAACACGTTTACGGATACGAGGTATTGTTGAAGGGTGACAAAGAAGCGTTTAAAATCAGGGAAAACTGTCAAAGGAAGACGGAAAGGCTTAAAAGTTCTTTAGATAGGAATTAAATTGCGACGAGGAAATATTGAAATGCTCCAGGAGGGGGGGGGGGGGTTTAAAATGTAAATAAGCTGCGTCATATAGTTACAAAGAGGCGTTAAATGTCACAGAAAAACAGGGAATATGTAAGAGCGATTGAAAACATTTGAGTGACAGAAGGGCATTAAACAGCGACAGCGCTGCGTAAAAGGCGATGAAAATTCGTTAAAGGGAGACTGTTTAAAGCTGATGGACAGCCATTATTGGGTGACAGGGAAAGGATATAGAACGACAGAGGAACGTTAATATACGATGGAGTGTCGCTATATGGCACAGGTAACTGTTGAAAAGCGACAGAGAAGAGTTGAAGTCAACAAAGATACAATAAAGGGCGACAGCGAGGCACTAAGGGGTCTTGTCAAGTTTAAAAAAATCCTAGAAAAACTCGGATTTGTCAGACATCAAACCACCCACCCCCTATCCATTTTTTTTTAAACATTTGGAAACATGAAAACAACACAAAAAAAACACAAAATAAAAAAAAAATCCCCGGATTTTTAGATTTTTGACAAAACCCCTAAATGACAACGGATAAGCATTAAAGTTCGAGAGAGAAACGTGAAATAGCGATAAGGGGGCGTTAACCCTTTCAAGCCTGAATTTACCATTGTCATCTTCATCCACTACAAGCCGCGAATTGCTGTCGCAATTCTCGACTTGTAGTGGATGAAGATGATTTGATGTGGTTTAAAAATTAAAGAAAATTGCCATGTATTGGTAAACCAGTTTCATGGAAATTTTCGTTCTAAAACCCTTAGTTATAGGGAAATTAGGTCTGTTTTCAGGAATGTAAAATGATGCTTTAATGCATCGTGAGGGCTTAAAGGGTTAATGTGATGGGGAATCGTTAAACAGCAAACACAACACGTTAACCCAAAGCTGGGCCAGCGTCGAAGACGCATGACCCCAACATGAAGCCAACATTGGGTCAATATCGTGTGCTTACTGGGTAGGCCCCCTATGTGGCACAGAGAACTGTTGAAAAGCGACATAGAGAAGTTAAAATCGACAAAGATACTAGTCTAGTCGGAAAATAGGGTTCCCGTGCACCCTTGGAAATATACTTCTAATTGGTGTATCTAGCTTGGGAAAAAAACCGTAGAAAACGATTAGCTATGTTAACAAGCTGAAAAAATGTCCCACGTGCAATAAAATCATTCTTAGAGTGAACTTATGTGTTTCAGAAAATTCAGTATGCAAATTAGCACCGCCACTGCCGAACAGTGTATAATTACTTATAGCTCGGTCAATATCATATATCACGGCACAATAAGGGTGTTTACACCCATGTTTTGAGGGTCAAAGAAGACAATAAAACCATTGTTAGAGTGATCTGATGTATTTCAGATAATTTAGAATGATAATCAGCGCCACCATTACCAAAAATGTATATTATTGTGCCGTTATCTGTGATATTGCCCGAGATTTAACTACATTTTTCATTAATGGCGGTACAAATTTGCATAAAAATGGCACGTAGGACATTTTTCAGCTTGTTAACATGACTAATTGTTTTCTACGGGTTTTTTCCGAGCTAGATACACCAATTAGAAAATGTGCACATCACTCACTCACTCACCCGCCCGCCCACTCACTCACTCACTCACTCACTCACTCACTCACTCACTCACTCACTCACTCACTCACTCACTCACAATGCGACAACAATTGGTGATGAAGTCAATTTAAATTAAACTTCTGAACACTACCCTGGCAATGTGATCCCTGTTAATGTGGCAACGGGAATCAATGTACCAATGCTGGTTGACTGCTGGTCCACTGTTTGCGACGCTGGTCCAGCATTAAAACAGCATTGGATTGATGCCTCGTGTTTGTTGGATAGCGGCATATGCCGTAGGTATGACAACAGGACGTCTGTATGGATTAATTCTCCACAATAATGATGTTTGACAGGCCTAGGCTACACAAAAAAAACAACCACATTAACATCATATATCGTTTTATTAGCCGCTAAATTTATTAAATATAGCGATGCAGCTTATGACTCTAAAACATGGTTTTGACTGCTAATCATAGGTCTACAGTAAAACTAAACATACAAAATAATAAACGTAAATTTTGTCGATCTATTTTTGTGGAGATAATGCATACTTTACAACCGTAACAATATCCCATTACATAATATTTTTCTGCCAAATTAAATTTTGCTCATGTATCACTTTTCTATTTGCCATACAAACAAGGAAATGTAGAGGAGACAATTGTGAAAGTGAAAATTAAAATGATTTGATAGGCAATACTTTGATTCAAATTTTAGAAATAAAATGGTAAGTAATTCTTATCCACTTGATGGTTGTAGGTCGCTGTAGCAACTAGCAAACACAGCTTATTAGGCCTACGTGTTAACTCGGGACTCTCGGGTGGTGTTTCTTGTTTTTATTAACCTGCGATGTGGCTTGCTGCGGCAAATTACAAATAGTCTGATATAAAATACTAAGGCATTTTGAAATATTTGAAGGGGTTACACATTTTTATTGGCATAACTGAGATAATGGTACTTACAGGGTTAATTAGACATAAACGTTTATCAAACCATTAATGCTTCAGTCCATTATCAGATCATATTTTCTGACATGATCAGGTACTCGCCAGATCGATTACACTCACCAGGTGGGACTCTCATCAACGCGCCTGAATTAATAGCCTTTCTTGTCTCTCCGAGACAACAATAGAAGCAACCTGGGCAAAATGAGTAGGAATCATCTAATCTCGTTTTTCATTCTTATTATCTTAGTCGATCATTTCTCCACAGTAGAAATCAGAAGCGGTCACTATACCCAAATCTGTAGCGGAATGACCTTTGACCCTTCAACCCTGACCACTTGGCTGGATGAAACAAAAACAACCAGTTGGAAAGAGTGCATAAAACAGTGTCTACAACATTCTAAATGCTCATCCATAACCTTCAACGGTCAGAAGATGAGCGATAATAACTGTATGTTATACAGCGACGAAACTGTAACCTGTCTGCAAGGTCACTCTGACACAGAAATCATCATCAAGGTAGGTCAGCTGTCTGCAAGGTCAGCTGTCTGCAAGGTCAGCTGACACGGAGATCATCATCAAAGTAGGTCAGGTGTCTGCAAGGTCAGCTGTCTGCAAGGTCAGCTGTCTGCAAGTTCACTCAGACACAGGAATCATCAGCAAGGTAGGTCAGCTGTCTACAAGGTCAACTGTCTGGCAGGTCAGCTGTCTTCAAGGTCAGCTTCCTGCAAGGTCAGCTGTCTGCAGGGTCAGCTGTCTGCAAGGTCACTCTGACACGGAAATCATAATCATAATCAAGGTAGATCAGCTGTCTGCCAGGACTCTGACACAGGAATCACGATCATGTTAGGTCAGCTGTCTGCCAGGTGAGGGCTTGATCGCTCCTGTTTTATATAGGACCTATAATTGATACTAAACACATAATGTAGGTGTGCACCTGTAATACCCCATTTGCAGATAGACTTCATAATGTGCACATTTATAATAGGCCTATTCAGACGTTCATTAGCTCCCGCCGTCATCGTAGGTGAGACGGAGGGAGCTATGGATTCCGCCACCTTCCGGGTTTTTACCTCTTCTTTTGCCTATAACTTTCTAAGAAAATAGGCTAGGATAATAATTTTTGATGTGTGGGTTACTTCTAGGTGTCTAATGGACAGGTTTAACTATTTTTAATCTGAATTCAATACGAAAGGTCGCTGAGGAGAAAGTGATGTTACGGCGTTGGGCCGTTGGGCCGCCCGTGAACAACTTTGACCTACTGTACTTTTGGTTCAGAACTATGACCTATTCAGACGTTTTGACACACACTTCGTTTCCGGAGCATATCTCAAAAAATACTGAGCCGATTACAGTCATATTGCACATACATGTTCTCTAATGTCCCTAGTTGTGCCTTTTCAGGTTTTTGGACCTTGACCTTGAAGTTGACCCAGCACTTTGACCTAATATATAACATCGGTAAATCCGATTGAAATATTTTGCGGAATATCATGAAAACCGCTCAAGATAGCTACACCATCACTATAAAACAAATTGTACTGTTTCAGGAGAGAATGCATATTGAACAATTTCAAGTCGATAAAATTCAAAATGGCCGCCTATCGGCCATTATTTACCTCGACAGGACTGATATTGCGAAATATCATAGAAACCGCTCAAGATAGCTACACCATTACTATAAAACAAATTGTACGGTTTCAGGAGAGGATGCATATTGAACAATTTCAACTCGATCAAATTCAAAATGGCCGCCTATCGGCATTATTCATCTCGACAGGTCTGATATTGGGTAAACCGTGCTAGATAGCTAAATTATTCTTATAAAACGAAATGTGAGATTTCAGGAGAGGATGCATCTTGAAAAAAATCAACTTGATCAAATTAAAAATGGCCGCCTTTCGGCCGGTATTCCCTTTCACATAGCCATTATTTGGTAAACCGTGCTAGATGGCTAGACCATAACTATAAAACAAAATGTGAGATTTCAGGAGAGGATGCATATTGAGATATTTCGACTCGATCAAATCCAAACTGGCCGCCTTTCCACCATTATTCATTTTCACATGGCCAATATTTGGTAAACCGTGCTAGATGGCCAGACCATTACTATAAAACAAAATGTGAGTTTTCGGGGGAGGATGCACCCTGGACATTTTTAACTTTATCGAATTCAAAATGGCCGACAATCGACATTTTTTATCTCGATAGGCCTGATATCAGTCGAGGTAAACCGTGCTAGATAGCGAAATTCCTCATTTCTAATTATTGACAACCATGGCAAAAATAAGAAATACGGGGATTTCGTCTCTATATCTAGCCTAACTGGTAAGTGCGCAGCACAAAAATTAAAAAAAACTTCTGCAGTTCTAGTCTATGGACATGTTTACATCATATGGTCATATTAGTAAGCTAAAGTAAAATCACCGATTTTTTTTATGATTTTAGACCTGGGCATGTCCCTTTAAATCAAATTCTAATTCGAAACGGGAGCAGGAGCTCCTGGACTTTTATGTAATTGTTATTTCGAAATTAATAGGCCTACTACAATACGTAGTTTTTGTATAACTTTAATAAACTACAAGCGATAATACATAAAACATGCCAATATGAAATGTTTACATTTTAGTTGTTTAATTTATATCGATTTTACACTTAAATACACAAATTACCAATGTTAAGCTTTTATGATACAAATTACAATCCTACGCCAAAATATGTAAATTTACCATGTTTCAGTCTCAGACAGGCTGGTGCCCTGGCGCAGGAACACTACTGACAGACAAGACGTGTGCATGTTTATCTATATTCACTGGAAAGTTCTGTCAAATTCCTACAGGTAAATAATATAAGTACATGTTATCAACACACTGATCTGTTCTTTTTGGTAGGCTTTTAAATTAATTAAAAATAGCAACAACAATTCTAAGGGACAATGGTTTATTATACCAAATCAGTCAAACATCAATTCTATATCTGCTCTTATCACATATGCTTGCATTTCTGTGGATTTTGATGACATAACATAACTGCAAATGCAAATGCAAACCTGCACCAAGCTATTTTTATTAAATGGTTCTTAATATATTTGATTGATATTTACAGTGATTTTGAATGAACCTAGTGGTATGACCTGGGGAGACTGGGGATCACTCGACTACTGCCCAACAGGATCATTTGCAACAGGATTTCGTCAAAATGTAGATATTTTATATTTCTCTCTATGTCATCTATTGTTTATTTTCATTTATCTATTCCCATTTTATTTTGTTTACTTTATTTATTGATTATTTTTTCAGGTTGATTTAGATTACGGATCATTACCAAGGGATGATTATGGTTCATGTAGTTTGGAATTAACTTGTGCCAATCTGAAATCGGCCGAAATTGTGAAAACTGTGACGTCATATACCCAGCCCCTCGGTGATTGGATGTCAAAAGTCACGTGTTCCACAGGGTATTTTCTGGTGGCATTCAGAATGAGAGTAGATGACTACAGTGGTCCTTTGTTGGATGATGTTGCTGTGAGTGATTTTGAGTTTAGATGTCGTGGTCCTGGTCTTGATGGTGGGATCTACATTGACATAGTGGGTGTCGGGCTCAACAGGGGAGACTGGGGACAGTGGAGCTCAGAGTGTCCGCTAGGCAGCGCTATATGCGCCATACAGATTCTGATGGAGAAATGCTCTTCGGTATCTGACTGCGCAGCCATCAACGATGCCAAATTTGTGTGTTGTGATTTCTAAGATACGTTTTAACATTTTGCATGTACCCTTATAATATTGACATTTCAATTTTATTTAACTTTATTGCATTCATGCTGCATCTGACGATACGGCTGTCAAAACTTGCTAGAATTAAACGATGTAAATAACATTATTTTATTTTTTATTCCTAATTGTGACACATAGTAAGCGTGCAGCTGGGAGCCCAAAAGACGCTTATTTAAGGAGTTTAATGCTCATTGATGTACATGGCCACATTAAGGTTTGTCTGAAAGGAAATTTTGTCTTCTTTCCGATGGTGCCTGCTGTGGAGCAGGGGCTGTCTGCAAAAGTTGTGAAAATTATAATTACTCATAGTAGCGAGATATCACTTGTAAGACAGGTGGGGTGTTAATTAATTGTTGATTATAATAGTTCAGCAATGTTTGGCAAAAGACGTCCAGGCACACCACAATTTGTAAAAGTTTAAAAACAATTACCAATTAGTTCAGAATCATATAGAGAAAAATTTATAAAAAATTCCTGAAATCCAATTGGTCAAAGGATGCCTAATTTGAATAAATCCAAGATGGCAGTCACTTTTTAAGGGAGCATACTTTTTTATATGAATTTTCAACAAATAAAACAAGTATAATACCTCACTTTTGTGTAATTTTAACTGACGAATCCATTTTCGATATGATTATGATGATCCAAAGTCATTTTATAGGTCAAATTGTCATTATCAAGGTCGAAATACGAAAATGTGATTTTTAATAAATTCAACTACCACCAACTGTAATACCTCATTGTGATTTGTTTTTTACAGAATAATCAATTTCTAGTCATATTTGGTGATAATCGAGGTCATTTTTAAGGGCAAAACGTCAATTTCAACGTTAAGAAAGCCAAAATGTGAAATTTAACAATAAAACACGTCTAATACCTCTTTTCAATGTGATTTTGACTGGAAAATTCATTTATTCTGGTTATTCAAAGTCGTTTTGAAGGTTGCAACGTGAATGGTAATGTAACAAATGGGAACTATATTGATATTAAAACGAGTGTATTACAAATAGAAACGAGTGTATCATCTCGTTTTCGTGTTATTTTTGCTAGGATTTGACTGGACTATCCTAGAGAATCAGAATCCCCTTTTTAAAACATTTAAAAAATGATTTCAGACACAAGACATTGCTCCAATGGTATTTTATTGTTGGGGCAGGGTTATAGACAGTCACCAACTAAGCATTGGTCCAATACTCTAATATGCCTCCTGATCGCTGGACCTTGTCTACAGTTTATAAAGTAATTAAGAAGGGAGATCTCAGTTGTGTTTTGTCAGCAGTATTCTGTTAAAGCGATTGATCAGTAATTTCACAGTATTGCAATACAGGTGATTACAGAATTATTTTCTAGTCACATTATGAGGCTTGGCGAATTTCACACACAATGTTGTTTTATATCAGTCATTGAGATGTTGACTTGTGGAGGGATGGTGGTCTGCGTGACATTTTAATTGACTCTGACGTCTATGCATATGCCAGTGTTGACCAAATGCTTTCTGGAAAACAATATAAGAGAGCAGCTCGTGGGTTGACACTTGTATATGAAGCGATGATGAGATGCCTAATGATGTCCTTCTTTAAGTGGCGTGAACAGAAAGCGCATACTATCTGTAGAGAACTTGTAATCAACTTGATGTGCAGATTTGTGTGGGAAATAACATGGACATCCCTGAAGAAGTTGTAGAGCTGAATAAAAGCATTGTTGACACACTAAAAACACTTCTAAATATATTCATTGAAGAAGGCTGCACGAAATTACCGACATTCAAATACTGGTATGCATATGTCAATGCTGTAGAAAGTCTGCTGAATGATTTATATATGTATGCTGAAAGGGTAGGTGATTGGAAACAGCATTTGTGTTGCCGGGCTATGATGCTGCCATGCCTGTTTGCCGTTAATAAACATAACTATTCAAAATGGTTTCACGTCTATCTTCTTGTTCCGAGGTGATGAATTCAGTGTGTATTGTCTTCTGGTCCTTTTCGTGGAATGAGTTCGGTTTCAGCTGTCATAAAATAGGGGGAGAGCGGGGCTAGCTGTAACGGGGGTAAGTTATAACAGCGCACTTTGATCAAATTCTTGTTGATCAATTTAAACTAACTAGGTGTCAATTATGTCTTCTATAGCCATGTATTATTATTATGTATTTCCATCCCATAATACCCAGGAATTTTGGAGAACGACCATATTGGACAGAAAACGAGGTGAAAAGTATTTTTTTGAATACCAATACATTATCAATTATCACAATGAAAAATAAATCAAATAATTTTAACTGCGAATGATTATAGGTCATCTTGGAGAGGTCTTTTATGATGACAGACTAAATGACTGAAAAAGATTACTCGTAATGAGATATGTTGGTAAATGTTTTTTGGGTGCTTGTGGGGCTAGATGTAACAGATGAGTGGGGCCAGGTGGATCCAGTGTTACAATTTGCCCCCATTATCTCCCCATAGTGTTACAAATTGCCCCAATAGCTTATGGGGACTATGCTACAACCTGCCCTTATAATTATTTTATGTATATATGTATATACATCTAGAACAAAAATGCACTTAAATACAGTGTATCAGCCCTCTGTTATTGTTATGCCTACCTCTTTGCTGCATCCTTATATGGACCAGATAGACAATGTCAATGATTTAGTAATCTGAATTAGCCATTCGACACTTGAAATTTCATTCATGTAAGCTTATGTATTAAAGGTCATTACAGACTTAATATTACATAAAATAATGGTTAATTATTTGGTGCAAAACTCTATTTCGTATAAATTATTAGTTGCAACATAGTATGTTACAATGGGCCCCAATGAGCATAGTACCTGTGTTACGACCTGCCCCCATGCTGTTACAACTTACCCGCACAGGGGGCAAATTTTAACATAACAACTATTGATGATATTTATCAAAATGATATTCTATGTTGTAGAGGAGATATTATTTATTTACCATATAAAATGACTTCATTCATAAAGTTAATTATCACTTGGAAAATTACCAAAATGTTACAACTAGCCCCGCTCTCCCCTACTGTCATAAAATATTCAAAGATGGTGGTGGCTTTGTTGGAATAACACACAAGCCGCCGCCAGTCATGAGGTTGTCACTGGTAAGATGTATTGAAGGACAGTATGTTAAAGCTAAGATAGATGATGAAGATACTGATGAACAGTCAAAGGATAAGGAACATGCATCATTACAGCCATCAATATTACTAAAACAGGGTTATTGAAGAACATATATAGTCCATGAGCAGGCACTGAAATTGTGATGATCGGTACCATTCAAAGGGACTAATTCTAATGTTACTTTTTGTTTTGTTTTGCTACATATCCCTAAATAATAGAAAAAATGTCTGGTGGCCCTTTCTAGGTAGTAGCTTAATATTGATAATTGACCATTTCATATGGTGACCGTTAATGTAAAATTTTGCTAAAAAAATGAAATAACAAATATAAGTAAGTTATCATCAATGTATATTAAGTTTTACAACAATAATAAAGTTGTACACATATCATTCTAATTTCTATCCATGTACAACCAAGTCAACAAAACACGCTGATCCAGCATTGTTTCGATGTTGGGTCAATGTCTAAAAAGTTGGCCAGACATCTAAACAATGCTTGATAACCCATGAGTTATAAATGCTCCCGAAAAAATTGCCATATAGACGAGACGTGGCTAGGGGTAAGGTGTCAACCGGAAGAGGAATTTAGGCCAATAATTTTCACATCTATAGCTGGACCACTCAGGGGCCACAATCAACCTGCTGATCTGGTAAGTGCCGCTGCTTTACTGAAATAAGGCCAAAAATGTAAATAACCTATGTGCGATTTTGGTAAGCTTTTACGAAATCGAGTTCGCCCACTGAGTAGTCAAATTTTGAGCTATATCAATATATTTAATATCAATAGAAAGCTACTGACACAGGCTTTCACATGGATGTAAGATATTTTGTGTCATTGACAAATGCACAGGAGAGGTTTAAGTTGTTTTTATATCCCTTAATTCTACCTTCTTTTTGTTTAGTTTTTCAGTAAATAGTCGAAATACTTTTCTCTCTGCTAATTTGTGTATGTATAAATGTTTAGTTTAGATTCAAACATGTAGAACTATAAAATAAACCCATTTGGAATAAAAGTAATGAGCTATGTGAACATATTATACACTTTTTTGGTTAGACGTAACATTTGCGCGCTTTTCTTTAGGCTCGGGAAAATTGATTGTATCTCACATTTTTGCCCAAGGAGTAGTGAAATTATGAGCTATATCAATATATTAGATATCAATGGAAAACGATACTGTCGCATGTCTTCACATTCATGTAAAGTATTTTGTGACTGAACATTGACAAATGCACAAGAGAGCTCTAAGTTGGTATTTAAACCTTTAGTTTTTCAGTAAATAGCCAAAATATTTTTTTCTGAGCTGATTTTTGTACGGTGTAATTGCTTAGTTCTGATTCAAACATGTCCCATAACTATTGTTTACTTAAAAGAATACAAATAATGAATACAACTAATGAGTTATTTGAGCATATAACATGTTTTTTAGTTAGACGTAAAATGTGCTCGCTTTTCTCCAGGCTCGGGAAAATTGATTGTATCTAATATTATTGCCCACTGAGTAGTCAAATTTTGCGCTATGTCAATATATTTAATACCAATAGAAATCTACTGTCACAGTCTTTCCCATGGATCTAGAATATTTTGTCCGACTATTGACAAATGCACAAGAGAGCTTTAAGTTGGTATTAATTTTACCTATTTTTTATACTTTTTCATTAAATAGTCAAAATACTTTTTTTCTCATCTGATTTTTGTATGTACTCAATGTTTAGTCTCGACTCACACATGTTCTATAACTATTGTTCACTTATAATAAACCCAATTGGAATAAAAAATAATGAGCTATTTGAACAATTACACACTTTTTTCTTGGACCTAAAATTTACGCACTTTTCTTCCGGCTCTGCAAAATTGACAGTGTTTCACATTTTGGCCCAATGAGTAGGCCTTCCCAAATTAAAAACATGTACGAAGATCTTTGATTTCAGTTGAAAGTCACTTTCAAGGTTTTTTCACATAATATTTTATTTTTGTTAAATACGCAATGAACAACAAAGTTTGTATTTTATCTCTCCATTTGAACCATTCCAATTTTTTTTGTGATTACCAGCAGTACTTCTCGCTCATGTTTACTTTATATGGTATAATATTTGTTATTACTTTTAAATTCTCTAGAGCCAGTTCTTTAAAAATGATCTTGACCACTGCATAAGTGATTACAGCGACTTTAAAAGTTATCTCAGTAACTACAAAAGTGATCTTGACAACTGAAGAAGTGATTACAACCACTACTGATTCACGATTTCTTATTTCGGACATGCATGTCCAAAATAAGAAAAACGGGAATTTCGTCTCTACATCTAGCCTAACTGGGAAATGCGCAGCACAAAAATTAAAAAAAAATTGCAGTTCTACTCTATGGACATGTTTACATCATATGGTCATATTAAAAAGCCAAAAAAATCACCGATTTTTTAATGATTTTAGCCTGATTGAGTCGCTTTAAATAAATAAGCGCATTTCAACTAATCAGGATCGAGGTATTGCTTTAAATATTATTTTTGAACCTGAGAAAACTATGTGGTCACTTTTGAAAAAATATAACTTTATAATGGCGGTTATTGGCAGCAATCTTGTCTATGTTGCTATTGCTAAAAGATAGCCATTGCAATGGAATTAGTGTATTAAATGTGTCACAAATGTGTTATTACATTATGTTCTATGTGTACTATATCGAAATTTAAAAATTCAAGATGGCCAAAGGCGGCCATTTTGGATTGACGCAAATAAATTTTATTTAAAATTTATTTCGCACAATTTGAAACAATTTCCATTCATATTCTGATCAAATGTGACCCTCCACATACTTGATAACTTCATCAGATTAATAAGCTCATTGAAATAGGTCTTTTAAATGCTTTTGTGGCAGCCATTTTGAAAATAATCAACATTGTGCGGAAAGCACATGCGGGAAACTTAGGAACTTTTTCTATATCCATCCCCAATATATTTGGCACCTGTTGTGAAAAATAAGCTTTCACCTGATTATTTCCGGGTTGAGCCCTAATGCTTCTGGACTAGTTTGATTTTGCCGTTTCTGATAAATATTCACACCAGGAAATACATAGTGCATCGTCGGGTACGGCGAGATGGGCTCATCTAAGCACTCGTTTCAACGAAGCGGTGCGACGAAATTAAGTAAAATTAGTTTGTTGTGGGTCAACCTAATTTGCTGTTTGTTTTTGTTTGGTGGTGCCAGTTTCGCAAATGTTAACATGTTTAATAAGTTGTAGGACGTTACTGAGATTGTCAGCTTCAAGTCCATGTCCATAGACTAGAATTGCGGAAGTTTTTTCAATTTTGTGTTTCGCATTTACCAGTTAAGCGAGAAAAAAGAACGAAATTTAATTTTGGACATGCATGTTGTAATAAGATATACGGGAATAACTGATAAATTGGGCTTTCGGCACACTTGCTACATTGCCACATCAACCCAAAACATAAAAGATCTCACATCTTATGACGACATTGGGAAGGAAAAATCAAAATACTGACTTTTTTATATTTCAGCGTGATTGTATCGCTTTAAATATGATGCAGGGCTAGCAGGCCCTATTATAAAAAAAATATATACAATATTAAAGAGACCCCTTGGGATGAGACATTTTCAATGTTGTCAATTTTGAAAATTTAACTTATATGAAGCTATATAGCCTACTGATCTTAAAGGGACTGGCCCAGGCTAAAATCATAAAAAAATCGGTGATTTTATTTCGGGTTCCTAATATGACCATATGATGTAAACATGTACATAGACTAGAACTGCAAATTTTTATAATTTTTGTGCTGCGCATTTACCAGTTAGACTAGATATAGAGACGAAATTCCTGATTTCTAATTATTGACAACCATGTCAAAAATAGGAAATGGGGGAATTTCGTCTCTATATCTAGTCTAGCTGGTAAGTGCGCAGCACAAAAATTATAAAAATTTGCAGTTCTAGTCTATGTACATGTTTACATCATATGGTCATATTAGGAACCCGAAATAAAATCACCGATTTTTTTATGATTTTAGCCTGGGCCAGTCCCTTCAACTGAAAATATAAAAAAGTCAAAGAACAATTTTGAAGCACCAAAAAAGAGTGAAATAGCTATATTTCCAGGTCGTATATGGCCATGTAAACAAAACAAGTCAGCAATATACAGGACTTTACACCACATATTCCCACGTCTTGGACGGGGAGATCAAGGCAATCGCCGCTAATTGGCCGCTAATTGGTGTCTTTTAGTCAGGACATAGGGCGGATACACGGCAACACTGATTGTCTGCCCAACGCTGGGCCGACGGCATCAACATGTGGCCCAAAGCTGTAGGAATATTTAATCATCCTTCAGCAAGTGTTTAGGTATACAAAGAGCTTGTTTGGGTTTTAAGCGGTTTCATAGGAATATTGATAAAAAATATTTGTAAAAATCTAAAAACTTTGAAAAAAATGAAATCATGATCTGGGGGATACTCTACTTCATCACAAATCTAAAAACGAAAATTGATGTCATCTCAAGGGGTCCCTTTAATTATGTTTTATTTAAATACTTTCATATGCTATGATGTTAGCACTTCGCCCTATTGTCACACTACAGCGTATAAACCAGCGTATGCCTACGCACTAACAAATAGCCTAAAACATCGGCGTTAAACATTTTTTTAAAGAGACTATTAACGTATAATTAACGTATGGATTGCGTATGCGTAGCCTTCTTCTAACTTACCCTCATAACGTGTGTGCAACGTGTATAGTAACGTGTTATAACGTATGACAAACGAGTGGACAGAGTCTGATTATACTTTCCTTGATTGTGGGAATGAAACATATATTCACAACGTGTTTTGCGTACCCATGTGTATTATGGATGACATTAAATATATAATAGCATCATCACACGATAGAGAAAGGTATATCTCTTAGTAATTAATATTTAGTGACACATATTCAGCCCACCCTTTCACCAAGGGACATGAGCTATTAATTAGGCCGGGCCGGGAGCCTATTGATTTTATTGCGAGTTTGTATCCTGCTTAGGGGAAAGAGGGGTGCCGTGTGTGGGGAACGGTTGACATTTCTGTGAAACAGTCATCACGAACAAGTCATATATAACGTTTAAAGAGACTGGCCCAGGCTAAAATCATAAAAAATATCACCATAGGATGTAGACATGTCCATAGACTAGACCTGCAAAAGTTTTTTAATTTTTCTGCTGCGCATTCACCAGTTAGGCTAGATATCTATAGAGACGAAGTTCCTGATTTCTAATCATTGACAACCATGTCAAAAATAGGAAATACGGGGATTTCGTCCCTATATCTAGCCTAACTGGTGAATGCGCAGCAGAAAAAATTAAAAACTTTTGCAGTTCTAGTCTATGGACATGTTTAAATCATATGGTCATATTAAGAAGCCAAAATAAAATCAACTATTTTTTTATTATTTTAGCCTGGGCCAGTCCCTTTAAGGTCGCTAGGTTAAAGGGACTGGCCCACACTAAAATCATAAAAAAATCGGTGATTTTATTTTGGCTTCTTAATATGACCATATGATGTAAACATGTCCATAGACTAGAACTGCAAAAGTTTTTAAATTTTTCTGCTGCGCATTCACCAGTTAGACTAGATATAGAGACGAAATTCCCAAATTTCTAATTTTTGACATGGTTGTCAATAATTAGAAATCAGGAATTTCCATGGACATGTTTACATCATATGGTCATATTAAGAAGCCAAAAGAAAATCACCGATTTTCTGATGATTTTAGCCTGGGCCAGTCCCTTTAAAGGGACTGGCCCATGCTAAAATCATAAAAAATGGGTGATTTTATTTCGGGTTCTTTATATGACCATATGATGTAAACATGTACATAGACTAAAACTGCAAATTTCTATAATTTTTGTGCTGCGCATTCACCAGTTAGGCTAGATATAGAGACGAAATTCCCGCATTTCCAATTTTTGACATAGTTGTCAATAATTAGAAATCAGCAATTTCGTCTCTATATCTAGCCTAACTGGTGAATGCGCAGCACAAAAATTCTAAAAATTTGCAGTTATAGTCTATGTACATGTTTACATCATATGGTCATATTAAGAGCCCGAAATAAAATCACCGATTTGTTGATGATTTTAGCCTGGGCCAGTCCCTTTAAGTACTTGCGTGTTTAAAAAGTGTTCAGAAAAAATATAGTCACGAATATATTCGTGATTAGAGCTTAAAGGGTTTTGGTTTTGTCCTTATTTACATCCTGGACATTTAGGATTCTGGCCCATGAGAAAGACAAATACAGTGAGGTTTACAAAATATTAAGCCGACTTTTTGTCTATAGCACTCAAACAGACTAAAGCTGGTCCTCGGAGTTCGGAAACTCCTGTTCTAGTTGTAATATCAGTTAAAGGGACTGGCCCAGGATAATATCACCAAAAAATCGGTGATTTTATTTCGGGTTCTTAAAGGGACTGGCCCAGGCTAAAATCATAAAAAAATCGGTGATTTTATTTTGGCTTCTTAATATGACCATATGATGTAAACATGTCCATAGACTAGAACTGCACAAGTTTTTTAATTTTTGTGCCGCGCATTCACCAGTTAGACTAGATATAGAGACGAAATCTCCGATTTCTAATTATTGACAACCATGTCAAAAATAGGAAATACGGGAATTTCGTCTCTATATCTAGCCTAACTGGTGAATGCGCAGCAGACAAATTAAAAAACTTTTGCAGTTCTAGTCTATGGACATGTTTACATCAATCATATGGTCATATTAGGAAGCCAAAATTAAATTACCGATTTTTTAATGATTTTAGCCTGGGCCAGTCCCTTTAATATGACCATATGATGTAAACATGTAGGGCCTATATAGACTAAAACTGCAATTTTTTATAATTTTTGTGTTGCGCATTCACCAGTTAGGCTAGATATAGCGACGAAATTCCTCATTTCTAATTATTGACAACCATGTCAAAAATAGGAAATGCGGGAATTTCGTCTCTATATCTAGCCTAACTGGTGAATGCGCAGCACAAAAATTATAAAAAATTGCAGTTCTAGTCTATGTACATGTTTACATCATATGGTCATATTAGGAACCCGAAATAAAATCACCGATTTTTTGATGATTTTAGCCTGGGCCAGTCCCTTTAATGACATCAAAGTAACAATGAAGAATATTATGATTTTATCCCTTACAGTGCGGGGATCGACTTTAGACGTCAAAATCTGACGTTTGTAGAGGTCAGATTCTGACGTCTAATTTCGATCCCTGCACTGTAAGAAATAAAATAATTATATATTTCTACTGGCCATAGCCCCATAACATAGGTATTCAAATGAATCAGAAAGAGCTAACTAAGACATTTATGATGATTTCAAATTGAAACAAGAGGACTGAAAGCCTATATCATCCCCCGCCATAAATTAGGTTAGACTTTTTGCGGTCACAAATATTTAAAAAGTCGATTTGTGGTGGCCATTTTAAATTTCAGCAAAATCACATGCACATTTCCAGATGGTGGGTAATGTGATTGTACAATGTGAATTATTACTGATTTCAATTTTTCAGTTTTTGCGCCCACAAAAAATATGAAGTTTATCCATAGCGGCCATTTTGAATTTCAGTAAAACCTTAAAAAAACACTTGCACATCTCCATATCGTGGGGAATGTGATGGTAAAATTTGAATTATTTCCGACTTCTCTGGCGGCCATTTTGAAATTTGGTAGCATCTTTAAAAAATCACTTGCACATCCCCATGTTGCTAGGAATGTGATGTTTAAATTTCAAAACAAATTGACCAGTAGTTTTTGAGTTTTTGCGCCCACAAGAAAACATGACGCCGGAGGCCAGACGCCGGACGTACGGGGGGACAAAAAACCGTTTGGTTGCGATATTTTTCAAAAATTAATTCAGAGCATTAAGGTTTAACGGTCACCACACTTCAATTTGAAATCATATCAGAATTATATACATATAGCTAAAAAAATGTCTGGGCGATCAGTCATAGAAAATCGCTTAGACAAATATTCAATTAATCGTGGTTGTGTTGTTTTGAAGGTGCGAGTGCTGTATATCTTACAAATATTGAAAATCTGTGGTATGATTTTTCTATAAACGATTTTTGCTATGGGTAAAACGCAATGAAAGAACAAATACATCAGGTTACGTAACATTTATTTCACTTTATTCACACATTAGGTCTATTCATCACCAAACAGATTGAAGGGTAACATTTGCCAGATAAGCCCATGTTAGGCCTTTCAGACGGCACAAGCCGACGTCTGTAGACGTCAGATTCATTTGCATTGTAAATGTAAATTATCACGTGTGCATGAACAATATGTTTCAATCTTTAACCATAATCTTCAACGCATTATAATAACATAAGGTACATTAACTCTAAGCAAATGTTACTAACATATCATCAGTTCTAGTTGAACACTCTATATTAGGCCTATTATACGTGGGCTATAGATAACAAGTCATATATTTTCAATATCCGAGCCTACAAGTAATTAATGCTCATAAACAGGACCAACAATCCATTTTATCAGCCGTTTAAATCGCAGTTATTGGGGATGAACTTAGTGTTTAAACATCAAGATTTGCAAATGTTTGGTCTCAAATTGAACAGATATGAAGCTGTGCATCGCGGCAGCAAAATCCGGCTTCAAGTGGGTAAAGGATGGTTCAACCTAGGCTACACTATTACAGATAGTAACATACACGTTGTATATGTATAATATACAATTATCATATCCATTTTCCACAAAAATATGCTCTTTGTTATCATTCATATACATTATAATGTACTGCTCATCTGTATAGTGGATCAACCATATATAGGCCTATCGCTCACGTATTTATGGAAATCTGTTTTGACAATTCAGTGACCTGTATACAATTGCCGAATACATAACTATAATAACATGTAACAACATTGCACAACATAAATTATAATATAAAATTAGTGTTTAAACATCAAGATTTGCAAATGTTTGGTCTCAAATTGAACAGATATGAGGAAATTTCACCCACTTGGAAGTTGTGCATCGCGTCAGCGAGATCCAGCTTCAAGTGGGTGAAGGATGGTTCACTATTAGGCTACACTGTTACAGATAGTAACATACACGATGTTGTATATGTATAATATACAATTATTATATTCATTTTCCACAAAAATATGATCTTTGTTATCATTCATATACATTATAATGTACTGCTCATCTGTACAGTGAATCAACCATATATAGGCCTATCGCTCACGTATTTATGGAAATCTGTTTTGACAATTCAGTGACCTGTATACAATTGCCGAATACATAACTGTAATAACATGTAGCAATATTGCATAACATAAATTATAATCACCTGTGTAAAATTACATTGTGATGTAGTCCTGTCAACTCTTTGCTACCCGATAATTTTATTACATATTGTGAGCCGTAGCTTGAACACATCAACTTTTTCAGCGCGGGGACCGTCTTTATACGTCAGAATCTGACGTCTGTAGACGTCATATTCTGACGTATAAAGACGGTCAGAATTATACGTCAGACGGTAAGACTTTTACGTCAGAATCTGACATCTATGGACATCAGATTCCTATAAAGACTGTCCCGCACTGAAAGAATTAAAAAAAATTCAATGGCAGTAGACCCATAATATAGGTATTCAAACAAAGCGGAAATAACTAACAGAAACATTTATGATGATTTCAAATTTAAAAAAATCCTCTGGTTTCCATGATTTATACAGAAAATATTTCAGCGTTGTAAGGGTCAATTATATAAATATATATCCTGACATTTAATGTCTTGACAATTGCTTTCTTGTATGGTAACAGTCATATTATGTAAACTATTCCTTATATTGAACGTTTATGTCTTCAATACTTACAGGCACTATTTGATCAATATTTTTAGTTATTTTAAATGTTCATATCATTGATAATCATTTAATAGTTTACATAATAATTAATTTTACCCATATTTGTGTTTGTTTCAGTGGTTATTTTTTGTAAATTATTAACTCATTATTTTTAAATGCATTTACAATTGATTTTAAAATCAGATGTAAATCTGTAGCTCGGGAATTATGTCGACTATGTCGACAAAATTATGTGACGGATCATGTGACGTGTATGCGACCAGTCCAGTAAATTCAGAGGGGTGTGTTGAGGCTGAGAAACACTCAATTATGATTGTCAGCCTTATCACGTTTGATCCTAAAGCATTTGCAGGCGGCCATTCGGAGCTCGGTGAGTACGGAGATGTAAATTAGTGGGTTTAGAAAGCTTGATAGGTCCGTGATCATCATGAAGCTTGTTCTGGATAAGGCAAACATAGGTAGAGAGATTCTTTGGTCAGTGCTTTCATGGGTGACTCCGGCAGATGCTAAACCAAGCCTGATCATAAAGCCAGGCAAAGTGCTGAACCAGAATGAGCCAGACACGAGCCCGATCATCTTCAGTGCTTGTTTGACTGGCTTCACCAGGTTTCCTGCACTGCCTGCAGACTGGTCTTCACATACGGCCTGCACATGAGCCTTGTGCTTTGAGATCACTTGACGTAGGCGTATTAGTGACATCACGATCACCGTGCATGATGGGATGATGTAGACAACAGCGTAGACAAGGGTACTGATTCTGCCAGCCAGACCTTTCACTGTGTACGAGAAAGTGGTGGCCACTGGAATCCTGGGGTCAATTAAATCAGCGCCGGCTCCGATGCACAATGAGATTACAAATAAAACTGTAACGGTGGTATAAATTCGGAGCTTGGTGAACTTTATGGGGTATTTAAGAGGTGTGACAAAGTAGCTGTATCTCTCGTAAGCAAGTAGCGCTACGAGATGAACAGACAAGAAAAGAAAACTGGCCACAATGCTCGCCCAAATACGACCTACAGTAAGATTCACGATATGAATGTCATTAGTTATAACAACAAGCACCATGTGCACCACTGTTAAGTTAATATATAAGTTATCACACACCATGTATGCCACCAGCACCATATATCGAGGTGTATGGAGGGAGTACTCAGTCCTGATCACGTACAACAGGGACCCGCTTGTAATATTGACGTATAACAAGAACAATATCAGCAGACAGGCTGTCACCACTTGTTCTTCCAGACTGGCTGTCACAATAGGTAACAGTGTGGCCAGTGTCTCTGTTGACCACATGTCTCCTGATGATGAGTTTGAACCATCTTCAGCGCTCACACTACTTTCAGAAAATACCTGCGAGATCGTAGTGAGCAGTTCCTGTGATGTCGTAGTGAGCAGTTCCTGCGAGGTCGTTCTGACCAGTTCCTGCGAGGTCGTAGTGAGCAGTTCATGTGATGTCACAGTGAGCAGTTCCTGTGAGGTCGTATTGAGCAGTTCCTGCGAGGTCTCAGTGAGCATTTCTTTACTAGTAGATTTTATAGAAGCTGTAAAATTCATCATTATGAATATATAGCACAAGTGTCTTACTTGATCAGGCCTTAGAGAGGCCTACCTTACACAAATATCACCGATGTTTCAACATGTTCGCTTGAAGGATTCGAATGGACTCATGCGACTAAAGTTAAGATATATTTATATCAAAATCATTTATCTAATAAATATTCATGAAGAGCGATGGCGCAGTGCGACGAAACGCGTTTAGGAAGTGCTTGGAGCCTGTAATATAACACATGGGAGGGGGTGTATCCCTGTATAAATGTTGCTCACTTTCTTATGCAATCGGATGCTTTTGATCCTAAATATTCAATATTGCGGTTAGCCTCCGTGACTGAGTTGTAGCGTGCTCGGCCTCAGACCGCCAGAGCTCGATACGAATCATTTGTCTGGAAGGCAGTATCATCTCATTCGTCTCACCAGGAAGTTATCCTGGCTCAGTTTAGCCTATATGTAAATAAAGGTGGTCTGAAGCCCAATCCATGTCATTTCATTATCATCGGCGTATCTGAATATTGACAGAAAACTATTACTACACAGTTTGCAAAATATTAACCCTTTCAGCGCGGGGACCGTCTTTATACGTCAAAATCAGAATGTCAAGACATATAAAGAATAAAATATTCAATGAAAGAGCTAACTAAGACATTTACTATGATTTAAAATTGAAAAAACCTTTGGTCTGCATGGGTTAAACAAAAATAATTCAGCGTTGTAAGGGTTACAGCTTTGATGTCAATAAAATAATTTTTACACAAAGCAGGGCAGTCTTGCTCGACGTATTATAACGATACATAGGCTCTAATAACGTCAGATGTCTCTGGAATATTTTCTCTTCAAATTTCTAAGTTGTGAGTGAGTGAGTGAGTGAGTGAGTGAGTGAGTGAGTGAGTGAGTGAGTGAGTGAGTGAGTGAGTGAGTGAGCGAGCGAGCGAGCGAGCGAGCGAGCGAGCGAGCGAGTGAGTGAGATATATTTTTAAAGCATTACACCACTAGCAGCTTTGTATCACCGTCCCTTGGTAGCTTGCATCCTAAGAGTAATATAATATCAAATATAACACACCCTTTTAACATAATTTTCATCTGATACTGTTATTGTCGTCATTTACAGAGCTAAACGAGTGATATAGAGCCTGACTAATGGCATAACATCCTGGGTCAGGAAGTGATGCAATCATCACGTTATTCAATTATGAATACACACAGGGCATCCGACAAACATATATGAGACGGGATGACCACAGGCTGTGGTCATCTAGGATGCTACCTACTCATGTATCAATGTTGCTCACTTTCTTATGCAATCGGATGCTTTTGATCCACATTACTATCGGAAACCACCACGCATGATTATATTATCATCGGAGGGCGGGGGCCGTGGTGCTTCGGTTAAAGCTGCCTGTTAGAAAGATGGAGATCATGGGTTTGAGCCCTGCTCTGACATTAAAGTTTCAAAAACCCAAAATGTTTCCTTCCCGTTCACTCGTAAATATTCAATATTGCGGAGAGCCTCCGTGACTGAGTTGTAGCGTGCTCGGCCTCAGACCGCCAGAGCTCGATACGAATCATTTGTCTGGAAGGCAGTATCATCTCATTCGTCTCACCAGGAAGTTATCCTGGCTCAGTTTAGCCTATATGTAAATAAAGGTGGTCTGAAGCCCAATCCATGTCATTTCATTATCATCGGCGTATCTGAATATTGACAGAAAACTATTACTACACAGTTTGCAAAATATTAACCCTTTCAGCGCGGGGACCGTCTTTATACGTCAAAATCAGAATGTCAAGACATATAAAGAATAAAATATTCAATGAAAGAGCTAACTAAGACATTTTCTATGATTTAAAATTAATAAAAACCTTTGGTCTGCATGGGTTAAACAAAAATAATTCAGCGTTGTAAGGGTTAAAGCTTTGATGTCAATAAAATAATTTTTACACAAAGCAGGGCAGTCTTGCTCGACGTATTATAACGATACATAGGCTCTAATAACGTCAGATGTCTCTGGAATATTTTCTCTTCAAATTTCTAAGTTATGGCGCGAGTGAGTGAGTGAGTGAGTGAGTGAGTGAGTGAGTGAGTGAGTGAGTGAGTGAGTGAGTGAGTGAGTGAGTGAGTGAGTGAGTGAGTGAGTGAGTGAGTGAGTGAGTGAGTGAGTGAGTGAGTGAGTGAGTGAGTGAGTGAGTGAGTGAGTGAGTGAGTGAGATATATTTTTAAAGCATTACACCACTAGCAGCTTTGTATCACCGTCCCTTGGTAGCTTGCATCCTAAGAGTAATATAATATCAAATATAACACACCCTTTTAACATAATTTTCATCTGATACTGTTATTGTCGTCATTTACAGAGCTAAACGAGTGATATAGAGCCTGACTAATGGCATAACATCCTGGGTCAGGAAGTGATGCAATCATCACGTTATTCAATTATGAATACACACAGGGCATCCGACAAACATATATGAGACGGGATGACCACAGGCTGTGGTCATCTAGGATGCTACCTACTCAGGTTCTTTTCCTTACGTGGGGAAGTTAACCCTTAACCCCTTTAAGGCTTCACGATGCATTAAAGCATCATTTTACATCCCTGAAAACATACTTAATTTTCCTACAATAAAGGTTTTTAGAACGAAAATTTTCATGAAACTGGTTTACCATTACATGGCAATTTTCTTTTAATTTTTAAACCACATCAAATCATCTTCATCAACTACAAGTCGAGAATTGCGACAGCAATTCGCGGCTTGTAGTGGATGAAGATGACAATGGTAAATTCAGGCTCGAAAGGGTTAAAGCGCTGAATTATTTTATAAAATTCTTGGAGACCAAATTTTGTTTTTCAATTTGAAATTATCAGAATCTGATTTTGACGACTAAAGTCGATCCCCGCACTGTGAGGGTTGAGAGGCCTTGTGGTCATCCGGTCTCATTATGTTGCTCGGAGGCTGCCTTCTCCGATTCTCGATAATCTAGTGAACACAGGGCGTTGGCACGATGTGATTTTAACCCTTTCAACGCAAAGAAACGTCTTTATACGTCAAAATCTGACGTTTGTACACGCCAGATTCTGCTATGACATTTGCGTTCAGCTTGGTATAGTAAGAGTGTCGGGTACTGGATATAACTTAAATTGCTATTTCCAGCCACCCGATATATATATACTTCCTACACAGCAGTAACATTAGATCTGGAGAATACGTTAAAACCTCTTATTCTATTATTAGATAATGTAACATTTATTTCAAATACAATAGAACAACGGTCACTTTGCAAAACAAAATATATATGTACATATACAAATTAGTATATGTGTACATGTAGGCCTATGTGTCACAATTAGAAATGCAGAAAATAATAACAATAATAAAGTTATTTACAATATTTACAAAAATGTTAATTATTAAATTGTATAGTCAGATGCAGTGTGAATGCAATAAAATTTAAAAAATGTTAATATTATAAGGGTACATGCAAAAAGTTAAAACGCCAAAGTTTTTGTATCTTAAAAATCACAACACACAAACTTGACATCGTTGATGGCTGCGCAGTCAGATGCCGAAGAGCAGTCCTCCATCAGAATCTGTATGGCGCATATAGCGCTGCCTAGCGGACACTCTGAGCTCCACTGTCCCCAGTCTCCCCTGTTGAGCCCGATACCCACTATGTCAATGTAGATCCCACCATCAAGACCAGGACCACGACATCTAAACTCAAAATCACTCACAGCAACATCATCCAACAAAGGACCACTGTAGTCATCTACTCTCATTCTGAATGCCACCAGAAAATACCCTGTGGAACACGTGACTTTTGCCATCCAATCGCCGAGGGGCTAGGTATATGACGTCACAGTTTTCACAATTTCGGCCGATTTCAGATTGGCACAAGTTAACTCCAAACCACATGAGCCATAATCATCCCTTGGTAATGATCCGTAATGCAAATCAACCTGAAAAATAATCAATAAATAAAGTAAACAAAATAAAATAGACATAGATAAATTAAAATAAACAATAGATGACATAGAGAGAAATATAAAATATATACATTTTGACGAAATCCTGTTGCAAATGATCCTGTTGGGCAGTAGTCAAGTGTTCCCCAGTCTCCCCAGGTCATACCACTAGGTTCATTCAAAATCACTGTAACATATCAATCAAATATATTATGAACCATTCAATAAAAATAGCTTGGTGCAGGTTTGCAGCAAAATTGCATAGAAATGTAAGTCTTTGGGCTTGCATCAAAATTGTAGTTATGTCATTAAAATGCACAGAAACGTAAGCCTATGTGACAGGAACAGATACAGAATTCATGTTTGACTCTTTCTTTGGTATAATAAACCATTGTCATTTAAATTGTGGTTACTATTTTTCATTCATTTAAAGCTGGAATTGCTGACGCAATGTCCAGTTTCCAGGTTTACAAAAAGAATAGATCAGTGTGTTGATAATATGTACTTATATTATTTACCTGTAGGAATTTGACAGAACTTTCCAGTGAATATAGATGAACATACACACGTCTTGTCTGTCAGTAGTGTTCCCCCGCCAGGGCACCAGCCTGTCTGAGACTGAAACATGGTACATTTACATATTTTGGCGTAGGATTGTATCAATAAGGGCTTAACTTTGGTAATTTGTGTATTATATTGTAAAATCGATATAAATTAAACAACTAAAGCGTAAACATTCTAAAATGCGATGTTTTATGTATTATCGCTAGAAGTTTAAAAAAAAGTTATAAAATACGTATTTTAGTAGGCCTATTATTCTCAAAATAAGTCTGAATATGCCTATTATAAATGTGCACATTATGAAGTCTATCTGCGAATTATAGTGTGGTATTACAGCTGCACACCTACATTATGTGTTTAGTATCAAGAAAAGGTCCTATATGAAACAGAAGCGATCAAGCCCTTCACTTCGAAGACAGCTGACCTAACATGATCGTGATTTCTGTGTCAGAGTGACCTGGCAGACAGCTGACCTACCTTGATGATAATTTCCGTGTCAGAGTGACCTTGCAGACAGGTTACAGTTTCGTCGCTGTATAACATACAGTTATTATCGCTCATCTTCTGACCGTTGAAGGTTATGGATGAGCATTTAGAATGTTGTAGACACTGTTTTATGCACTCTTTCCAACTGGTTGTTTTTGTTTCATCCAGCCAAGTGGTCAGGGTTGAAGGATCAAAGGTCATTCCACTACAGATTTGGGCATAGTGACCGCTTCTGATTTCTACTGTGGAGAAACGATCGACTAATATAATAATAATGAAAAACGAGATTAGATAATTCCTACTCATTTTTCCCAGGTTGCTTCTATTGTTGTCTCTGAGAGACAAGAAAGGCTAATAATTCAGATGTGCGTTGATGAGAGCCCCACCTGGTGAGTGTAATCGATCTGGTGAGTGCCTGGTCATATCAGAAAACATGTTATATGATCTGATAATGGACTGAAGCATTAATGGTTTGATAAACGTTTATGTCCAATTAACACTTTAAGTACCATTTTCTCATTATGTCAATAAAAATGAGAAATAATACCGGAGTTACAGTTAACTTGCGCTAAGTTGTGTCTTGCTAGTTGCTACAGCGACCTACAGCTATCAAGTGGGTAAAAATACTCCTGAAATTTGAATCAATATTATGTGCATATCAAATTATTTTATTTCTCCCATTCACAATTGTCTCATCCACATTTCCTTGTTTGTAGGGCAAATAGAAAAGTGATCCACGAGCAAAATTTAATTCGGCAGAAAAAGTATTATGTGTATAGAGGGTATTGTTACGGTTGTAAAGCAAGCATTATCTTCACAAAAATGGGCGACAATCACGTTTATTTTGTATGTTTATTTTTACTGTAGACCTATGATTAGCAGTCAAAACCATGTTTTAGAGTCATAAGAAGCATCGCTATATTTGATAAACTTAGCCGCTAATAAAACGATATGTGATGGCAATATGGTAGTTCTTTTTTGTGTAGACCTGTCAAACATTTTTATTGCGGAGAATTTATCCATACATACGTCCTGTTGTCATACCTACGGCACATGCGGCTACCCAACAAACATGAGGCATGAATTCAATGCCGGATACAATGCTGTTTTAAAGCTGGACCAGCGTCGCAGACGATGGACCAGCATTGAACCGACATTGGTACATTGATCCCCGTTGCCACAGTACCAGGGACCACATTGTTCAAAGTTGGGCCATCGATGGGCCAGTGTCGCACGCTATGGCCCATCACCACAGAGGCTTTGACCCAGTGCTGGCAGGTTTGTCAGCAGCGTGCACAGGGAGTCGGCAGAACGTATCACGTGTTCCGGCCACAACCAATAAAATCTCAAATTTGTTTTGATGTTGGGCCGACGTCGAAAGCGGTGACCCAACATTAAATCAACGTTGGCTCAGTGTCATGACATTACAATTTATATAATATGTCTAAAGGGCCTACGATAAACTACCATTTCATTAGTTCGCCGTTTATATAGTCCTATACACATCCCCCCAGAATACAACATTCACATTCCTACATGTATATTTTGCTCAGGAAGTGTAACTTGCAATTATTGAGTCATATAATCTTTTAGGATTATTTTTTCTATTGCCATGACAACTCGGCGGTGTGGTTCATCACCCCATAACCACATTGGAACGTCGTCCCTTATATCACAATGTTGCCAGCTTTTTGGGTTGGTATCTCCCAAGTGGCTCCATACACTGTTGGTCAAATGGACATAATTTGTGAATTCTGCTGTGCACTTCCCAGGTAAGGCCACTATGTTTTTTCTCTGTTTTAGATGAGCGCGCGCATTAGATTTAGGCCGCGCATTACAAAAAAAAAACATGTGTTTTTTTCTTCTGCCCAGCGCGCGCATTGAATTTTTGCCGATTTTCGAAAAAAAAACATTTAATTTTGGTAAATGAAAAAACATTCCGAAAAAAACCAAGTTCATTTCAGGAAATAAAAAAATAAAAAATGCAGCGATGTTAATTCTTTGGCTTGTTTTTTCGTCGCCCTCATTACCATTTCCAGAAATTGTCCAATGTTTTTTTTGATTGGTCGCCCTCATTAACTTTTCCGAAAATAGATGAAATGTGTTTTTTTTCCTAAATGTTTTTTTTACCGCCCCCCCCCCTCCCCCTCATTAGATTTTGGATTTTTTCTGATCTAAAACAGAGAAATAAAAACAAGTGGCCTTAGCTGAGGAACTGTTGTCATGATGGAAAGGTTCTCATATCACATCTGAGTCCCTCAGCCTGTGCACCTCAATCCATACGGTTACAGCTCTATGTTCAGAAGGTCCTATGTTCAGAAGGTCCTATGTTCAGAAGGTCCTATGTTCAGAAGATCCTTTGTTCAGAAGGTCCTATGTTCAGAAGGTTCTATGTTCAGAAGGTTCTATATTCAGAAGGTTCTATGTTCAGAAGGTCCTATGTTCAGAAGGTCCTATGTTCAGAAGGTTCTATGTTCAGAAGGTTCTATATTCAGAAGGTTCTATTTTCAGAAGGTCCTATGTTCAGAAATATTTGTTCAGAAGGTCCTATGTTCAGAAAGTGACTACGGCACACGACGTTTTTGCAGCGTTGAAGCAACGTCAATGACGTTGATTCAATGTCGCAAAAACGTTGTGTGCTCAGTGGGTTTTTCCGAGCTTAAATGAGGTTTGATAAAATTGTAGATATGAAAGTTATAATTATATTTTATAGGAGGTACGTTGTTCGAAATATCATATACAAACGAGTGATATAGATGTAGAAATATCAATTATATTTTCTTATGTTGTCTATGGGATTACTCTCTGTTGAATGTTAAGTCTAAGTGGTATGTGGTGGTAGGTAAATATGCATTATGTCACAACCATCACTAGTAAATATAGGCTACAGGTGGTAATGAAAAAAATATTATTTAATCAATTTATCGGAGCCCGTCTATATCTACAATAAGAAATACGTATTTTAAATAGAAGAAATGGCCACTATCACCAGTGAAATACACATATGTTATATATTTCAGAACAATAAACATGTTGAGTGTATTGTGCAAAGGAGAAAGATAATTGTAGTTAAAAATCAAGGTCATATAAATGTCTAGGACATGTAATTGTAAATTGTTGCTTTACGTCCCTTTTCGATAGTAGATTAACAGTCATTTAAGTGACATTGCTATACGATAAAAACAGTGCAGGTAATTAATGAGATGAATGATGTACAGATGATTATGTGAGCATGGGGTGATAGGGCATGGTAGGTTATTGAGAGTATTTTCCTTCACTCTCCCGATAAGGGGTTCTGGCATGTCAAACTCTTTAGTCGGGTTCACATTAACCGTGGCGAATGATTTCGCTGATTTCTCCGTCAATTCTCAACTAATTCTCATGCACTATTCCAAGCACTATTTTCTGGTCATGGGGCGACTACCCTGAAAATTTTATTGAAAAATATTGTATAAAAGTTAGTCAATTTAACATCTAGTAAATAAAAAATGTCGCCCTCTATAAACCCATTAGCTTCGTCTCATTAGGCCTACATGTCAAATGGTCTAACTTCTTCTAACTACCTTGTAGTCGTCCCATGGCTAGAAAATTATCTGTGCAAAATGTCATGAAAATTGGTTCAGAATTGACAGAGGAATCTGCGGAATTCATTCACCCTGATTGATGAATTTAATGTGAATCAGACTATAGATGAATAATTTCCCCCAGACATGCCCAGACGGTCGTAGACTTGGGTTTTGATGTAATGCTGAAACACCTTGGCCTTTCACACAGCTCCGATATCCCCGAGTCGGATAGTCCCCAGAGTAACAATAACAGAGGGTAGCTCCATTCTAGCCGCAGTGGTTGAAATAGGTTTCAGCCACAGATTGGCCCCATACAAAATCGTGGGACGGTCATATCTAAGAAAATAGTTTTTTTAGAATCAGTAACATTTTAGCTACGAGGTCGCATGCTCAGCTCATTTTTTTAGCACAGTCATTAAAAAGCTATGAATATTTTTCAGACCTTGGGGTCGAGATCTCTCTCAGTCACCGCCATGTTGAAAAACGTTGATTGTTTACGGGTAAAACGAATCAATCTACGACTAGCTCCATCCATCCCACGCTATACATTAGGAAAAATCTAACCAGTAGCGCATGTTATTCGTTAATTACTTCGTCAATTATCAACCGAGTTCCATTAAATTTTATAAACGTAAAATTTTATGCATTATTTCAAAAGTTTATAGACCATTTGACATGTTGTAAATTGAAATTATGACGTCCCTCTATCAACCCATTACGCTAATTCTGAAATTTTATAACATGTCAAATGGTCTAACTACATTTTTACCGGTGCTAGGATTTGACTTGAAAATGCAGCCTGTGCAAAATTTTAAAGAAATCGGTTCAGAATCGTTGATAAATCGACGTAAAACATGCGCTACAGATTTACTAAAATAATTGTGGCTCACGGTAGGCCTATAGTTAAAACAAGGCTCTATTTCACACTAGCACCGGATTTAGGTGGATTTGAATTCAGATATAGTGTAGTCTAATATTTCTGAATTGCGGAGACTATCCTTCTGTGATCACTCCTGGTTTGTGGATGTTCACTATATAGTGTTTATTGAAGTCCCAATAGCGATTTCGGCAAATTGTGGACGGACAGACGACTGACAAAAGAATGACAAAAGCTCATCTGACCGAATGAGCTAAAATGAGACGCTGTGATTTGTTATCTTGCATTGTAGTTTACCTGAAACTGAAAGATGTAAGTTTTTTCCTACATAAAACAAATAATTTTCTGAATATAGGACCTTCTGAATATATCTGAATATAGGACCTTCTGAACATAGAACCTTCTGAATATAGGACCTTTTGAACAAATATTTTCTGAACATAGGACCTTCTGAACATAGGACCTTCTGAACATAGAACCTTCTGAACATAGAACCTTCTGAACATAGGGCAGTCACCATCCATACTACACCTTCATCCATTTCACCCGTGCTACGCGAGGGTTAAAGATAGTATAAATATTAATACAAAGAATAGATTTACATATTATTGCCAGGAAACAAAATTCAAATGTCTTCAAACTGAGTGCGAATTGCAAAAAAATGTGTGTGTAATATAACAAATACAGCATGCCCTTTTGACATAATTATAATCTGATGCTGACATCGTCATTTAAAGCAGAACTAAACGAGTGATATAGAGCCTGACTAATGGCATGACATCCTGGGTCAGGAAGTGATGTAATCATCACGCTGTTCAATTATGAGAGATCTCGACTTGTAATATTATATGTTGCTTATTCTTACGTGGGATTCATGAGGCCCTGTAGGCCTAGTCATGATCCGCCTCACCACCTGGGAAAGGCTCTCGAATTCCATAGTTTCCAGATAGATATTAACCATTTAAAGGGACTGGCCCACGCTAAAATCATCAAAAAATCGGTAATTTTATTTTGGCCTCTTCATATAAACATATGATGTAAACATGTCCATAGACTAGAACGGCAAAAGTTTTTAAATTTTTCTGCTGCGCATTTATCAGTTAGGCTAGGTATAGAGACGAAATCCCTGTATTTTCTATTTTTGACATGGTTGTCAATAATTGGAATTTAGGAATTTTGTCTCTATATCTAGCCTAACTGGTGAATGCGCAGCAGAAAAATTAAAAAAGAATTGCAGTTCTAGTCTATGGACATGTTTGCATCATATGGTCATATTAAAGAGCCAAAATAAAATCACCGATTTTTTTATTATTTTAGCGTGGGCTAGTCCCTTTAAGCCTTCACGATGCATTAAAGCATCATTTATTACATCCCCAAAAACAAACTTAATTTTTCTACAACCAAGGGTTTTAGAAAAAAAATCCAAAAAACTGGTTTACCAATACATGGAAATTTTCGTTACTTTTTCACCCACATCAAATCATCTTCATCCACTACAAGTCGAGAATTGCGACAGCAATTCGCGGCTTGTCGTGGATGAAGATGACAATGGTAAAGTCAGGCTTCATGGGTTAAAACAGGTGCGGCGCTAGGTTTCTATGATTAATAATACATTAGAAACTAGTGATTAATTGACGAGTAAGACTATTGCAGTAATAACATTAATCTGCCTTCATATGCATTGTCTCGCTTATATCTGGATTAGATGGACTGATGTGTTTATGTGCAGCATGGTCAACGTCCGCCGCAATGTAAATATTATGATTCAGTGAAACAAAACGACTCAGCCCAAATATTTGATCTGTCTTTCCCACCCTGGCTTCTCGGTGGCCCGGCTCCCTGTTGATGAACCTGCTTTTGCTCGGATGCTGCCTTCTCAGGTTCTCTCATACTTTAGTATTAAAACACAAAGCGTCGGCCCGATGCTGTTTTAATATTGGTGCAGCTTCATAAATAAGAATGATTTTTTTTTAGATAGCGGAAGGTGTAAGCAGATTGAAGCTAAACAAAAGATAATCTCCTACATTCCTCATCTGAACACGCATGATTTGTTCATATTTAGGGATATATGGGAATATTTTTTCATTGGTCAATAATCATAATATTTAAATACTCATTTTATTCATTAACCAGTACATGATAGCGCTACAGATTTGTGATCAATGCAACCGATGCGAAATTTATTCAATCAATCAATAAATAAACTTCCATAGTACCTTTACCCACAACAGACCGAGCTCAGAGGTCACAAATCCTTAGCATGATCATGTGGCATAATCAAGGCCAAAGCAGGTTCATCAACAGAAAGCCGGGCCACCTAGGAGCTAGAGTGTGAAAGCCAGATCAAAAAGGTGGGATTTAAGTAATTTTTGGAGTGTTAAAATTGTTTGGGCGGCTGAGTCATTTTGTTTCACTGAATCATAATATTAACATTGCAGCGGACCCCTCTCCTGTGGACGTTGACCATGCTGCACAGGAACACATCATTCCATCCAGATAAAACGAGACAATGCAGATTAAGGCAGCTTTTTGTTATTACTTCAATAATTTTACTCGTCAATTATTCTACAGTTTCTAATCTATTATTGATCATAGAAGCTAAGCGACGCACCTACCTGAACCCTTACAGCGCGGGGACCGACTTTAGTCGTCAGAATCTGACGTCTGTAGACGTCAGATTCTGACGTCGAAAGTCTATCTCTGCGCACATAGGTATTCAAATGAATTAGAAAGAGCTAACTAAGACATTTATGATGATTTCGAATTGAATAAAACCCTTTGGTTTCCATGGTTTATATAGAAAATATCCAGCGCTTTGAGGGTTAATATCTATCTGGAAACTGTGGAATTCTAAAGACTCTCCCAGGTGATGAGGAGTTTAACCCTTAAAGCCCTGAATTTTTAAATAAAAACCTTGGAGACCAAGGGGATTTTTTCAATTTGAAATCGTCATAAATGTCTTAGTTAGGTCTTTCCGATTCATTTGAATACCTGTGATATGGGTCTACGGCCATTATAAATATTTTTTGCTTTTACAGTGCGGGGATCGACTTTAGTCGTCGGAATCTGACGTCTGTAGACGTCAGATTCTGACGACTAAAGTCTATCCCCGCGCTGTAATGGTTAAAACAAATCTTTTGTATAAGGTGGTAAAAAACGCCTTCGATTTAAAAAATGAAATGAATGGTGTTTTAGGCCACCTGTGCACATGTAGTCTGAACTGGGCAGGAACACCTCTTGAGGATGGTGAGATGACACTGCCCTCGAGACACAGAATTCGAAATTCGAGCCCTGGTGGTCTGAGGCCGAGCACGCTACATTTCGGTGACGGAGGCTCCCCACAATATTGAATCCTTCTATGTCAGACCTACAATATCTATTCTTACTCCAATGTTAGGTCCGGCCGAAACGTTGATTTAGAATACATTAATTATGGAAACTGGACTGCCGTTTCCAGCCACTAGCCAGCTCCTAACTAAAAATACATGTACAATTGTCCATTTCACAATAAATCCCAACAAACAATTACATCTATATTCAAACGAATAGTGGCCATAGTGGTCCATGAATGATAATGCTGATGAAGAAAGTTTCTGCTGTGCAAATACAACGTCAACATATGCTTACTTAACAAGCAAGCAGATGCCCCCCTTTGGATTCGCAGAGCATTGATGATGTACTGATATGGAGTAGTAATACTTCACCAGAGGATTTTATGCCGATGCTAGCTCAAAACGACGTGTTTGCGAGATATTTTTGTGAATCATAGGGCAAACATCAGCATTGCAAATAATATTGTATGTAAAACTTTTTATTTATTTGTGATAAAACCCACTGGTAAAATGGTGGCCAGATTCCGAAGGAGCTGATTTTGCGGAGCAGAATAAGTGGGACAAGAAGTAATGACTGGGATCTTCAGGGCCACTTCCACAACTAGGACTGGTATTAAGCTGTACGAGAAGCGTTGGAATTTAAGCGCACTTAATCCAAGGCACAGTCTGCAGTGATGAACAGAGCCATGACCATGACAGTTTGGACAGTTGATGTTTAAATATACGAAGGCTTTTACTATTTTTAATACCGGCTTCTAATTTATTCCATTTATTGACCATACTGGGAAAAAAAGATTTTTAAACGATTTTATTTTACATTTGTAGGGAACAAAGGGCCCAGTTTGACGAGTGGCCCGACTACAGTTTCGCCTGGGAAGTTTCGCCTTGATCGACCAAGTATGGATAAACGTTCATGTTCAAAAGTTTGGAAAATAAGGACATTTTATGAATATGCTAATGAATGCTAATTTCGAAGGTTTCCCATCCCAATTCTCGTAGTAATTTTGTACTTTCAGTAGTCTTGTATGCCCCAGTACAAGCTAGAGCTGCATTTCGCTGCATTTTATTTAGTTTGTTTAGGTGGATGAAATCTGCAGAGCTAAATATTACGTCCCCATACTCTAAATTTGGCAGGATAAAAGTTTTATATAGCTGCTCTTTGGTACGTCCTGGTATTTTGTTCCCAATAGCTTTCAGAATACCCAAATTCCTATTTGCTTTTGTGGAAAGTTTAGAGATGTGTCTTGCCCAGGACATTTGGTTACTTATATTTAATCCAAGGCTAGTGTGTTCAGACACTTCATCTAATAATATATTGTTAAAGGCAATTTGTATATTTGTTTTTGAACGTTTCTTATTTGTGACCAGCATAAATTTACATTTAATTTTAAAAAAAGTTACCAGCCATTGGTTTGACCTTGTGCCAATTTTTATCATGTCATTATTTAATGTTGATTTTATTGTGATCTTTAGATTTCTTTAGGACAGATGCATCGTCAGCAAAAAGAGTAATGGCTCATTCAATATTATATTTTCAATACCGTTTTTGCTCAAATATTATTATAACGTTTGGGGTCCCTAGGTTAAGTTTGAAAAGTCTTCAGAAAAAAAGATATTCACGATTATATTCGAGGTTAAGAGCTTAAAGGGCTTTGGAATAATGTTGGCCCAGCGTCGAAAACGGTTGCCCTGATGTAGCGCAAAGTATACAGCAGACCTAGTGTTGGATTAGTGTTGGACCAGCGTCGTAGACGATTGACCGGCATTGAACCAGCAATGGGCTGCGACGCTGGCCCAACATTGAACCTGTATTGGGTGGGTATAGGCCTATATCGTGTGTACGAGGTACATCACACAGACGCGTACATTGACTTATCAGTAAATGCCACAGTAGGCCTACTCATGGTACTCAGGAGTGAAAAAGAGACGCGGCAGCACGATTCACTGGCAAGTATTTCATGGATGTTGGCCAGCACCGGCGATGGTGGTGGAAGGAATAGGCCTACACGGTAAAGATATACTTTCCTTAATTATATCCTGGACATTTAGGATTCTGGCCCCTGAAGAAGACCATTACTAACAGTTATATTTACAAAATATTAACCCAAATTTTTGTCTAAAGCACTCAAACAGACTAAAACCGGGCTTTGGAGTTCGGGGACTCCTTTTCTAGTTTTTCATTGGGATATCATTTTTAAAAATGATGTTTTCTTTGACAAATGACAACTACAGTCCAACCAAGCATCTCTTCAATTAGAATGATTAACGAAATAAGGAAGACTTGGATGCGTTTGCATCAATTTCCAGTGGCATATATATGCGTTACTAGAGCGACACATAGTGTCTTATCTGTCAATAGGGGTCTCTACTCCCGACAAGTTGTATTACATATAAAATTGTAACGTTAGTTTCTCTTGTTTATGATGTCGAATAAAAACTCTGTGTCTGAGTACTAATGTGCCACATAATAACCAGTAGGCCTATACTATTGTTTCTTTGGAATTCCAGTCTGTTACGGGCGTATAATCATCAAATCCAGAATAGAACATTTCAAACTAACAAACATTCATTGAGAATCAGATACCCGTCTGGCAGTAAAGACACGTGTTTTAATTGCAAATTTTAAAGACATTTCTTATCAACGTGCTCTGAATAAAAAAAACAGTTACAAATAAGGTAACTGTACATTCGGGGTCATAAAATGAGCAACTGCCTTCGTCTCGCCAATAAGCGACACCCATTGTGCGAGACCCATTTGGATCTGGCTATACAGAATGTCTAGCCTACTCACTGTTTTACAATAATAGGCCCATTGTTCCCTATAAAAATATTGAAATAAGTTGAAAAAAAGCATTGGCCTTCTTTAAATTTTCTGTCTCGATATTGCAAGAAAATGCAGAACGCGACGTAAAAACGGTGGTGTCATATATATAGATCAATTGCTGAACTATCTGTGTAGACTGATATAGTATAACATTTGTAGTGATGCAGCAGGAACACATTCTGTTCTGTCATTTTATGCACAAGAAGGACTATCCCAATTACATGATTACGAAATGCATTTTTTTCTGTAAGGCGCGCACACTTTCAGATTTTTGCTTGGAGATTAGCCTATATCCCAGCTCACAACTTGATATATTGGTGTCGACAGTGCAGACCTACTGAAATGGATGTCGCTTCCCTATATTACCAACCTAACGGTAGCGTTTTTCCGTTTCAGTGTAAACGAATACATTTGAATACTGGACGCATATTCCTAACATTGGTCCTGGGATGTGTCAAGGTAACAAGTTGACAAGGTAATTTATTCATGATCGCGTAGGACATGAGAAGCCAGGAGTGCGATACAGGGTGAGTAAATATAACATGCCTGTGATAAACCTATATTAACCCTTTAACCGCCAAATTATTCAATTTGAATTTTCACCCACTTGAAGTTGTGTCTCGCTGAAGCGATCCACAACTTCAAGTGAGTGACAATTATTAGGATTTGGCAAAATGGAGGTCAACTCTTTTCAAATCGTGCTGATTGATGTCACATAATGGCTTTAACATGCTTAAAGGCGGTACTGAATGTGGTAATAATTGAGTGAAAAACCCGATATATGCGACACCGGCGGTTAAGCGTTAAGGGGAATGTATTTTGACGCCATTAGCACACTGCAACCTGTTTATTTTCGAAACAAACAAAAAATACAAACTTCATGTGCATATCGCAAATGGAAATGATTGTAAATCATACCAGTTTTTGTTTCTGTAGGTTTTGGGTTTTTTATTCATTTGAAACTGGTAATTGCGTTAACAATATCAGCATCAAATAAATTCATATATTTGTCACTTAGTACGAAGTTAATAATTTATCTTCACTATTGTATTTGCTTTATATTTTAACTAATCATTAGGTTTTTCATCAATGAAAATTATATCACTATCGCAAATATCACAAAAATGTGAATATTTTATGACAATATTTGGACTATAGGACTCAGTGTTGACCAAAACCCGTCATCCTACAACATTGATAATCATTTTTACACATGTGAATTGTGAGTATGCTAAATACAGTACATTGTAGTGTAGTCTTAAATAATAAAAATGTGATATTTCAAAATATAAATGTAGCTTTTAGTAACCAAAGGTTTAGTGAAAAACAATAATCATCCTGCCAAATATTAACTGTGACTTATTTATTAATAGAATATGATTATATATTCTTATTTGCCGTAAATCTTTTACTTTACATAAAAACAGTGGTTATTTTATTTTGGTGACCAAAGGGTCAAAATACAGCATTTTTAAATTCTGACACCCAAATTATGTTAATAAAGTGTCAAAACACCTTTCCCCAAAATGGCTACAGGGGACGAAATTCCCCTATATCTTATTTTAGACATGCATGTCCAAAATAAGAAATACGGGGATTTCGTCTCTATATCTAGACTAACAGGTGAATGCGCAGCATAAAAATTTAAAAACTTTTGTAGTTCTAGTCTATGGACATGTTTACATCATATTGTCATATTAAAAAGCCAAAATAAAATCACCGATTTTTTATGATTTTAGCCTGATTGAGTCCCTTTATTACTAGACATGCATCATATTTAATTTGAATCCAATAATATTATTTTTATATGACAGAATGACGAACAACCGTTCTGTTTGGACTGACATCTTAAAGTTGATATATCCGGCCGCACTAAAAATTTCGTACGTTTCATTGTCATCGTATAAGACATGTTGCCAGATATTCTTGTGGATGGTTCATTCTTTCCTCTTAATACAAATAGACACGATGGCCGCTATTGGACCAGTAAGTAGATTTTAAGAAATTTATATGTATATTGAAGGCTTTGGTGTACCATAGGGTTTCACATTATGCCTGATACAAAGGGGTGCTAGCTGTCAGTAGTCCAGGAGCATTAGGTAGAATAATAGACAAACCCGGAAATAATTAGGTAAAAGCAGATCCATCACTTTTAAAATTCGGAAACTATTTCTCAATACACCTTTTTCAATAACAACACGCCACACGGTGAGCAACGCTGAACTGTTTTAATCAGACAACTGGCACACACTTTTCAATGACAACACGCCACACAGTGAGCAACTGCGAACTGTTTTAATCAGACAATTGTTCACTGCGCAAACTCATGCAAGCAGTCTATACAATACTTAATACACGGGAATAACTATTTAATCGATATATATATAAAATATGGTGTCCTTTACGTGCATTCAACTGCTTTACGGTACTTTAAGTGTTGTAGGCATGCTGCTCATAACTTGACTTTTAATTCATCACAGAAGACTCCCCGGTGTCGTTCTTGTAGGCCAAGAGTATTAGGGTATATGAGTGAAAGCTAGAACAAATTTATAAGAAGCATAATAAAAGTCCCCAGGAATCAACCCTGGGCCTTTTGAGAAATTCAAGATGGCGTCCAAGATGACCGTCAATTTCACTATTTGTCATATCACTGGTTTAAATCATTATAGAAATGTAAATAAAGAGTCTAAACATAATTATGTTTTTAGGAGGCGGAGAATTCGATTTTGACATTATATTATTAGATTTAGAGTTATATATATATTATATATATTAGAGTTATTTAATGTTTACAATAAACAAAATCAATAATAACATCTGTCGATTTATGCAAACAACCACTCGTACCCCCAAAAAAATCTAACCAAAGTTTTTTCCAGTGGTTTTGTCAACTATGGGATGTACTTAATAGCAGAGAAAAAATATATCCAATTTCTTGGTTTTCGGGGAGGAGGTCAAGAACATAGACATGTATATGCCGGAAAAATTGGAGCACGCATAATACCTCGTTGAGTATGGTTGGCCATCACCCTCATAAGTAAATAAACCTTCCGAGGATAATTAAAAACCTTCCATGGATAATTATAAACCTTCCGCGGACAATTAAAAACCTTCCGCGGATAATTAAAAACCTTCCGTGGATAATTATAAACCTTCCGCGGACAATTAAAAACCTTCCGCGGATAATTAAAAACCTTCCGCGGATAATTATAAACCTTCCGCGGATAATTAAAAACCTTCCGCGGATAATTAAAAACCTTCCACGGACAATTAAAAACCTTCCTCGGATAATTAAAAACCTTCCGCGGACAATTAAAAACCTTCCGCGGATAATTAAAAACCTTCCGCGGAGAATTAAAAACCTTCCGCGGAGAATTAAAACCTTCTGCAGAGAATTAATTTTTTATGCTCCGTGGAAGGTTTTTAATTCTCCGCGGAAGGTTTTTAATCATCCGAGGAAGGTTTTTAATTATCCGCGGAAGGTTATAATTCTCCGCGGAAGGTTTTAATTATCCGCGGAAGGTTATAATTCTCCGCGGAAGGTTTTTAATTGTCCGCGGAAGGTTTTTAATTATCCGCGGAAGGTTTATTTACTTATGAGGGTGATGGCCAACCATAGTTAAGGTGTGATTTTGACTTTCTAATGATTATTGTTTAGCTACTTATATTGCTCAAGGTGAAAAAAATCGATTTAACTTTTTAAAAGTGTCATTTTTTTTAATGAAGAGTCACAAGGAATAACAAGACTACATAAGTCCAGGAGCTCCCGCTCCGAATTAAAATTTGATTTAAAGGGACTGGCCTAGGCTAAAATCATCAAAAAATCTGTGATTTTATTTTTGCTTTTTAATATGACCATATGATGTAAACATGTCCGTAGACTAGAACTGCAAAAGTTGTTAAATTTTTGTGCTGCGCATCCACCAGTTAGGCTAGATATAGAGACGATTTCCTATTTTTGACATGGTTGTCAAAAATTACAAATCAGGAATTCGTCTCTATATCTAGCCTAACTGGTGAATGCGCAGCACAAAAAATAAAAAAAATTGCAGTTGCAATTGTGTGTAGGGTTATTATTGTAGTCCTAGACTATAACTAGGTCAAAAATCGAGACGCAAGACAACTAGGTATTTATAAGAGGCTCAGTCTAAGAGTAAGATAAGAACTAGACAGTCTGTCAGAGATTGCAAATCTCCATTGAAATTAATGATCCTAATCAGTATCCCAGTAATGGTCCACCTATCTGGCACTGCTTACCCGATATCAGGCCAATGGAGGTAAATAATAGCTGATTTACGGTCATTTTGAATTCGATATAGACTAGTTAAAAAAATTCGGGGTGCATCCTCCCCCGAAACCTCACATTTTGTTTTATAGTAATTATTTGTTTTATGGTAATGGTCTAGCTATCTAGCACAGTTTACCTGATATCAGGCCTATCGAGGTAAATAATGCCGATTGTTGGCCATTTTTAATTCGATATAAGAGTTAAAAATTTCTAGGGTGCATCCTCCCCTGAAAAATCACATTTTGTTTTATAGTAATGGTCTAGCTAACCTGTGCAACAGTCCTCTCTCATGGCTTTTCAAAAGATTTTCTGTCTATGGTCTAGCCATCTAGCACGGTTTACCAAATATCGGTCATGTGAAAATGAATAATGGCCGATAGACGGCCATTTTGAATTTTATCGAGTCTACATTTTTCAAGATGCATCTTCTCCTGAAATCTCACATTATGTTTTATAGTAATGGTCTAGCCATCTGCAGTCTGTCCGATGGTGGAGGATGGTCCAAAATGAAAGTTAGCTTTTCGGTATCCAGTCAGTCAATTCTCAAGGGATTGTCACGAAATTTTGTAACCATTATTATTTGGTCTTTTGGCAACAACCCTGAAAATTTCGCGGAATTCCATTAAGTATTTCAAAAGTTAGACCACTTGACATGTAACGCAATTCTGAGAATAAACCGGAATGGAAGTTAATGGTTTTATACATGTTACAGAGGAGCGTCATAAATAGACATTTACTACATACTACATCAAATGGTCTAACTTTTGAACTATACAATATTCCTCCACCGTCGGACAGACTGTAGCACGGTTTATCAAATAAGGGCCATGAGAAAGTGAATAATTGCCTAAAGGCGGCCATTTTGATTTTGATAAAATCGAAATTTTTAAAGATGCATCCTCTCCTGAAATCTCACTTTTTGTTTTATAGTAATGGTCTAGCTATCTGACACAGTTCACCAAATATCAGCAATGTGGAAGTAAATAGTGGCCGATAGGCGGCCATTTTGAATTCGATCGAGTCAAAAGTTTTTAAAAGGCATCCTCTCCGGAAACGTCACATTTTGTTTTAATGTAATGGTCTAGCTATCTGGCACGGTTTACCTGATATCAGGCCTATCGAGGTAAATAATGCCGATTGTCGGCCATTTTGAACTTGATAGAGTTGAAAAATGTCAGGGTGCATCCTCCCCCGAGAACTCATATTTTATTTTATAGTAATGGTCTAGCCATCTAGCACGGTTTACCAAATATCGGCCATGTGAAAGTGAAAAATGGCAAAAAGCGGCCATTTTGAATTTGATCAAGTCGATTTTTTTCAAGATGCATCCTCTTCTGAAATCTCACATTTTGTTTTATGGTAATGGTTCAACTATCTAGCACGGTTTACCCAATATCAGGCCTGTCGAGGTGAATAATGGCCAATAGGCGGCCATTTTGAATTTGATCGAGTTGAAATTTTTTAAAATGCATCCTCTCCTGAAACCTTACAATTTGTTTTATAGTAATGGTGTAGCTATCTTGAGCGGTTTTCATGATATTCCGCAATATGAGGCCTGTCGAGGTGAATAATGGCCGATAGGCAGCCATTTTGAATTTTATCGACCTGAAAATTCTCAAGATGCATCCTCTCCTGAAACCTTACAATTTATTTTATAGGAATGGTGTTGCTATCTTAAGCGGTTTTCATGATATTCCGCAAAATATTTCAGTCGGATTTACCGTTGCCATAAATTAGGTCAAAGTGCTGGGTCAACTTCAAGGTCCAAAAACCTGAAACTAGGGACATTAGAGCTCATGTATGTGCAATATGACTGTTATCGGCCCAGTACTTTTCGAGATCTGCTCCGAAAACGAAGTGTGTGTCAAAACGACTAAATAGGTCATAGTACTGAACCAAAAGTAGGTCAAAGATCATATACCCCAAAAGACACTACTAGACCCCCTAAAGGTGTTGTGTGTAAAATTTGAAGACAATCAGACAAGTACTTTCAGAGATATGCTCCGAAAACGAAATGTTCACGGACGGACCAACGCCGTAATGTGATCATTTTCTCCTCTGCGACCTTGAATTCAGATTAAAAATATTTTAACCTTTCCTTTATCCACCTGGTAGTAACCCACATACCAAAAATTGTTATCCTAGCTTATTTTCTTACAAAGTTATAGGCAAAAGACGACAACGGAGGCGGAATCCATAGCTCCCTCCGTCTCGCCTACGGTGACGGCTGGTGCTAACAAATGGGGAGGCGCTAAAAAGGCGTTAGCAGGCAATGTGGAGGCGTTAAATGCCGACGAATAGGCGTTCAAGTTTGACTGGGTGTGTTAAAAGTTGGTAGAGAGGCACTAAAGGGCGACGAGGAAGCGGTAAAGAGTGATGCAGTTAATAATAGATTGGGAAGCGTTTATTTTCTAGTCAAAATCAAATTAAAAAAAGATATTACATCGGTTAAAATTTACGACTCGACATTCAATATGACCTTTAATCATCAAAAACCATACTTCCTAAATTTTGATCTTAGAATTTACTTTTCGATATTTAGGATGTCTTTGGCATCACCAAATAAATCACCACAAATGGATTCTCTATTCAAAATCACATAAAAATAAGTAATACACTTGCTGCTATTTGTATTTATTGAAAAAATTATTTTTAGAAATTTAACCTTGGAATTGATCTTTTGACCTTGAATTACAAACATAATACCATAAATGGATTTTCCAGTCGAAATCCCATGAAAATTTGGTGTTACAGTCATGTTCTTAGTTTTATTTGGTAGAAATCATATTTTCGATTACTTGACTTTGAAATTGACCTGACATTCACGATGACCGTAAATCACAAAAGTAATGCAAGAAATGGATATTTCAGTCAAAATTACACGAAAGAAGGGTATTACACTTGCTCCTACGTTTTTGACTTCGCTAATCAACACCTTGCAAGTACATAGGTCACCAAAATAGAAGTTCATATGCATAGGTAAAAAAATCACTAAAAATATTATTTTAAAGTTGAAATCGAATCCCTCGTCCCCCAAAACATATATTTAGACTCATTAATGACATGTCTATGATGATTAAAACCCAAAATATGTGAAATCGGCGGTCATTTTGAATTTATCAAAAGGCCCAGGGTGGATTCTTGGGGACTTTTAGTATGTTGTAGGGGATCGTTTTCTGAACATTTCCTGAAATTTTCAGCTTGTTATGAATTTGTTCAGGTACAAAACCTAATACTCTTGGCCTATTACTGGTGGATTTTAATTTATCCCAGAAAACGTCATCTGTATTATTATTCGAATGAATTACTTTATCAAGTAAAGTAACAAAAGTGAAGCAAACAATTGTAATGCTTGAATAAACTTTATTTAGATACACAATTGCTCATAGCAAGTAATTTAGCAAATACATCAACAGCAATTAACTTTTAATGATCCAATCCAACATCAACCAACACAATCATGTTTGTGTAGAAGACAATAAATTTAAATGGTGGAATGTATTCTCTGTGATGAAACTTGACAATCTACATAACACTATACGCTAATACATGTAGGCCAATTGGTGGTTCAGCGAGTAGTTAAATGAAGTAGATCTATTTATATACATGTTGACAGAGTTAGAAAACAAATAAATAATGTAGTATATAAATTTACTTCATACAATAGGTATAAGCAAATGTCTTTCACGCAATATTCACTCAATTAATTTCATCGAATCCTATGGACGAATATTCTGCACAACTGATATCTCAGTGCACAATTACATAAGGTACGTCGCGCAACCGATATAAAAATAGATATTCTTGTAGTAACATGAGTGCAATTAGATTACGCTTGGCAGAACAACACAGAAAACCTGAATTATGCCTGAAATCTGATATTTCATTTGTGAAGTGAAAATATACAGTAAAAAATGTGTAAAGGGAAATCCATACATAGAAAGTTTTTAGTTTTACTAAACAGCTCATAAAATACTAGGAGCTTCAAAAATATAAAAATTGGAATAAAAAGAAAACAAATCTATTACATAGATTACTGAAAAGTACAATAAATAACACACAAACTTGTATTATTTGATAGTTGACATGAACATACATTTTTGTAATGTATGCATCTATGAGATCAAACTGAAAACCTAATATCTATATTGTGAACGACACAATATATGCAGACATCTTTTACAAAACAACTACTGGTATTATGAATCTCAACATTACTCCTAAAAGTAAACATATTCTGCAGGTAAAAAAACTAAAATCACAATTAAATTGACAATTTCGGAAACGTTTTCAAGACATACCAGTATACATGACAAACAGAGAGAAGTATTGTGTAATCAAGCGACAAAACCTGATAAGTACATTGAGTGCTGCTAACACGGCTATCTACTCTCATCTTCATTCACCCTTCCACCTCCACCTTGAGGTCAAACAATGTTTTCCATTACTCTGTACGGGCGACAATGTGACTTCTGTTGATCTGCCATAGGCAATTGAATGAGGGGAACGTTGGCCACAGAAAAAACTCAATATAAAAATAAAGTCTACATAAGATATCACAAAGTTTTTTTTCTCAATAAATCAAATTACACCTTTATTTAGTAATATAATATTAAAGCGCTGAAATGTTTTTGTAAAAACCATGGAGACCAAAGGTTTTTTCATTTTGAAATCATCATAAATGCCATTAGAAATATTTTAACCCTTTCAGCACCTTTTACTCCTTTCGGTCCCAGCACAGAAAGGGTTAATAATGAGAAATCACATTTACACATTAGATTATTCTTCTGCATAATTTTTTCACTTTAACAAATTATAGTCTTCATTGATATGCAGTAAACATTATAACATAGAAAATATCATTCAAAAGCATACTGAAAACAGTAATGTATATGCATATTTAACTTTCAAGATCTTCCAGTGCTCCACTTTAAGTTGAGTATACCAGGTATGTAAGTGAACACAGTATGGATAAATCATATAGATTGAACACATGCAGCAGTATAGGTGCTAACAAAACACCTTTGTTTGAAGCTCGAAAATGGTTGAATACATCCGTGGCAAGAATTTGAAGTTGTCATGTTAATGATGGAATAAGCGTAGATTTGTGTGAGCCATGGTAATGCCATGTCCGTCACAAGCCTCAATAACAGCCTGATCATTAGTAGAACCGGCAGGGGAAGCAATAAACTTCACTCCACTCTGAAAAATACAATAATTAACAAATCAACCCTTAAAGCTCTAAAATATTTTTATATAGAGTTATTTACAATTTGAGTCATAGATGTCTCAGTTAGCTCTTTCCGCTTTATTTGAATACCTATGTTATGGGTCTACGGCCATTATAAATATTTTACTCTTTTAAACTTTAGATGTCAGAATATGATGTCAATAGATGTCAGATTCTAAAGTTTGTCCGCTGTTGACATGATCTTAAAAATAGGTCAAGGTCACCTGTCTGATATACAGCTCGACTTGCATCTTTCCAAGATCGATGCATCATGTACACCAACTATAAAGACCCAAAACAGACTAAAATATATTGTGAATCGAGCGTATTGTTAAGATATCTTGAGATTTAGATATTGACTCATGGGAACAGCATAAAAAATTCAAATTACAAAATGTAACTCAATTTTAAAGGAAAGTTGACCAAAACAAGTGGGTTAAATATTTTGATCAACTTGTATCAATTTTTAACGTTTTTCACGGGAATGTTGCCCTAAACAAGTCAAGCATCTTCACAATCAAAGTAGCTGCTTAAAATTTGAATGTAACTCTGTCAATTCATATCGATTATGAGACTTTGGCATGTTTTTTATTAATGGGATTTAACCCTTGTCCTGCTGAATTGCTTCAATTGTATTTTTCTTCATTTGAAGCTGGAATTGCTAACGCAATTTCCAGCTTCAAATGACGAAAAATATTACTATTTATGAAAAATAGAGATGTCTGAAAATAAATTATTGGATCAACAAAGCATCCATTAAAAACTATTTTATCAAAATTAGGTGATATTTTCATTGATCTAAAACATCCTTAACCCCATATATATCCGGGCATAGCAGGACAAGGGTTAAGAAAGAACATCAATTGCAAATCTTTAATGTCTCTGTCGTTCTACAAGCAATAGCATGTTGGTTAACTCTTTGCATACAGGCGTAACCATAAAGTTGCTTTCATTTGTGTTTAACCCTTATACTGCTGGGACTGTATATAAACAGTTTCAAGCAAGTTTCAATCCAAATAAAATACCACTGAAATTGATCAAATTTCTGTGGGGGATGCTCTTCTGTTATTCTTTTTTTTTTTTTAAAGTTATCTATTTTACATCCATGGTAATATTTTTCGTCATTTTAAGCTGGAAATTGTGTAAGCAATTCCAGCTTCAAATGAATAAAAACTAGAAGCAAACATGTCGGCAGCAGGTTAATCATATTAATATAAACATTATAAATAAGGTCATAAATTTAAAGTGTTATTTTTGTGCGGGGCCAGAAGTGTTTTTGTGCCGGGTCAGAATCTGATGTCTACAGACGTCAGATTCTGACGAAAGTCTATCAACGCATTGTAAGGTTTAACAACATTTTTTTACTGATTGCATTGTGAATATTCAGGACAAATTAATTCCAGTTGAATGATTTGTTTGTGCATTTGGGTCACTAGCATGTAGAGGGTTAAAGATAACTAATACAGGACATGTTGAAGTGGATATGCCAGTATTACATAGTACCACATCGGGGTACAAATTATTATGCCGGCTAAGTTGTCAAGTAAGATGAAAATAAAGTGAGGTGTTGCAGAGCCCATGATAGCTAGTTCAATTCGTCATCAGACCACAAATCAAAATAGCTATCATGGCTGTGTGAATGAATAAACTGCAACACCTCACACATCAAATAGCACGTTGTGGCTTTATTTATATCTTATAATGCCAGACATTGTACATGAACCACCAACCTGATGTGCCCGGTCTATATTATCTCTGAAGGGGAAGAAAGCGTCAGAGCTCAGTGCCACTTCTGTCTGTTTGCTAAGCCATTCTTCTCTCTCAATCTGCACATTATAATCACAGACAAAACGTGACACACATCATTTGTATCTTTCAGACCAGTAGAACAGAGTATTTTAAAATTCCTATTTTATTAAAACCAAGATTTCAATAACTGATTTTCTGGGAAGTGAATGGTGAAATAAATTGACAGCATTAAAGTTGAATTACTAAAAAACTCATACCTTTGTCAACTCAGAGGGTGGGTTATCATACAAGCTCAGAAAGTGAGCAGTGTCCATATCCTGTAATCAGATAGATTATACTTGAACATTTCATCTATGAATCCTATAGAATATGCCTCAAAAACAATGTACAGTAGGCATACCACAAATTTACATGCATTCATTTATAATTATAGGTGCACTTAATGTTCAAAATAGCTGCATGCCTATTTGGAAATAAAACAGCTTAAACAAGACTACATAAGTCCAGAAGCTCCCGCGACGAATTAGAATTTGATTTAAGCAATTTTGTGTAGGGTTTTTAATGTAGTCCTAGGCTAGGTCAACAAGACGCAAGACAACTAGGTCTAAGAAGCCCAGTCTAAGAGTGGGATAAGAACTAGACAGTCTGTCAGAGATTGCAAATCTCCATTGAAATTAATGATCCTAATCAGTATCCCAGTAATGGTCTACCTATTTGGCACGGTTTACCCTATATCAGGCCAATCGAGGTAACTAATAGCTGATTTACGGTCATTTTGAATTTGATATAAATTAGTCAAAAACTTAGGGTGCATCCTCCCCCGAAACCTCAAATTTTGTTTTATAGTAATGGACTAACATCTAACACAGTTTGCAAAATATTGGGCATGTGAAAGTAAATAATGGCCGCTAGGGGGCCATTTTGAATTTGAACGAGTCAGAATTTTTCAAGATGCATCCTCAGCTGAAATCTCACATTTCATTCTATAGTAATCGTCTAGCTATCTAGCACGGTTTACCAAATATCGGCCATGTGAAAGTGAATAATGGCCTAAAGGCGGCCATTTTGAATTTGATCAAGTCAAAATTTTCCAAGATGCATCCTCAGCTGAAATCTCACATTTCATTCTATAGTAATGGTCTAGCCATCTAGCACGGTTTACCAAATATCGCCCATGTGAAAGTGAATAATGGCCGATAGGAGGCCATTTTGAATTTGATCAAGTCAAAATTTTTCAAGATGCATCCTCTCCTGAAATCTCACATTTTGTTTTATAGTAATGGTCTAGCCATCTAGTACGGTTACTAAAAACCGGCTATGTGAAAGTGAATAATGGCCGATAGGCGGCCATTTTGAATTTGATCGAGTCAATTTTTTTCAAGATGCATCCTCTCTTGTAATCTCACATTTAGTTTTATAGTAATGGTCCAGCTATCTAACACGGTTTACCAAATATCAGCAATGTGCAAGTAAATAGTGGCCGATAGGCGGCCATTTTGAATTCGATTGAGTCGAAAGTTTTAAAAGGCATCCTCTCCCGAAACGTCACATTTTGTTTTATAGTAATGGTCTAGCTATCTAGCACGGTTTACCTGATATCAGGCCTATCGAGGTAAATAATGCTGATTGTCGGCCATTTTGAATTCGTAAGCTTAAAATTTTCAGGGTGCATCCTCCTCCAAAAACTCACACTTTGTTTTATAGTAATCAGGTAATGGTCTAGCCATCTAGCACGGTTTACCAAATATCAGCCATGTGAAAATGAATAATGGCCGAAAAGGCGGCCATTTTAAATTTGATCAAGTCAATTTTTTTCAAGATGCATCCTAATCTGAAATCTCACATTTCGTTTTACAGTAATGGTCTAGCCATCTAGCACGGTTGACCAAATAACGGCCATGTGAAAGTGAATAATGGCCGATAAGCGGCCATTTTGAATTTTATCGAGTCAAATTTTTCCAAGATGCATCCTCTCCTGAAATCACACATTTTGTTTTATAGTAATGGTCTAGCCATCTAGCACGGTTTACCAAATAACGGCCATGTGAAAGTGAATAATGGCTGATTGGCGGCCATTTTGAACTTTGACAAAATGATTTTTTTCAAAATACATCCTCTCCTGAAGCCTTACAATTTGTTTTATAGTAATGGTGTAGATATCTTGAGCGGTTTTCATGATATTCCACAATATCAGGCCTGTCGAGGTGAATAATGGCTGATAGGCGGCCATTTTGAATTTTCTCAACTTCAATTTTTTCAGGATGCATCCTCTCCTGAAACCTTACAATTTATTTGATATTAATGGTGTAGCTATCTTGAGCGGTTTTCATGATATTCCGCAATATCAGGCCTGTCGAGGTGAATAATGGCCGATAGGCGGCCATTTTTAATTTTATCGACTTGAAATTTTTCAAGATGCATCCTCTCCTGAAACCTCACAATTTGTTTTATAGTAATGGTGTAGCTATCTTGAGCGGTTTTCATGATATTCCGCAAAATCTTTCAGTCGGATTTACCGATGTTATAAATTAGGTCAAAGTGCTGGGTCAACTTCAAGGTCAAGGTCCAAAAACCTGAAAAGGCACAACTAGGGACCTTAGAGAACATGTATGTGCAATATGACTGTCATCGGCCCAGTACTTTTCGAGATCTGCTCCGGAAACGAAGTGCGCGTCAAAACGTCTAAATAGGTGATAGTTCTGAACCAGAAGTAGGTCAAAGTTCAAATACCCCAAAAGGCACAACTAGACCCCCTAGGGGTGTTGTGTGTAAAATTTGAAGACAATCGGACAAGTACTTTCAGAGATATGCTCCGGAAACGAATTGTTTACGGACGGCCCAACGCCGTCACATCATCATTTTCTCCTCTGCAACCTTGCGTATTGAATTCAGATTAAAAATATTTTAACCCGTCCATTAGCCACCTGGAAGTAACCCACATACCAAAAATTGTTATCCTAGCTTATTTTCTCCCAAAGTTATAGGCAAAAGAAGAGGCCAAAAAAAAACGGAGGTAGAATCCATAGCTCCCTTCGCTCACCTACGGTGACTGCGGGAGCTAATAATAAGTTATATTTGGTTTGAATTTGTAAAATAATCAGTACTTTATATGAAGCCCAAGTACTATTTATCATGCTTATGACTGATAACATAATAATACTGGTATTTAATGAGAGCTATACGTTGAAAATAACCTGCTGGAGCCAATACATTTTATTCAGACTCTAGAAACTTCTATGTGATTATATCTTTATTGCTGGATCAATTCAACCTTCACACCCATTCAAATCTAACCCCATACAACGCTGAATTATATCTGTTTAAATAATGGGGACTAAGGCTTTTTTAAACAAGAAAGCACCCTAAATGTCTTAGACAGTCCACGCGCCTGAAGGGTTAAAGCATTTGATGACTTAATGTCGGTCCACACATTTTTTATTTATTACGATTAGCCTTATTTTTAAATTATTACATATTTGCATCAATGAAATAAGATTTATTGTGCATGCACACATTCATTCTGAAACACCCCTGAAAGAGTTCATTTTCGCTTGTCAGTGCATGCATGTTTATGAGCAAGAGGTGATACAATATTTTTTCTTACAAAAATTGTAATACTGAATAAAACTGGAAGATAATAAATATCAATAATGACCAAAGAAAGAGTTTGAAAAATCAGGAAGTGCAAGAATATGTCTCCCCAGACAGGTACCACAAGTGAAATAAGATTCACTGTGGGGTTTATTGGGGAATTTTACTCTCTCCCAAGAAAAAAAACCTTCAAAATGGCTCAAACCATCATTTTGAAGGAATTGTGAGCATGGGGGCTAACATAAAGCACACTGCAAATACTAAAAGCCAATAAAATTAACAGCTGACCGTACCTAGATTAAATTTGTAATGTCTGATTAAAATTGACAAGTCACCTGCCTGACCTGTCGGATAACATTTATGGATCCTAATCATTGGGAAAAAGTCAACAAGGGCAAGGAAAGTGCAATCTGAATCACTGAAACATTCTTGTCAAGGGAAATAATTGGTAAACTTGCAACTTTACCGGACATGTCAGACTGGTAAAAAAATCCCTACTTTTATTGGCTGTACTAAAAATGTTTTCTAAGAAATTAAAGCACAGTACATTAGTACACAACAATAACAAGAGTGGATCATTTAAAAATAGCTTCTTTAAATATATAATTCACCTGGCCCACAGTTCCTCCCACAAAATTGTCGATAGCATTTGATTTCTCTGCTCGTTTAACACCACTCTTGAATTTCATGTCCAACACTTTTGGATGTTGTCTCAGCCACCTATAGAAGGAAATACTTTTACTATTTTTTATCATAAAATAAACCAAAAACAGTTACATTTCGATGAAGATTGAACTGCACATTATAATAGTATACTAGTTGTAAGGGCACCATATAATAGGCAGGGAAATAAATAAACAGAAATGCTCACCAATTGTTAGCTTTTTCACCGGCAAGACGTGTACAATGAATACGAGATTGTTGTCCAGCGCCAATGCCAATTACCTATCCAAAACAGATAATAAGTACATTTGCAAGTTAACAGTGGATAATAATATTAGTGAAATACCCTTGCTTGAATTATTTGCATTAGAGGTGCGAGGAAGTACATGATTTTTTATAATGATAAGTTTTGAAATTTACATAGGATTTAACACAAGTTCATTGAAAATATTTCTGAAAATAGCATTAACATAACATTAAAACATAAACGGAAACTACAATACATGCAACCCATTCTACATGCCCTATATATAAAAAAAAACATTGACATTACCTGACCGTCCTTGGCAAAGCAGACTGAATTCGACTGTGTGTACTTTAAGGCTATAGTTGCCACGAGAAGATCTCTTACAGCAGCATCTGGCAGCTGAAAGGAAAAGACACACAAAAGTTACCATGTATTATCACGTTTATTTAACCCTCTCAGCTCGGGGACCGTCTATACCTCAGAATCTGACGTCTATGTCAAATCCGATCCCCACACTGAAAGAGTAAAATATTTATAATGCCCTTAGATCATACCATAGGTTTTCTAATCAATCAAACAGCTTACTAGGACAATTATGATTTCAAATAGAAAAAACATTTGGTCTCTTGATTTAGATAAAAATATTTCAGCGTTTAAGTTAAAAAGTCAATTAAGTTTTTCATACTATACAACAGTAATACACACACCTCCTGGTTCTTGGTGGCGACATTATTGAATAAAGATTTGTCAATGACTGAATCATTTCTCTTTTGCTGCATCTGCATGCCAAATAATGTACGTGTTTCCATGTCATCAGGCTGGTAGTTCTCATCCATCTGTAAATGCAAACATAACAAAAATTATTTTTACCACCAAGATAAACTTAACTCTTGCTTTTTCTTTTCATTTTCATTCATCTTAGACGTGACGTATAAATTGAAGAATAACCTTATTTTGTAGATAATAAGTTTTTTATTTACTGAATTTTATTTAAAATATGTCATGACATCCATATTATAGTATGCGAGTAGTACTCACACGCTAGATTTTGAGGGCACATAAATTATATATTTATGCATGTAATACAAATTTGACGTGTTAGCATAAAATAAAAATAAAGGTTGAAATTTGATGCTTGGATATCAAACACGTTAGTACAAAGCTTGATGACTATATCCAGAATTGACACGGGTTTCCTCTGTGAATATAACCTATTAAAAATAAAAATGCTACAAATTCACCAAGTGACTGGTTTCAAGTGATACTCATGATAAAAACAGGGTAATTTAATAACAATGTAACAATCTGTTATCACAAAATCCTTCAAAATACAAACTACTATGTATTTTAAATACTAAAACTTACTGTCAAAACACAATAGTTTCCACCTTTCTTCTTTGACAGGATTTCTAATGCTTCTGCTTCATACCCAGGTGCAACAATTCCATCGGAAACCTGGCAACATAAGATATTTACTAAATAACCTGGATAGTAAAACAAGTTTCTAAATTTATCTTTGTGATAAACCACATTGCAGAATAAACAGTTAAATACTACCTTGAATAACACCAAGCCTAAAACAAGTGAGCAGCAATGATTTAAATGCAAAATATAAATATCAAGTACACAAAAAATTCCCATTAATAGCTGCATGAAGCCTCCACAGACATACCACACGTAAAATCATGTATGATTTTTATTGACGATAATTAAATCCTTAAAAATATCGGATTATGGGGTAAAAACAACAATAATACTTTTGAAAAAGGCTTTTCTTTACAGCACCTGAAACCTTTTAGTGTGATGCCCACACTGAGAGAGCTAAATATTTATATTTAAGTGCGAAGTCCTGTGACTTAGGTGATAAAATCAAGCAGAAAAGAGCTAACTAAGACATTAATGCTGATTTCAAATTGAAAAAAATCCTTTGGTCCCCATGGTTTGTACACAAATATTTCAGCGTTGTAAGGGTTAATAATATGTATGACACAATCACATACTTCTCTAGAAATGATCTTGGCTGTAGGTACATCACAGACATCAGACAGAGCAACAAAATCACCAAAAGAAGACATACGATCTGCACCTAAAACATCCAAAGAAAAGAAACTAGAGCCTGACGGCACTGAAGTAGAGCTTGTGCCGGGCTTCAGGGTCATTGTTTTAACAGGCCCGTGGCCAGAAATTTTTGAAGGGGGGTCGAATTTTGGATTGCTGGGGTATTTTCGAAATAAGTTAATTGGACCCCCTGTAAAAAAAATTGTTTGAATTTATATTTGGCGTTGAGCAAATAGCAAACGCAGGTTAAAGGGGTCTGGGGGCATGCCCCCTGGGATTTTTGTTCGATTTGTAGCTTTGTGGTCACGGGGGGGGGGGGGGGGCCTGGTTTTAAGGAAAGCTAAGATGCAGCTTTTTCACAATTAAGCAACACAAATTGGTCTAAATGAGGTGTTGAATCTGACTGCTCAATGTTGTTTTCAAAGATTAGTCGGGGAGGGGGGGAAGGGGGGGGGGTGGTGGTCATGCGTTGCACGTGTAAATACGCCCCCCCCCCCTCCCAACTGCATCTCTGTGTTTATTAGTAGGCCTATATCCGGTCTATTAGGGATAATCGGGTAGGCCTACCCTAATGGAAATAGGTCAAATCTGTGAAACTCAATGACCTCTACCTCCTTTGTTTTCACCGAGCTGGCTAATACAATGAAGTATGAGGGAGGGTTCTTATATAACCTTGTTCTCACTGAGTGACGTCACTGCGTTTTACAGAATGAAGTATGGGGGAGGGGGTGTTATATAACTTTCTTTTCACCGAGTGACGTCACTGCGTTTCACAGCTAGCTACTCCCTGTGTGACCCTGGGCTGGGACCAGGGTCTGGGACTGTGGTGCAGTTCATTATTCAAAGACGATATATTAAACAGAAACTGTTTATAATAACCTGACAGTTTGGGTGGTATAGGCATATATGTTACTAGGCATACCCCAGTCAATGACATGTAGGGGAAGGTACAAAAGAACGTGTCTAGCAAACAATTTAGTAGCCTAGGCACATTGCATGCTAGTAGGCCTGCTGCTATTTGCTCAGATGTGATGGCAGTGTGTAGTGTTCAGATTGAAATAACTGAGTAAGGAGACAGATTAACTACTTCCACTGCCACAGTCAGCGTGATAACAGTGTGAGACTGCAGGCAATAAATAGACTCACTAGAATATAACTCACTATAATAGAACTCACAACTCGATAAGCCTAGATATATTGAGATTGCAAAGTTATCAATATAATTAGTGAGTTAATAACTTGATGTTGAGTTGAAAACAATAATAGCCTAATTTAAATGTCACTTCTGGGGCTTCGCATATGGCTATGGGATTTATTAAGCCTAGCGGGATTAGGCTATGCATTGCCTGAGGGTGTTTTTAAAGTTTTCAGAACGTATTCAGACTGTAGGCACCAGTAGGCCCTAGGCCTAAGTTTTTACTACAAATGAATTGTTTTTTTTTGCTGGTTTAATGTTAGAGCATCGTCTATGAAGCTCGACCAACATTAATGCCACATCGAGTGAATGTTTGTTTTGTTGGGCAGTGAGTGGCCGATAGGCATATTATATAGGCCCCATACATGTGTATTGGCAGGCCAGCAGAGACAAGACGTTGAATCAAAGTTGGCTTAACATTTGTCCAACGTCGTAGATGGTGGACAAATGTTGAACGCACATTGATTCAACGTCTCCTTGTGTCAGCTGAGTATTGTGTATATTGTGGGACAGACTGACCATACAGCCTTTACAGGCAAACACACCGCTGGACAATCATATGCAGCCAGCGTTGTTTCAATGCTGGCACACTGTCTACGACGCTGGCCCAACATTTGGTCAGCGTTGCCGTATAAGCCTACTATCAATGACAGGTGCACTTCCCAGCAAACACGAGACGTTGACCCAATGTTGTTTTAATGCCGGGCTGACGTCGGAGACGGCGGGCCAACATTCAAACAGCATTGGATCATAGTAGGTCACGTGTCGTATACAGTACTGGCAGCTTGGTATTGCGAGGCAGGTCAAAGCACTGAGGGTTGAAGTGTATTGCTAAGGTCACCTAACAGACATGGCTGACATAGTATTGTACATGATAGGAATTGATGCGTCACTTATATCAGTGTTCATCTGATCAGCTGATCCAAAATCTCAAAATCTGGCTTCGTGGTGCAACAAAAAAAGTTATTCTTAACACACACATGGAGTTAGTTCCACAAATTTAAAGTTATTGCCGTGAAATTAATCATACAGAAAACCACTCAGACCCACATAGTTCGAAAAAGTAGAGCGGCGCTCTACTAATAAATCAATCATCATATTCATATAAGTTATAAATCCAGGGAAGTCAGCAAATGTATTTTAACCCCTAGAGCACCGAGCCATTCAATTTTCAGTCACTTGAAGTTGTGTCTTGCTACAACAATAGACAACTTCAAGTGACTGAAAATTGATGTGATCTGTGAAATTACAGTCTCAACATATATCAGTTTTTCAACATTGAAGGAAAATTTTACTTTTAATAACTGGTCATCAGGGGTTATACAGGTGCTACTAAAAACACAGTGTCTACTGTAGTTGACATCGACAATGGTCTAGGGGTTTCAAAGCAGTTGTCTCCCCAGACAGGTACCGCATGTGACATCAGGTCACAAGTGGGGTTTATTGAGGAGCTTAATTTACCCCAATGATTGAAGCCTTCAAAATTGATAGAAGCAATATCATGAAGAAGGAGTTGTGAGCATGGGGCTAATAAAATTAAATTGCTTTCATGGAAGTGACTGACGGCCGGTCAAATTTGAGATGGTGAAAATTAAAGCACTTTTCTGTCTGTAACTTTGTATAGCCCCCTCCCCCCCCCCTCAAAAAATGGTTGTCCCGGGAAATTGTTAGTGTTTATATTTTAGCTAAATTACACAGTTCAGGACCAGACCAAAATATCAGATTAAGAACTAATTTTGGGGGGGGGGGGAAATGGGTTAATAGTAAGTTCTGTCAAAACAGTTTATTCCAAATCGTTGTTGTGGCATCCTATGTAATCCAAAAAATATACAGTTATTAAAAATGATGGATGCCAAATGTTATCTTACAAAATTCACCAAATTCAAGGCTAGTACCGTAAAATTTCTACTTGTAGCTGCGGCTTTAATTAGAATGAAAAAAATAATTTCCCAGTGCCCAATGTCAAAAGTTCTTTTGCGGCTTCTATTGGAGGTTTTGCGTGAAAAATTGAATCACGGCGCACGGTTATTAATCTCAACTGCCGGTAGCGATCACCCAACCCTTCATGTCCAATGCTCATATAAAGATATATATGTCTTATGAATCGATTTGATGCTCACATTGGTCTGGAAGTTTATTTTACATAGCGCTAATTAAACATGTTTTACATTGCAAATCGTTCAGAGAATCTATTAAATGCATAATCATATAAATAATAATGTATATATCATGTCTATAGCACACTGAATGTCAGCGTGTGGTATTAGGCATGTTGGATTGGTATAGACAGCGCGGCGCCATGTAGACAGTGGTAGAAACCCTCATAATCTGACAATTGTGTTACAACACAGCCTGTCAGTCGGCAACAACACCCCTCTCCAGACGTGAGCTTGCACAAGATGTCGATGCAGAGTCGGCTAAATGTTGACAAATGATGTCGACAGTGAACATGGTGAACGAGGAGTTGCCGTTGCCCAAATAAGCATGCGGCCACACGCCCACCTCCCTCTCCTAATGTTGATGAACTGCGTGGGAAAATATAAACTTTGGCCATACACTGTTCCTGTAGACCGACATGGCTGGTCCACACACGGTGATGCTGGCTTAACGGTGAAGACCACAAATAACCATTGTAGTGTATACCGGTATATGTAATTGCCATTTGTATTTTATAAAGGACATTTATTACATATATATATATACATGTAGGCCTGAACAGTCGACTAAAAAAGATTTCAATCTGTTAGGCTTAACATGGCAACTGTGACTAGGCCTTAGCCTATAGCGCTTGTAGGGTTACATTACCTGCCCTCTCTATCGTCACACATTGTACATGTTGTATGTGAATATAACACCTCATATCTGTAAAGGGTTGGAAGCTATCTGGGCTTATATAGCGTGTGCTTTATTATTGCGGTTAGCGGCCGGCGTCTTGATAAACACCTGGTCATTGTCCTTTTTATAAGATATGAAAATAGTTTTGGTTCTTGACAAATCTCAAAAGTCGCCATGCGACTTCAATTGAAGCTTTTCAAAGTAGGAAACTTTTTGAAAAAAAATGTAATTTTTTGAAAGTTTGAGGGGCTGCTTCTATTGGAGATGGGGCTACAATTAGAAATTTTACGGTAATTATATACAAATCAAGGTAGAGATCACTGAGAATGATATTTCATATTTTTGAAGCTGGCGTTGTTGACAAAATTTCTTGTTTTAAATACATAAAGAAGAAGAATGTTTAATTCTTTCACTGCTGAGGCATCAAAGTAACGGCTCAGCACATACCTCTGGCCCTGGCATACGCTGTAGCCAGTGGTGTCAGCTCATCCATCATATCTTCTACCATACAGACACTGGCTTGTTCTCTAGTCAGAGGTGTACCTACCGCAGCACCTGAAATTCATACAGAAGAAAACATAAGCCACTCATATTCCAAGGTTTGGATAATGAAACTAGTGAAATATCAATGATAAATAAAACATTAGCAAAATCACCTTTTAAGTGCTAAGCACGAGTATAGTCATTTTAACCCTTAAAGCGCTGAATTAATTTGTAAAAAACATCGCAACCAAATGGGTTTTTTCAATTTGAAATCATCATAAATGTCTTCGTTAGCTCTTTCTGATTCATTTGAATACCTATGTCATGGGTCTACGGCTGTTAGAAATATTTTTACTCTCACAGTGCGGGATCGACTTTAGATTCTGTCGACTAAAGTCGATCCCCGCACTGTAAGGGTTAATCTGTTTTATTAGCTGATTATTAGCTTATGATAAACATATTAAGATTTGCAAATGTTTGGTCTCAAATTAGACAAATATGAGTAATTTTCACCCCCTTTAACCCCTCACGATGCATTAAAGCATCATTTCACATCCCTGAAAACAGACCTAATTTTCCCATAACTAAGGGTTTTAGAACGAAAATTTCCATGAAACTGGTTTACCAATACATGGCAAATTTCTAAAATTTTTAAACCATATCAAGTCATCTTCATATCAAGTCATCTTCCGCGAATTGCTGCCGCAATTCTCGACTTGTAGTGGATAAAGATGACAATGGTAAATTCAGGCTTGAAAGGGTTAACCTGTACAATGCCGAAATGTTTTTGTAATAACCATGGAAACAAAAGATATTTCTTTTAATTCGAAATATATCATAAATGTCTCAGTTAGCTCTTTCCCCTTTATTTGAATACCTATGCTATGAGTCTACGGCCATTATAAATGTTTTAATTCTTTCAGTACGGGGAATGTCTTTAGACGTCAGAATCTGACGTCCCCAGATTCAGATGTCTAAAGACGGTCCTCGTACTGAAAGGGTTAAGTTGTGGGTCGCAGTAGCGAGACAACTTCAGGTGGGTGAAAATTTAAATAAGATACCTTGGAAGGACAAGGGTTAATAAATTGTCTCACCAGACAGGTACCACAAGTAAAATGAGATTCACTGTGGGTTTTTTTGAAGATTTTTATTTTCCCCAAGAAATAAAGCCATCAAAATGGTTGAAATCATATTTTGAAGGAATTGTGAGCATGGGGTTCAACTTACATGTAAGAAATGTTATAACAAGACCGATTAATAAAAACCCTGGACATCGGAGCAGCATCTGACCAATGGGAAGTGATTAGCTGCTTAATTTCTCCCATCTACTAGGCTTGCCACAACAAAATTTCCCTATGACAATTTATAGTGATGTAACACATGGATGACGTCAAGTTCTTTCCATAAAACATAACATTTTCATATTCTATCACATTTTACCTCTAGAAGTGCTCAGAATTGACAGTCAACATGCACAGAAAGAGCATTTAGTCCGCCCGTCATATTATCATCAAAGCACTCAAATGTTAAGAACTTAAGTTCATTAGCCTTCTTCAGCATTAGGTCAAATAAAATCAGACATCAGAGATGACAGACCCCATACTAGTTTCAGAATAATTGCAGAAAAAATACTATACTACCAAACTTAAATTTTACTTTATTCAATGACAAACAAAACCACATGTCTTGAAATATGCAAAAAAATTGGTGAATGTAAATGTAGTGATCTGTATGTTATGGAAGTTTTTTTCAGGTCTATGTAGTGCTTTATCAACTGTACTCTACATATTTACGATATCAAATTGAAAAAAACCCTTTGGTTTCCATGGCTTATACAAAAATATCTCAGCGTTTTAAGGGTTGATAAAGGAGGACATATATTGGGACGACAAGCCCAGCAGCAGACACTGCACCAATGCTCTGCCAACATTAACCCTTTAGGCCCTCATGATGCATTAAAGCATCATTTTACATCCCTGAAAACAGACCCAATTTTCCTACAACTAAGGGTTTTAGAACGAAAATATCCATGAAACTGGTTGACCAGTTCATGGCAATTTTCTGTAATATTTAAACCACATCAAATCATCTTCATCCACTACAAGTCAAGAATTGCGACAGCAATTCGTGGCTTGTAGTGGATAAAGATGACAATGGTAAATTCAGGCTTGAAAGGGTTAAAACACTGAATTATTTTTGTATAAACCATGGAGACCAAAGGGTTTTTTAAAATTGAAAGTCAAAAATGTCTTAGTTCTTTCCGATTCATTTGGATACCTATGGTATAGGTATACGACCATTATGAATATCTTTATATCTTTACTCTTACAGTGCGGGGTCGATTCTGACGTCTAAAGCCCCGCACTTAAGGGTTGAAAACCTGACAACACCTGAGCAGCATCTGACCAATGAGAATTGCTGCCCGCTAGCACATAAATAAGGAGATTTTGTAGTTATGTGGTTGGACTGGTTCATTGGTTCTTTCTAAAATAAGGGTAATTTTAAAATAAGTTAAAAAAAAATTGATGGCTTTATTAACTGTCTTGCAAACAATTTCCCTGCATTTCTAAGATTTTCCAATGACAAGCTTGTTGTTATGTAACACATGGATGACTTCAGGTTCTTTCCATAAAACATAACATTTTGATATTCTATCACATTTTACGCCTAGAAGTGCTCAGAATTGACAGTCAACATGCGCAGAGAGCATTCAGTCCGCCCGTCATATTATCATCAAAGCACTCACATGCTAACCCTTAGCACAATGATGTCGACTACAGTAGACATTCTGTGTTTTTATTAGCACATGTATAACGAATTTTTAAAAGTAAAATAAGCTTTCAATTTTAAAACACCGATATATGTTGGGACTTACATTTCGCAAATCACACAATTTTTCTGTCACTTGAAGTTGTGGATCGCGGTAGCGAGACACAACTTCAATTGACTTGAAATTTAAATTGAATAGCTCAGTGCTCTAAGGGTTAAGAATTTAAGTTCATTGGCCTTCTTGAGCGTTAGGTCAAATAAAATCAGACATAGTTCCAGAGATGACCTCAAACTAGTTTCAGAATAACTGCGGAAAAAATACTATACTACCAATTATGAACTTAAACTTTACTTTTTTCAATGACAAACAAAACCACATATCTTGGAATATGCAAAAAACAATTGGTGAAGATTAGATCAATATTACTGAATGTAGCGATCTGTATGTTACAGAACTTTTTTTCAGGTCTATATAGTGCTTTATCAACTGTATTCTACATATTTATGATTTAAAATGGAAAAAAACCTTTGGTTTCCATGGTTTATAGAAAAATATCTCAGCGTTTTAAGGGTTGATAAAGGAGGACATATATTGGGATGACAAGCCCAGCAGCAGACACTGCACCAATGCTCTGCCAACATTAACCATAACCCTTCATGATGCATTGAAGCATCATTTTACATCCCTGAAAACAGACCTAATTTTCCTATAACTAAGGGTTTTAGAACGAAAATATCCATGAAACTGGTTTACCAATTCATGGCAATTTTCTGTAATATTTAAACCACATCAAATCATCTACATCCACTACAAGTCAAGAATTGCGACAGGAATTCGTGGCTTGTAGTGGATAAAGATGACAATGGTAAATTCAGGCTTGAGAGGGTTTAAACACTGAATTATTTTTGTATAAACCATGGAGACTAAAGGGTTTTTTAAAATTAAAAGTCATAAATGTCTCGGTTCTTTCCGATTTATTTGGATACCTTCGTTACAAGTCTACAACCAATATTTTTTAAATCTTACAGTGCAGGGATCGATTCTGACGTCTAAAGTCAATCCCCGCGCTGGAAGGGTTGAAAACCTGCCACAACACCTGAGCAGCATCTGACCAATGAGAATTGATGCCGGCTGCCAGCTAGCACATAGGAGATTTTGTAGTTATGTGGTTGGTTCATTGGTTCTTTTTCTAAAAATTGGGGGAATTTAAAAGTAAAAAAAAAAAATGTAAATTGACGGCTCAATATTCTGTCTTTCAATAATAAAAACCCTGACATCGGAGCAGCATCTGAGCAATGGGAAGTGATTAGCTGCTTAATTTCTCCCATCTACTAGGCTTGCCACAACAAAATTTCCCTATGACAATTTATAGTGATGGATGACGTCAAGTTCTTTCCATAAAACATAACATTTTCATATTCTATCACTTTTTACCTCTAGAAGTGCTCAGAATTGACAGTCAACATGCGCAGAAAGCATTCAGTCCGCCCGTCATACTATCATCAAAGCACTAAAATGTTAACAGTTCACCCGCCTTATTAAGCATTAGGTCAAATAAAATCAGAAAAATTCTTGAGGATAATGAACTTTATTCAATCGAACCACATACCCCGTAGCTTGGATGCTATTCATGCTATTCCCAAATTCAAGCACTTTCCATTGAGAGCCCCCAATAAGTCTCCACCCCATGGTCTTCCGTATGTTTTGGAAGTTTTTTTCTGGTCTATAGTCAGAGATGCCAGTGGGTCATGGGAAAAAATCCGGATTTACTTTTATTGAAGTCGAAAATAACCATTTTCGGTCGAAAAAAAACATTTTTAGGTCATACAGTATCATTATATATCTAAAAAAAATCCTGAAATTCCCGTAAAACTGGCATCTCTGTATAGTGCTCACCTTTTATGCACACACAGATCAATAGATATGATAAGTGTGTTTTGGCGTGAGGCAAAACAAACAAAACAAGAGCTCACTCGAAAAAAGCCAGCCACCATTATTGAACTTGTGTTATCGCGCCCACAAGGGCAAAATTTGGATGTACAATGCAAAAAAATCGTAATAAATGGGCCATTTATATATTTTTTTCGGCCATTATTGAACTTGAACCAAGTTATCGTGCCCACAAGTAAATTTTAATGCTGACACAGCCACCGAACTTGAATTGCAATAGCCCACCATTTTAAATGAAAAAGGCGGGCTAAAAACAAGATTAATGAGTTGTCTCCCCAGACAGGTACCACAAGCAAAATCAGATTCACTGTGGGTTTTATTGAGGATTTTAAATTTTCCCCAAGAAATAAAGCCATCAAAATGGTGTAAATATCATTTTGAAGGAATTGTGAGCATGGGGTTCTTAACATACATACATAAAAACATAATTTTATAAGATTAGTGGCAAGAGCTTGAAAGGTCTAAAAAGACTGATATCATGAGCGTGAGAAGAGAAATTAAATTGATAATATCTATCAGAACCTACTGTACATCAGCTTGAAATCGCTCTCCAACAATGATTTACCTAAAGCAGTCACCAAATCGGCTAGAGTTGTTTTGTAGGCAGAATAAACGTTCACCCGGTAGGCCTACGGCCAATCTGATCAGACATCTAGTTCTTAAGATCCTGTACATCACACTTATTGACTGCTCAGATTAATTTGATGTGTGATTAGACAAAAATTTGCTAGTCTAAACACAGAAATTATCACCCGACACACATAATTATGAATAGTTAGAAGATCTGGTTGACCATTAAAACAATGAAGGGTTTTATTTAGTGCTTAAACATATGATTCAATATTGAATAGAAGTGTATATATGGTTGAGTATATTTTAGGAAGTTCATACAAAACATAAGTTTAAGAAATTGTCTCCCCAGACAGGTACCACAAGTAAAATCAGATTCACTGTGGGGTTTATTGAGGATTTTTATTTTCCCCAAGAAATAAAGCCATCAAAATGGTGGAAATCATTTTGAAGGAATTGTGAGCATGGGGCAACCCTATGATTAGTTAGTTATGTCAGTGGGGGAATTCATATGTTCATGATCCATCTGCAGAAAATCAGTCGCTTTACAAATTTTTCAGAAAACTAGATAATGCAATAATGTATTGTAAAAAAGAACAAATGCATGTGGTTCAAACTGTTAGTGAGAAGTGAAATTATATTGATAATAACCATCAGATTCTACTGTACAACAGCTTCAAATCACTCTCCAGCAAACATTATCAGACAATCTGGTCAGTTATGGTTCATCAGATTTTGTGGTTCACACTTTATATATCAGATTTTTGACTGATCACATTAATCTTGTCTGAATAAACAAACAATGATTATCTGAAGAGCTTAAAATTGGCAAAACATTTCTTTAAGGGTGTGCATTAATTTCATAATATTCAGGTACACTATAAACCACACTAATATTGTGATAGCTCAAAGTGAAATCGATGTACGTTCTGTCATGCTCGAACCACAGAAATCATCAATGACACACATGCCGGTAATTACAAATAGTTACAAGTTTACAAAGTTAATCATGGTGATCCTTCAAAAAATGTTCAGAAAAAAATTGGTGAAGATCAGATCAATATTGGCGGCAGCAGAGATCTTTGGTCCATAAAGACACCCGATCTTTGGTCCATAAAGACACCCAAGGGATTTATTTAGTACTTGAACAGATGGTTGAATACCGAATAAAAGTGTATGCAGTGTAGTATATTTTAGGAAGTTTATACAAAACATAAAGATTAGTAAGTTATCTCCCCAGACAGGTACCACAAGTAAAATCAGATTCACTGTGGGTTTTAGTGAGGATTTTTATTTACCCCAAGAAATAAAGCCGTCAAAATGGTGGGAACTATCATTTTGAAGGAATTGTGAGCATGGGGTTGACCATTTCACTATGATTGGTCAATAAACTTTTCAAAATATGATTATCTGCACAAAATCAGTCTCATCACATATTTTTCAGAAAATGCAATATTGAAAAGAGAACAAATGCACTCTATACGAGGTCAAAACTGTCAGTCAGTAGGTTGGTTCAGCAATAAAGGCATGTCCGAACCAAGCGAAGTATCACTGACATTACAAATACCGTATATCCCCGCGTATAGTGCGACGCCATGTATAATACGAGTTAAGATTTGAGGCCTCTGATGACGTGAGAAACGTCTACCCCTCTGTATAATACGACCTCAAATTTTGGATGTCGGCAGCGTCCCGGGCCATCTAAATGTGAGGCATGGATATTATAGCATTCTACTAAATGACGCCGTGACACAGGACAGATACCTGCATACACAATGCTCCATGACGGGAACAGCGGCAACAGTACAGCTCTGCAATACCAAAGGCCAGTATCTGCCCACTTGTAGAGTAAGCAGATGTGTATTTTCATTTTCCACGGCAGAGTGGATATCATCGGGACTGTCTGGTTTTGGGCAGACATTCTGAGGCCTGCATCAGCTACATATACACACAGATTTTAAAATATTTATATTTCGACGACAAATGTATATTATTTTAATTTATCTATAACAAAGACCATATTCTAATATCGTCGAGCTCAAATAAGAACATTCCAAGATGAATTATGTGATTGTAAAACATTTGCAGACTAGCCGCATTGTCTAGACACAAGAAGTGTTTGGCTGTATAAGGTGTCTGGGTGTAATAACACAGCTGCGCTCAGTGAACTACAGCTAATAGATACCACCATTTGCTCAATACCGTATCATCAGCGGCAACGGCGGTAGGCGTTAATGCTATCCCAGCAATATGGACATTCTAAGGCCTACACGTATAGAATTTGCCATAGGAAATATAATCAGTGATATCTTGTTATATTTTGTCAACGCATTCTCTCACTCTAATACATCTTAATAAAATATCATGTTCAGATAGGCCTAGCGTTGTACACAATAGAACAATCCCATATATGAAAGGCGATCTTAGAATAAATCACTAATAATATAAATAAACAGGTCAGTGTGAATTGGTTGCAGACTAACGGCGTCATTTATCTACCCGTGGTTGTCAAAGGTGCCACACGCGTCTTTGATTTTTGCGGGAATGTGATACGGAGGCTCCCAGCAAATACGACACATTCACCCAATGCTAGAACAATGTTGTGATAGCGTTGCAGACGGAGGCCCAACAATGTAGCAGCATTGGGTGAACGTCTGTTGTTTGCACTCGCAATAAACACACTGAATGTCCAATGCTGCTTAATAATTGTTGGGCCAGCGTCGACGACACTGTCCTAACTTTGACACAGCATTGCGTATAGTGTATCGTGCTCACTGGGTGCATTATCACAATCGTCGCTAGGCCGCTGATATACGTCGTCCATGAAATACAGTAAATGACATTCTACTAGGCACAGTCTAACTGTTGTTCTTGTATAGGCCTGCTTACCAAACATGCTGACTGGCCTACGTTTACAGATACGTTTTTCCGCTAGAGAACTTACCGCTGGAGAGCTAATAAAATTGTATTAAACTCTACATCTATGTATAATACGAGGTGCCTTTTTGTGACATGAAAAGCTAAGAAAAAACATCACATTATACACGGGGATATACGGTAGTTACAAGATTTGGTGGTTTATAAAAAAAACCAAGGTCTTTATCTAGTGCTTAAACAGATGTTTCCATTCTCAATAGAAGTGCATGTGGTCTAGAATATTTTAGGAAGTTTATACAAAACATTTTGTTTAATAAGTTGTCTCCCCAGACAGGTACCACAAGTAAAGTCAAGTTCACTGTGGGTTTTAGTGAGGATTTTAATTTCCCCCAAGAAATAAAGCCATCAAAATGGTGGAAAATATCATTTTGAAGGAATTGTGAGCATGGGGTTGACCATTTTACTGTGATTGGTCAAAATTAAAAAAAAATATGATTAAATGCACAAAATCAGTCTCATCACATATTTTTCAGAAAATGCAATATTGTCAAAGAGAACAAATGCACTCTATACGAGGTCAAAACTGTCAGTCAGTAGGCTGGTTCAGTAATAAAGGCATGTCCGAACCACAGAAACTATCACGGACACACATAATAAGAAATAGTTACAAGATTTGGTTGTTCATAAAGACAAACAAGGTTTTTATTTAGTGTTTAAACAGATGGTTGAATGCTGAATAAAAAAGTATGTGGTTTAGTATATTTAGGAAAGTTTATACAAAACATTTAGTTTAATAAGTTGTCTCCCCAGACAGGTACCACAAGTAAAATCAGCTTCACTGTGGGGTTTATTGAGGATTTTTATTTTCCCCAAGAAATAAAGCCATCAAAATGGTAGAAACTCATTTTGAAGGAATTGTGAGCATGGGGTTTTGCTATGATTAACTATGTTATGTCAGTGAAAGCATTCATCAAGTGAAATCAGGACAGAAGCAAGATGCATGTACACCAATCATGGTCTTAAACAGCGACCCATGCACCTGTCATTTGGACGGGAATTATGTCAAAACGACCAGCAATAATTGTGCAAATATCACAGTTTTACACAGAAACAACAGAAAAATTGGGGAATTTTTAAAAAATTGTGAAATTTTTTTAAAATATTTTTATATGTACAAAAACAGCTGTATTGCATATTTTTCAAATGCACTTTAAAGGAGGTTCAAACAGTCAGTCAGTATGTTTTGTACTAAAGGTATGTCCAAACCACGCGAATTATCACTGACACACATAATTAGGAATAGTTACAGCAGTTGGTTGCTCACAAAAATAACAAGGGTTTTATTTAGTGTTTAAAGAGATGACTCAATACTGAATAGTAGTGTATATTGTTTAGTATATTTTAGGAAGTTTTTACAAAACATGAAGTTTAATAAGTCAGAGATGCCAGTGGGTCATAGGGAAAAATCTGGATTTACTTTTTTTTAAGTCGAAAAAAAAAAAACATTTTCGGTCGAAAAAAGCCATTTTTAGGTCATACGGTATCATTAAAAATCTGAAAAAAATCCGGAAATTTCCAGAAAACTGGCATATCTGATAAGTTGTCTCCCCAGACAGGTACCACAAGTAAAATCAGATTCACTGTGGGTTTTAGTGAGGATTTTTATATTCCCCAAGAAATAAGGCCATCAAAATGGTGCAAACTCATTTTGAAGGAATTGTGAGCATGGGGTTTCACTATGATTAGTTAGTTATGTTATGTCAGTCTAAGAATTAATATGTTTTGCCAAAATCAGCAGCATCACAATTTTTTTCAGAAAACTAGATAATGCAATGTGTTGCAAAAGAGAACAAATGCATGAGGTTAAACTGTTGGTGATTACCATTATACAAACCGAAGGTGCGGATTTTTACATTGTAAAACACGATTGTATAAAAACATGGGAAAACTATTAATATTAAATAACATTTTGCCCACTAAATTTAAACAAACCACCCAAACGGTTGATTTATACAAAAATATGATTTACCCTTCTCACATCTAGATTACATTAAAAATTATTGATTCATTCAATCAAACAAAAATTGAAAAAATTAGGATCTTGAATAATTCTGGCCATTTCATTTATTTAGAAAAAGGGTGTGATGCGACTTATTAGGCCTACAAGCAGACGCGGTCACCTTATCATCAAGAAAGGTTGCACCTCCACACAGTCACCACATTTATTGTGAAAGAAATGAGTGTTTAAACATCAAGATTTGCAAATGTTTTGTGTCAAAGCAAAGAAATATCAGTAATTTTCAGCCACTTGAAGTTGTGGGTCGCGGAAACGAGACACAACTTGAAGTGGGTGAATATTTAAATTATTTATTTCAGCAAGATAATAAGTTGTCTCCCCAGACAGGTACCACAAGTAAAATCAGATTCAATGTGGGGTTTAGTGAGGATTTTTATTTCCCCCAAGAAATAAAGCCCTCAAAATGGTTGAAACTATCATTTTGAAGGAATTGTGAGCATGGGGTCTCGCTATGTTTGGTAAATAAACATTTTAAAATATGGTCATGAAACATCTGCACAAAAGCAATATTGCAAAAGGGAGCAAAAGCACTCTATACAAGCCCCAAAATGTCAGTCAGGAGGTTCTGTAATAAATGTCCGAACCACAGAAATTATCACTGACACACATAATTACGCATAGTTACATGATTTGTTCATAAAAACAACTAAGGCATTTGGTTAAACGTTTCAATACTGAATAGAAGTGTATGTGGTCAAGAATATTTCAGGAATATCAAACAAAACATACGTTAATAAGTTGTCTCCCCAGACAGGTACCAAATTATCATTTTGAAGGAATTGTGAGCATGGGGTTTCGCTATAATTAGTCAATTATGTTATGTCAGTGCAAGAATTCATATGTTCATGATCCATCTGCACAAAATCAGTCGCATCACAAATTGTTCAAAAAGCTAGATAAAGCAATTTTTTTAGTAAGAGAGAAACGCATGAGGTTCAAACTAATGGTGATTGCCTTCATACAAATCAAAGTTGTCGATTTTTTTAACGTTGTAAAACACAAAATTGTATAAAAAGACTAGAAAACCATTACTGTATATGCCGGCCTATAAGTCGCACTGGAGTATAAGTGTTTATTGTATCGTTCAATGTACGTGAACATAACATAATTTAGTAATTTATTCGAAATTATTTCAATGCCATGTTTGATTTCCTTTCTACCTCATTAGAGAGCTCTCACTTACGTAACTGACCCACACTCACCAGGTGGCGATGTCGATAAAGGGCATTGATTTAGGTTATAAATTAATAATAAAAACAACTTGTAGCGTATGTTTTTCAGCGATTTCTCAGTCAATTCACTAACAATTTTCATGAAATTTAACAAGGGCTATTATCGAGTCCCCGCCGAACACTGTGAAATTTTCATTGATAAATATTGTATAGTTCAAAAGTTAGACCATATGGCATGTAATGCAATTCATGGCTTAAAACTGATTTTACCTTAAAGATTTTAATGGATTTATAGAGGGACGTCGTAATTAGAAATTTATGCTACTATATGTCGAATGGTCTAACTTTTGAGTTATAGATTATTTTGTCATGAAAATTTCATGCTATTTGGCAGGGGACCCGATAATAGTCCTTGTGAAATTTCATGAAAATCGGTTGAGAATTGACTGAGAAATCGACGAAAAAAAATTGCGCTACAGGTTAATGTGACTTCCACTATAGATGTGTTTATGCAGTTAATTGCTTGCGATTGTCTCGCCCCCTAGCGAATGCTGACGATACTGACCGGATGCAGAGAAAAATGGCTGACACACAAACGCAATCATAACAAACAGTCACGATCTTGCACTAAAACACTTTATCTTACCCAATTAATCGTAATTAAATACATAGTTTTTAAGCATTATGCATGCTAATCAAAAGTAAAATGAATAACATTCCCAAATGCTATTAGAACTGACATACAATGGCCTCAAACGATGATATGACGTTAGCGGTTCATGAACGGCAATCGCGTCATTACGTGACAGAGGGTAGAGGCCACTCTAGATTTTTTTCAGCTGTCCTCGGCCGAGTTGAAAACCGTACAAAGGTCGCACCGGAGCATAAGTCGCACCAGCCTTTAAAAGTGGTTTTAAAAATAAAAAAGTGGCGTCTTATAACCCGGAAAATATGGTAATATTAACATTTTGACACCTAAATTTGAACATACCACGCAAAAGGTGGATTTATCCAAATATATGCATTATCCTTTTTACATCTGGATAACAATATAATTTATTGATTTATTTAATCAAACAAAAACTGTAAAAATGTGTGATGCGACTGATTACGCAGATAGGGTCACATTTTCATCAAGAGAAGTTGTCTCCCCACACAAGTACCATAGGTACCACATTTATTGTGAATGAAACGAGTGTTTAAACATCAATATTTGCAAATGTTTGGTGTCAAATTAAACAAATATCAGTAATTTTCAGCCACTTGAAGTTGTTGGTCGCGGAAGCGAGACACAACTTCAAGTGGGTAAAAATTTAAATTATTTATTTTAGCAGGATTAGGGTTAATAAGTTGTCTCCCCAGACAGGTACCACAAGTAAAAACAGATTCACTGTGGGTTGGTTTTGCTCATGGGTAGAAGAAATCGCTGCTAAATTTTCCAATACATGACTCAACCCTTACACTGCTATGGTTGACTAAATACACCCAGATCAGCCTGCTGTAGGTGACTCTGGTCGATCCAGTATTTCTAAAAAAACCCTTTTTTTTAGTTTTGTTTTGTGGCCAGAAATTACTCACTGGGCACAATACACAGGGTTAATAATATTAATGTACATGGGGAAGAAGACAGAAGGATACAAATTTCAGAATGGATTTCAGTGATCCGGGGTATAACCTACACTACTTCTTTTTAACCCTAATACAGTGCGGGGATGACTGATTTCTAAACCTTTGGCCTCCATGGTTTGCATTCAAATATTTCAGCGCCTCAAGGGCTAATGTCATTTCAAACAGACTATCCCACAGTGATTCCTCATATTTACAATTTCATACCAATAATACATGTTATTTCTGTTTACAAATATGATCTTAAACAATGTATTATAGCTTTTTAAGGATATATACAGTAAATTAATTGTCTCCCCAGACAGGTACCACAGGAAAAATAATATTAACATGTGGGTTTTATTGAGGATTTAAATTTTCCCCAAGAATAAAGCCTCCAAAATGGATAAATCAGCAAATTGAAGGAAATGTGAGCATGGGGTTAAAAATAGGCATCATTATGTGTATTTGATGAATGTGCAGCTACAATCCATTCAACAGTATGTCTGAGTTAGGCTTAAAAACTCGTTGAAGTACAGCAAAGCTTGTTAAAAGAGCTGACTTGCAAAACACCAACTTTTAAAACATGTTGTGGATCGTGGTATAGAGCAAGACACCACTTTCAAGTGGGTAAAAATATTAATTTTATAAGGTAGCATTTTAAAAATTAAGATAACATACCTGCAGGGCTAACATGCTTGAAAGAGGCGGCTGCAGGAAGACGAAGTGCATGTCTTAGTTCTCTCACCAGCTGCCAAGCATTAAGTGCATCACAAAGATTGATAAAACCAGGAGAACCATTCAGAACTGAAAGCAGATTATAAAATCTTGAAACAAATTTAGCGACATACGTCATAATACTGCAAGAAAACAATACAAATGTTCATGCCCTAAAACAGAAAATAACTAGATGTTATATTGTCTCCACCTACCACGGTGGTAATCTTGGATATGCAAATTATCTGATTTTTTAACTCAACCAGGGTAATCCATTGATCAGTGTTCATAAAATATTTTGTGAAGATCGGATGAATATTGGCGACTGTAGAGCATTTACGATGTCAAAAAATTACAGCCCAACTAGGCCAAAAAAAATATATGTTTGTTTTTGAATTGTTGTCATTTTAACCAGTGGGTAGGAAATGTATTTTATTTTTTATTTAAAGGGACTGGCCCAGGCTAAAATCATAAAAAAATCGGTGATTTTATTTCGGGTTCTTAATATGACCATATGATGTAAACATGTACATAGACTAGAACTGCAAATTTTTATAATTTCTGTGCTGCGCATTCACCAGTTAGGCTAGATATAGAAACGAAATTCTTGATTTCTAATTATTGACAACCATGTCAAAAATAGGAAATGCGGGAGTTTCGTCTCTATATCTAGCCTAACTGGTGAATGCGCAGCACAAAAATTATAAAAAATTGCAGTTCTAGTCTATGTACATGTTTACATCATATGGTCATATTAGGAACCCGAAATAAAATCACCGATTTTTTAATGATTTTAGCCTGGGCCAGTCCCTTTAATTTTTTGTCACTTCAACCAGTCGGTAGGTAAGAATTATTTTTTATTTTATTTGGCACCAAATTCACTTCCATGCATGTCTTATTTGTACATTACAAAACAATTTTTTGTTTTTTTTGACCCCCCCCCCCCTCTCCTTTTCTTTTTTTTAGTTACTTTTACTACAGCCAGTAACTCATCCCTTAACTTATTTTTTGGAAATCCATAAAATAAATTTGGGTCGCACATGTTTTAATAGGGTCGGTCAGAAATCGGAAACAAACAATATTTTTTTTAGGCCCCACTGCGAGGTACACGTACCAATTAAAAAAAGATTATCATGTGCATGACAAATTTTCTGTGTGCATATAGTACACCCCACATACATGACACATGGATCCAATGTAACATATGTTAGCTGAATGCTGATTGACAGTTCCCGACACTGTTCCAGCGTTCAGCCTTAGAACACTGATGTCGATTACAGTAGACATTCTGTGTTTTTGTTGGCACCTGCAGGGCTCGAAACTGGCCCTGATCGATATGACCAACAATCTGGGAAGGACTAGTTCAGTTTCGATATGACCAACAATCTGGGAAGTGTTTTTGTTGGCACCTGCAGGGCTTGAAACTGGCCTCGATCGATATGACCAACAATCTGGGAAGGACTAGTTCAGTTTCATTGAGCATGAAAGAGTGTCCCTGCTTGACAATTATTAGGAAGGACAAGTGATATTTTTTGGGAAGGACTAGTCAATTATTAAGCCGAGTTTTCCGACAGGACAAGTGGAAATTTAGTCCAATTTCGAGCCCTGACCTATATAACCAGCACTTTGTTAAAAGTAAAATATGCTTTCAATCTTGAAACACTGACATATGTTGGGACGTAAATTTCTCAAATCACTTGAAGTTGTGGGTCGCGGGAGCAGGACACAACTTCAAGTGACAGAAAATTGAAATTGAATATCTCAGTGCTCTAGGGGTTAAACTAAAAGTTGACAAGTGTCTCATGTCAGCTGAGAATGTGCCATTGTCAGTACTTACCCTTCAGAGGAAGCTGTGGTCTAGTAGTGGACAATTGAGCTGGTTTCTGGTGTGGATTCATGCCATAACGCAGTGGCATCTGGCATTCACCCTGCCCATATTCCCGTCGGAAATAATCAGAGATGGCAGCATCATATTCTGCAGTGTGTGTGAAGGCCTACAAAATCAAACCATTATAATTTTTACCCACCCCTGGCATCGAGGACAGCTGGTACACTACAATGTCTAGAAAGTAGCTTTGCGTATTTTTTGTAGATATGCAATGGGAATTATGTGGCATACAGCTACAGACCATTCCAATACTGTACTAATCCAGTTCTTGTTAACTCTTATCCTGCTGATCATGACTATTGTCAGTTTTAGTTTGTTTTCTTTGTTGATCATATCACTGATATTGGGGACAAAATGTGTATTTAAACATCAAGATTTGCAAAGGATATGTCCGTCTAAATTAAACAATAAAACAATTTAAATCAATTAACTTAGCAGAATAAGGGTTAAGACACTCATTTCAAGGTGTAACATGTCTTGATAATGAAATACCGTATTATCCCTAATAAACGCACCGTCCCTAATAAACGCGCCCCCCCCTTTTTCATGTACCCTGTATATCCAGTCAGCTGGCTTGAAAAATCTACCAGACACCAGCCTTCTGCGTTTAGCTGTGTCAACATGGTTGAGCCACGGTCAGTGTGTTGTGAGCGTGGGTGTAAACGCGGTATGCTACTGTTACATGTAGCCTAGTAGTTGTACATATGTAGGCCTACATGTTGTCCTAACACTGGGCCAACGTCGTACAGTTGGACCAGCATTGAATAACACCTGTGTGCGTTTGGTAATTAATCGTTGAGTTGTGTCAGAATAACGACAGCGTGTCAGGTTTGCTTACAACAAAAGTAATAACTGTCCATTGCACTTGCTCAGTGATCATCGAGTCAGACAGAGTTACAAGCGCCCCTGTTAAATTCCCGGCATTTTAATGCGACACCAATGTATAGGGCCTACCGGTAGGCTTAATGCTAAGTAAGATTTGAAGCCTCTAATGACACAAAAAAGACTGCCCCTGTTTATCGTGCTACGTCATGTTTTGGCCGTCAGCAGTTGGCGTGCACTGGTCATCCAAATATGTGAGGTATGGATCTTTTTCTACTATAGTAGTGCCGAGATACAGGACTTGATATGTGCATAAACCCAGACGATCCAACCATGGCATTGGCCCATTAATGCTGCTGCTGCTTTGAACCAATGTTATAGCGCACATGTATACATGATGTCCCTGCAGAGATGATACACCACCATTTGATAAATGACGGGCTAAGGTCGGCAAGAGTAGATGACGTCATCAGGCCTTGGACAGTCATTCTGAGGCCTACACACTGTGTGAAATTAGACGTAAATTTAATCAGTTAGGCCTACGTCTTTTTAAAGCGTCTATACAGTACGCTGCAGACACATTTCTATTATTCTAATCAGTAGTAATGTATCTAAAAACAAATACGATATTTAGATATTGTCGTGCCCAAATAAGATCATTTCAAGATGAATGTGATGGTAACCGCGTCGTCTCGGCCTATATAGTGGGCCGTGGCCGCATAAGGTGTCAGCCTACAGCCTCAGGTGCTAACATACCAGTTACACCTGATGCCAGCGTGCACGAGTGGCGGCTTGAGAGTGGATGGGGGCTTGCAAGTGCAGCGAGTTCTCACCAATGTCGCATGGCTTAATAACGGCACGGCTGCCGAATGCGGCTGTGAAATACAGATGAACATTTTAGTGCACATAATAAACGCGCCCCCAACTTCGTCTCCGCGCCCGGCGCGTTTATTAGGGATAATACGGTAGGATGCTTCTTAGAACAGCATCAATAGAGTCAAGAAATCTTCAAAACAAAAGGTAACAATATGTGTTATAATTGAATAACAGAATTTTAATGACACTAACCGCTAAGGCAAGTCTTTTTCTTGTTTCCAGTTTTGTATCATTTGTACCGGAAGATTCCAGCTCATCAGCTACTCTGTGGATATACAGATACATAAATAGCATACAGTACATGAAGTTTTAGTTTCTCTTAAAATTATTCATCAATCATCTCCGATGGTAAAACATATGACAGCATCTGATTAAAAACGATAAAAAGTCATACAAAACAGCAGACTAAATATGCCTGTTTATCTTCAAATGTAAATATTTTTCAAATAAGAGATACTTAAAGGAATTTAGAGAAAAAAACAAAACTTTATGGCACGGTGATGTAATGTAAACTTATATAGATTTTATGGTATAAGTTAGACTTACAGGCTGTAATCAGTGGGATCACAAACAACAGTAACACGGCCGTGGTTTTTGGCAGCAGCTCTCAGCAATGTTACACCACCTGAAATCAATATTTTATATTCTTCATGATCACAACCTTGTGTTGTATTCCAGATAATTACTTTTGCAAAATGATCTGATTTTTTAAAGCATTCTTATCAACATTTATAAGAATTCAACAAACTATTTGTACACCTAAAGGATAGTTGAATGTTAGCAGAGCATTGGGCCGTCGGCCCAGTGTTGGGCAGACTATCGATGCTGTGGGGGAAGCCCCCAATCATCACGTTCCCACACCAATTAACGGCGGCGCCTCTTTGATTTAATTGGGCTCCTGCCGTGTTATTTTTCGTCGAGATCAGTAGGCAGTATAACTTCATAATTATAAAATCAAATTTTCAAAATTGACATGTCAACATAAGCTGTTCTAGCACAGTTGGTCATAAATTTTAGACTTAATGACACCATTTGAAATAATGTGTTGATAATCTATTAATTTGCAATATATCTTCTGAATTTTTAAATATTATTTTCACAATCTATTTTATGATGCAAAAAATATTGTTTACAAAGGCAACATACACAAATCTCGTGGTATGAGATATTCATCTAACAAGTTACCAATGTAGTTAATGTACCCAGGGTTTGACACCAATTCTTACATGTATAATAAGAATGGCAACACTTAATTACTGGGAGTATGTGCAGATGGTGGATTAGAACATAGCTTTAACACTTTCAGTGCGGGATCCTCTTTAGACAACTAAAGTCAATCCCCAAACTAATGGCCTTAGACACATACCAAAAAAAAAAGCTATCCAAGACATTTATGATTATTTCAAATTGAAAAAAAAATAATAAAAATATAATTACTTTTTCTTGGCTCATTTTTCCACTTCTTTAAGCCTTACAACGCTGAATTATTTGGTATAAACCATGAGACCAAAGGTTTCTTTTCACTTTAAAATCATCATAAATGTCTTGATTTGTTCTTTCTGATTCATTTGAATATCTATCTTATGGGTCTACGACATTTAGAAATATTTTAATTTTTTCAGTGTGGGGACAGTCTTTATACGTCAGAATCCGACGTATAAAAAAGGTCCCCTGCACTGGAAGGGTTAATAAATCCTTAAAGCACTTAAATATTTTTATATTCCGGGATCAACTTCAGACGTCAGAATGAAATGTGTATAAGATTCCGATATCTAAATTTGTTGGTCCCCGCACTGAAAGGGTTAAAATATACATGTATCGATTCAGAGCATTTCATAGGGTGAGCTTATATTGTGTTCTGATTATATTAACTCTTAAAGCACGGATATATTTTTGTAAAAAACAATGAGACCAAAGGGTTTTTTTCAATTTGAAATCATTATCAATGCTTAGCTAGCTCTTTTCGCTTCATTTGAATACCTATGGGTCTACGACCATTAGAAAAAATGTACTCATACAGTGCGGGGATCGACTTTAGACGTCAGAATCAGACCTCGATAGATGTCAGATTCTGAAGACTAAGTTGATCCCCGCACTGTAAGGGTTAAAACAAAAGCAACCAACAAAACTACATATCTATGAAGAAAAGTATGCTGCTTTCAATGAAAAAAAACCTTGATACATTTTTTTGGCATGCTTTTTTTGTTTGGCTGGATTTAAACAAATTGTAAACATAGCATTTTTGGTTTAAAATCTTCCACAATTAGAAGTTTATTGCCAATGCAGCAACGGTATATCAGAAATGCCATTGTGGCCATCTTGGATATGCAAATCAGCCGATTTTCAAACTTAACCAGGACAATCCATAAGTGTTCAGCAAAAATAAACAACACTAAAATCCCCACCACATAGTGGGTGGAAATTTTTATTTTAAAGACTAGAAACTAACAAAGAAACTCACCAATATCAATCTGCTCCACTGCTTCTGCTACAGTTGACTGACTACTAGCCACAGTCTTAACGAATGGGTACAGGTTACAAGCGACAACTCTGGAATAGCATTAAATAAAGGATTACTGCAAAAAACTAGCATTTAACTATTCAAAATTGTCAGTGAATACAAATCTAGGCTAGTCTCACTTTCCACCAAAAATACAAGACAAAAAGAATGAAAATGCGAGACCACAAAGAATATAGTCAGCTACAATGACCAGACTTAATGCAAATTGATTGGTACAAATTGTGCTAGGCCTTATTTACTCGGATAGCAGGAATAAAATGTAAACTAAAAGCCTCATTTATCACTTTATTGACAAAATTCAAGACTTTTTAAGACATTTCAATTTTTGCAAGACCCTCATGCAGGGAATCTGTCACTTTGGCTGAGGGCTCCAAAGGCTGGGCGCATAATACGATATTACCCTTTTAAAAACCTCTAATGCAACACATAGTGGAGTGCAAATCAAACTTTCTTCTGTAATTTTCCACACACCACTATTTTACAAACAATCAGCAAACATCCAAGATTTGTAATTGTTTGTTGTCAAATTAAACAAATGAGTAATTTTCAGCAACTTGGAAGTTCTGTGCCCCGGTAGCGAGACAACTTCAAGTGAGTGAAAAATTAAATTATTCAATTTAACGTAAGCACAAATCATCGAGGCAGTTAGTTGATACAGTTGTCCCTCCAGATGCGACCCCCTTCAGATACGACTTCTCCTATTATGCGACTTTTATTCTGAGCACCGAAGTGCTTTACACTGTTAAGCACCCCTTAAATGCGACTTCCCCTCTCCCACGACATGCGACCTTCAAATCATGGCACTACCTAGGGACCTCCCTCTAAAGATACGACTTTTTAAAATTAGCTGCGCCGCGGCTCTGTTAGCCTGGCATAAATTGCTGGTCTGAAAATACTGCTTGTGTGTACATACCGTCAAATACATCCAGTATAGATACGTATGTTAAGCCAATATCCGCTTAAGGCTGGTACAGCGTCGTATTTAGTGGACACAGTTTTGGTCAATACACTATGTGCAGATGTGTACTGGTAGCTTCAATTCACTGTAAGAGATAGCGATATTCTTCCAAAGATACAACTTTTTGAAATTAGCTGTGTGCCGTCTGTAGATGTCTGCCGCCCCTGCACTGACAAGATACCACTTTTTAATGTTTCCAGCCGACTAAATGTATAACTACTTAAATATTTTAGTCACAGCGTTGTATCTTAAATACGTTTTCTGTTATTAATTTAATTATTATCATGTTTAAATGGGGTTTTCAATGTATATATTTCTTTATATGCGGTGCAGTTAACATCCAGTGCACCCTTGGCCTTACAAGGTGCATTACCACTAATTAGCTGGGGATGTCAACGGTGTCAGCGTGTCTGGTAGGTGTGATAAACATCCCAATGGAAATACTTAACTTTTTCAATTATGGTCGTATGGATATGTAATAAATACCACCAGAAAGCTTATTCAATGCTAAAAATAATGATATAAATTAGATAATGATAGCTCCTAAACTCGCAAAGTTATTTATTTGGAAAATGAGGCAGGGTATAGCAGTCTATCACTGGTAATAAACGTAAACGGGGTACGCCCCACGAGACGCCAAACCGATGCCGCTATTGATGATGGTGGCCCAGCATTAGAACAACACTGTGACAACGTCTCGCGTCGTCCATATTCACAGCCACGTGCATTACAGTGCCTCAGCATGTATACACATGAAGATAATATCTGTGCTAGTGCGTGCATTGTCCGTATCCTATCAATGTCGTATCAGAAATCCCGGTCAACATAGAAGACGCTAGCCTCGCTGTTTGCCATTGAATATTTCAATGAGAATACAGTGTACAACCAAAACATTTGTTTTATTTCTTTTATTTGGCAATGTATTATCAATCAATCCTAGAGTTTCAGGTTGAGTTAGAGTGTAATGTGCGTGACACATTTACAAAACCATAGCGTGCACAGTGTCAGCCTTCATCAATCACAGCTATTTTTTACACCTGATGTCGGCACCTTGATTGAGCTGACTCTACAAGGCTGTACGATGAGTTGCGTCAAAATGATGGCAGCTCGTCAGTATTGCTTACGGCATAAGTAATGACTGAATGGTCATCCCACTGACTCAGTGATCATTGGGTCAGACTGATTGATCAGCGTATCAGCCATAAATATCGCGCCTCTGTTAAATATCACCCGAGTGCTTTAAAACAAAAAAGTAGCGTGGTATCGTCCAATGATCTCAGTGCACATATATAAGCCTGATAAACGAGCCCCAACTGTGTCTCCCCACCTGGCACGTTTATTAGGGATAATAGGGTACATTGTTTTAATGCTCGGCCAGAATGGAAAACTATGACTCCGTATTTAACCCACATAGACATCAATTGAAAGTAGCTGTCACAGTCAGTGTCACATCATCATGTTTTGTACTGTAAAGAATAGGCCTATATTGAAATGTGAAAAAAACACTGCATCAATGCTTATGAAAACACAAGCCACTTCCAGTACTTCTAAATTACGTGTTACTATTAGAACAGGCAGTTAACACAGGCTGTCAACTGCGCTGATCGTGTCACAACGAGAATGGGGGTGTTTAAAGGGTGCTGTCTTACACATCAAATTCGGCCCATTTCACGTTTTTTTAAGACTTTTTTTATCACCCCTCTCAGATACGACTACCCCTCTGATGTGACTTTGGTTCTCTGGCAGTATAAAAGTCGTATCAGAGGGGGACTACTGTAATACAATTTTAAAACATGTACCTAATCTTTTGATAACCCTGTCTTGCCATGTCTGCCTCATCAGCATCAGTGAGTCTGGCCAATATGCCTGAAATCAATAATAAAAGTTGCATCAAGTGACTTTAGGAAACAAAGGCAATATTCATGTAATTTTATTGGAATATAGAAAACTAAATGCAAAACGATTAAAATGTATTGTGGAAATATATTAGGGTCTAGAAAAAGACTTCTAGAATCAGTTGTCAAATAGGTAAGAAAGTGTGAAATTTACGAGTTGGTCAGGAAAAGTTGTTACTTTCTGGGCCCTGTTACCTGTATGCAAAAACTTGACAGACAACACACCCTTTCAATACAAAGATGAAAATGCATTCTCTTGAAACAATAGATTTTTGTTGCTAAGAATTTGCTGTTACCATAAAGAAATTCTAATGTAATACCTGTGGCACAACCTCAGAATTAATGATGATTAATTTTTTAATCAACCACATGCAAATAACCAGGTCATTTGCAATTTTTTTTCTAGTAAATCATTTATATGCCTCATGGTAACTTGCGTCTGTGGCTGCACGTATGGTTGTTGTTTTTTTGTTACAAGGAAATAAATAGCATTAGATTACTAAACTAGAAATGTTCGCCACAACAATACAATGCTTTAGTCTGTCACTAAATGGATCAAAGAAATAACATTTCACCTGCATGTACAGCAGGGTGGAGAGTCTTGACACGGCCCCCCAGCATTTCAGGTGCACCTGTCACATCCGACACATCTCTGTAGTAAAAAACATAAAAACAGTAATAGTCATGTAATATAACAGTTGAATCTATACATTTTTCGGGTCAGTCATCTCTCCTCTTTTATCTTGGCCACTTTGAATACTAACAAATCGCAAGGGTGTATATAATTTTAGGAGTGGGACATATAATAACATGGTCTAATCTAAATTCATACCAGTTCAGTTCAAAATAATGAATCAGCTCTGGACAGATTAATCGTTTAAAAAAAGCGAGAATTATTTAAAATAGATACTTAAAATTGACAATTAAACATCTAAAGTAGAGGCCAAGCCATTAATACTAACCCTCTCACACCAGCAACATATTCACCTGAGCAGTCATTATATAGTACAATAAATTTGTTTGGACACACTGTCAGACAAACAGACTATATAATGATTCAGATCACAGAAGAAGAAGAAGAAGAAGAAGTGTTTATTCAACCATAAAAAAATAGTAAATGAAAGATGAGTGAAATAAAATTTACAGGGTGGTTTGGGAGACCTCCATTAAGACCACAAGGTCGCTAGCATGGAGGCCACCCACAGAGCCCTCGCAAGAACCCAAAGGCAGCCATAATCCCCATCTCACTAAGAATATAATACTTAGTAAACTAATCAACATTGCAGACACTCAATTTGAAGCATGGAGCAATTTTGCATGGGTTCATTTTTTCAACAAATTATTGGCATTTTAATGTAAATTTACCCTAATATTACTGGATGATTATGATCTCTATTATACCATATAATATACCATACTTGACTGGGATTCCAGCATCTCTGATAGCAGCAGCTGTTCCTCCTGAAGCAATCAACTGAAGACCCACATTGTGCAGTCTTTGAGCAAATCCAACCAGTCCAGTCTTGTTTGACACACTAAGCAAGGCTGAGAAAAAGGCATAAATTAGCTGCATGTAAATGAAATAGTGAGGGGAATAATAATTGGTAATATTGTCTTTAGTACAGAACCCAATGTGACAGTCATATATAGTTTTAAAACTATGAGGTCCCAATGTGACAGTTACCTTAGTTTAACTTTACTATCAGGTTTTATCAATTTTTCCACAACAAAAAAATTCATGCTAAAATTTGGATCAATAATCAAAATTATTACAGGGTATTTAAAATAATGGAGATTGTTCAATATCAATGAAATTCTGCTCATTTGCTATTCAAATTTGTAATTGATTAGCAAAATATTTATAAATCAATGATAAGGATGTCAAGCAAGTTACAAATTGGATGGATTCAATTTGCTTGACAACCTTATCATTTTATAAACTCATGCAATAGCTATTGTAACGGTCGTGGTAAGCAGTGAGAGACACAGAGATACGAAAGAGACCATATTACGTGATGAAAAGCGAGAGACACGAGAGAGGTTCCAGAACCTAAATATGAAAAGCGAGAGACACGAGAGAGACTAAATAAAAGGTATAGATTTTAAAAATTATTTTATTAAAAAAGAACAGATAAAAAAGCAATATTGGGCTGGAAAATATAGACATAAGTGTCTACTTCCCCTTATTAGGCGCACATGCATTAGTGCATGGGAAATTAATTTTAGTCTTTAGATAAGACCCTATGCCTATAGGCCCTAAAGGTCAAGAAATAAATAAATAAAAATAAATTGAGGTTAAGGCTATCTCGTATCTCGCTGTTCATCATTGCAGGTTTTTGAGGCGTTCTCGCTTTTCATCACAAGTCTCTCTCGTGTTTTTAGGCTCTCTCGCTTTTCATCACCACCCTCTCTCTCATGTCTCCAGTCTTTCTCGCATCTCTCTTATTTCTCTCTGTTCATCACGACCCTATGGTAACCAATTTACTGATAAACACTACAGTAATTAGCATGCTCTGCTGTTTTTTTGAGCATGCAGTAAAAAAATTGCTATCAATTGATGGCAGGACCCCTCAGCCGCAGGCTCAGTCGATCAATATCAAGAAATAATGAGAAAAAATGACCCCCACTACCACCATGTCATTTTTTTAAATGGCTGCGGCGGCCATATTTTTTTAATGGATTTATCCCAAAAGGTAATCAGATTATCAGAAATACCTAGAGAACAACCATACCAAATTTGAATGCAATCCAAGCAACGGTTCATAAGTTATCGTGCCCCACAAGCTTTTTAGGCGGCCATCTTTTTTTAAATTGCTGCGGCGGCCATTTTGTTTTTAATGGACTCTTCCCAAAAGTTATAGGCAGCCATCTTGGAAAATGACCGCTTATGGCTTGGTGCAAAAAAAAATATATAGGATGAATTGCCCAGGCACATAGGTCATCATGCCTGTAAAAAATAAACAAAATTCATAACTTAACTTTGTGGTAAGAGCTGAATTTCTGACCGCCCGTCCGCCCGCCTCTGGTGATTACTATTCCCCACAGCCTTAATGGCTGAGGGGTAAAAATGAAATAATTTTGACTGTTGGAAATATTTTAAAAATTGGGAAAGATTTCATCTGTCATATTTGGCGTCTTTTCTTTTTTGTGTGTTTTTTTCGAAATTCAGATGGTTGCTAGACTAGAGTATACAAAATGTATTATTACTTTTAGTATAATTTTTTTATATTCGTCATGAAGATAATGCACCTTATGTGAACAAAATTTCAGGTCTCTAGCACTAAAATAATGAGAACCCTGCCGTTCTGTGCTTTGCATAACTGGTTTTGTAATTTCAAACAGACACAGACACTAGGACATACACTGTCCCTGTCTATGTCGCCAGATCACGTCCCAGCAAACAAGGTACATTCAACCAATGCTGGCTCAATGCTTGGCCAGCGTTGCATCAATGTGTCATGTTTGCCGAGACGCTGATATTGCATAGGACATTCAGCTCCTCCATGTGTGAATAAACAAACAGGTGTGAAAGGCTCATTAAGGCAGGGTACAGTGACCAAAGATTAGCTATGTCCCGACGCAATGTTGTTCTAATGTTGGCACAACGTCTGTGACACTGGCCTCATATTAGGCCAATAATGGTTCTTGCCTCTGTTTAAGGCGGAGACGATTATGAGCCCAGCGAACGCAATACATTACAGTAAGCACATGTTGGATTAGTGCTGGGCCGACGTCGAAGCTGCTGGTCCAACCACAGCCATGTATTGGTCCAACATTGCACCAGTATAGCAAAAACTGTTGGGATTTGCCAGACAGGTGTCTGTTCAATATACACTGTAGTCTACTATTTTGTAAGTGTACAAAACTCAAAAGGCACTATGTGCTTACTTGTAAAGCAAGCAAATACTGCCATATAATATCTGCTGGAGTGGAATCATTGTGAGAAAAGGGCCTATCTATTGTCCGTCACCCCTCCTCACTGTAGCACGCAGTCATGCAATGGGGGCGGGGGGGGGGGGGGGGGGGGCGCTCAAACGATGGAACAGCCAGTCTCTATTGTGTACGTTTCTATACACACAACCTGTGAAATGGTATAGTACTGTACCTACCACTCTGGGAACATGAGCTGTTTCAAAGTCATTTTTTCTGCAAACTATGGGAGTCTCGCACTTCTCATGAACAATTAATGTTCAGACCAGGTAGGTGGACATAATCACTTAATGTAGAGTGCCTGAGCTCACTGGTTTGAGACAAGAAGATGAATATGTCGAAATCACATGTCGATGGATCGCACTAACAACATTAGCTTTTGGCAAAGCTAAAAACCAGAGTGTCAATGACACAGAAGCTCATCCCTAATCAGGGCAAGTTGATTACGAATTAAAATTTTTGAAATCTGTGAGGCAGTTCCATGCACAGGCACGAGCTCCTTCAAGTAAACTAAACAAAATTGAAATCGAATAAGAATTGCGGAGGAGAAGCATTTCTTGTGAATTGTGGCCGAAGTGTCCTAATTTGGTCTTAAAGGTAGCCACCTCGAAGTAACCAGACCATAGCGCCTGATTTTTCTATAATTGATAATTATTTTGATAAATATAGCCCACGAAACGACTTTAAAATGCAGTATTCTCATTCAACAATTCTCCACTGTGACCCACAAGTAGCGTCAGCAGCAATATAGATCATGCATGTCATGTGCTGATCATGTGATGTAGGCTTGTCTTTTTCTGACAGTTCACGAACAAACAAACAAACAATGGCAGAGCCATGATATATGATTTTTCAAACAGACCTTGGGTTTTTCAAGTCGAGTAGTCTAGAGTAGGCCTACAGTTATTACTGTTAGATGATAGTCTTTACTTGAACTGAGATAGGAGCCTATAGTAATATGTGAGATAGGTGTAGATAGAAGCCGATGTCTTCCACGAAGTTGGCGCCAATGTGAGGTCAGGTGCAGTCGCTACCGTTGGCAGATTGTATGAGCTCGGGCTGCGGCCCAGACACCACTTCATTTATACACCTGTACATGCGGCAATGTCATGTATATGTGTAGTGTGTGGCTGAGCCAACCTGTCAAACTCTGTAGTGTGTGTTCTGAGTCTCACAGACACATAATCTCGAGAGATGATGTTGAGTTGTTGTCTGGTGGAATTTTTAAGTGGTTGTTATAGTAGGCCAATATTATTATTATAAATTAGATAAAAAAACAATTTATCAGAGAAATATTTCCTTAGCGCTGCGCTGAGACAGCATGGGGTGCCTGTCTGACACTTCCTTTCTGGATCGGGCTGTGACCAGCGACCTTACCTGCTTATATGTTGGGCATATCAAGCACTGAGTGCATCGCGGTTAATACCCATGCAGCCGACGGGCGCATGTGAATATAGTAGGCTACCGTAGGCTCACGCGAATATAACAAAGTTTTTGTTGAATAGGCCTCGGGCTAGTTCCGATTGACGGATTTCAACACACGCCACATTTTATAGGGCATATTTCTCCAATAGCAGATATCTCCCTATAGTTAAAATGACATGTGGATGGTGCGTTTACCGGCAGTGTTTACATCTAAACTCTGCTGTGTCCAGCTGCTCGCTCGGTTTGCGTATACCACGTTCACGTGACTAAAATTAGCATAAGGCGTGTTTACACACAAATTCAAATGGCGACAGTTTGAAAATAATTCAGCGATACAATTATTAAAAGATGTTATATGAGAGTCCTGAATGATGCAGTATGGCCATATATATACAGGGCATTTTATATCATAATTAACGCAGCCCCTTAGGATGACATCAATTTTCGTTTTTAATTCCTTACTCAAGTGTGTATCCCACGGATCATTTTTTATTTTTTTCAAAATTTTCATTTTTTTACAAATATTTTTAATCAACATTTCTATGAAACCAGAATTAACCCAAACAAACTATTTGTATACCTGAAGGACGATTGAATGTTTTCACAGCATTGGGCCACATGCTGATGGCATCGGCCCAGCGTTGGATAGACAATCAGTGCTGCAGGTGTGTCCTCCCGTGTCCTGACCATGAGACACCAATTAGCGGCGACTGGTTTGATCTTACCGTCTTGATACGTGGGAATATGTGATGTAAAGTGCTGAATATTGCCGACTTGTTTTGTTAACATGGCAATATACGACCAGGAAATACAACTATTTCACTCTTTTTCGGTGCTTTAAAATTGTTTTATGACTTTTTCTTATTTTCAGTTAAGATCAGTAGGCTATATAGCTTCATATAAATTAAATTTTTAAAATTGACATTGAAAATGTCTCATCCCAAGGGGTCCCTTTAAACTGAAAGTCATGTTTTGGAAACTCTATCAGAATATACTTCGATGTGGGAACTTTTAATTAGGTCAAAAGGTAATTATTAATTACAATTTTCAAAATCCATTAGAAAATTTTATGCACAGGCACGATCTCTTTCAAACAAACCAAACAAAATTGAGATCGGATAAGAATTGAGGGAGAAGCATTTCTTGTGAATTGTGGACATAGTGTCCTAATTAGGTCTTAATTAGGTCATGATTTAATTATTATTAAAATTTCTGAAATCCGTGAGGAATTTTAATGCACAGGCCCGAGCTCTTTCAAACAAATCAAACCGAATAGAAATCGGATAAGAATTGAGGGAGGAGAAGCATCTTTCTTGAATTGTGGACAGAGTGCCCTAATTAGGTCTTGAAAAGGTCATAAGTTAAATAATAATTAAAAGTTCTGAAATTTATGAAGGAGTAATGCACCATCTTCCTCTGCAAGGCTGGCTATTCCTGAGGTCGTAGACCGACCTTGCTGAAACAGGGTTGAATCCGCCTATTGGAGTGGGGACTTTCAAAAAAATATTTTTTCTGTTTGACCCAAGTTTGACCTCTGGCATGAGTGTTGTTTTAATGTGGGGCCACTGTCTACCACACCGGCCCTACATTAAACAACACATGTCTGCAGGCCGAGTAGCTCACCGGAAACGTCTCAGACACAGACCACCACATCTCACCGCAACGTGCATGAGGGTTGAATTAATGGTGGGCCAACGTCGCAGACAGCGGGCCAACATTAAAAAGACATTTTTTGAAAAACTAATGAATATTCAATATCTAAATCTCCCTCCCTACCCCAATAGGTGGATGGTATGGCTAATTCAGCAAGGCTTGGCCTGACGGCCTCGCTGTGTCACTGCCAGGAGGATGTAATGCACAGGCACGAGCTTTTTCAAATGAACCAAACAAAATTTAAATCGGATAAGAATTGAGGGAGGAGAAGCATTTCTTGTGAATTGTGGACAACAGATGCAACACGATGGCATATTAAGTTAGGCTCACCTCTGAGCTAAAAAATATACCTTTTAACTCTTAAAAGTTCTATTGCAGTGTCTCGCAATTTCACATAAATCATGAAAAAACATGAAAAAAAACATACCTACAGATTGTACGACAATATCGCGAACCACATTTTTTGCCATTTAAAAAATATTTGGTGACTAAATTTTATTTATTTCATCTCTTTATGCCAAGTTATACGGTGCTTATTTCTGCCGTTTTTTCGACAAAAAAAACTTTACATCGTCTGATCATTTCTTTCAATCTTTGTCATGTATGATGACACTGACAGGTGCAAGTCATTCATCATTAGAGCGGAGGGCGATATTAAGTGAAACTCGGGAATATCGGTATACATAACAAAGAAAGGATTTCCCAAGTTAAAATAATTTTCAACCAGAAATTATACTTGAAGATCGCCGGACACAAGGACTTAGCCAGAGACCCGTCCAGACATCTTTTGGATGACCTATTTAATATTTTCAGTCTGGCGAACAGACTCCACCAAATAATTCATTAATTGCATTGTGAGAGGACCCCAGACCCCGTACTGCCCCAACAATAATACACCATTACCAAAGTCCTTTGCAGCCATAGTGTATTTGACGTTGATTCAAAATAAAGTGAAAAATTAGTTTTTTAATTCGGAGTGCGACTTTAACGAATGAAGAGCATGGAAGGAAAGAACGCACGTGCTCGGCAGCCTTGACCCTAAAGCTTGCATGGCTTGTGGTCTCACCACCCAAAATAAATCCGAATATCAGTAGGGGAGACCGGGACATATTGGAACATAGGATTGCGAATTAAAGTAAATGTGTACGGTAGACCTTAATGTAAATAAATAATATTGGGCCACTATGTTTTTTTTCTCTGTTTTGGATGAGCGCACGCATTAGATTTAGGCCGCGCATTACCAAAAAAAACATGTGTTTTTTTCGGGAGATAAAAATATTTTTCCAGCTATGTTTCTTTTGCTTTTTTTTCGTCGCCCTCAATAACTTTTTCTAAAATAGGTCAAAAGTTTTTTTTATTTTGTCGCCCTCATTAAAGCAGCCCCTTGGGATGACATCAATTTTCGTTTTTAGTTTTGTAGTGAAGTAGTGAAATCATGATTTTATTCTTTTCAGAGTTTTTAGATTTTCACAAATATTTCTTATTAATATTTCTATGTAACCGCTTAAAACCCAAACAAACTTTTTGTATACCTAAACACATGCTGAAGGACGATTGAATGTTCCTACAGCAATGGGCCACATGTTGATACCGTCGGCCCAGCGTTGGGCAGACAATCAGTGTTGCAGGTGTATCACCTCATGTCCTGACTATAAGACACCAATCAGACACCAATTAGCGGCGATTGCTTTGATCTCCTCGGCCAAGACCTGGGAATATGTGGTGTGAAGTGCTGTATATTGCTGACTTGTTCTGTTTACATGGCAATATACGACCTGGAAATATAACTATTTCACTCTTTTTCGGTGCTTTAAAATTGTGTTTTGACTTTTTTGTATTTTTAGTTCAGATGAGTAGGCTATATAGCTTCATATATGTTAAATTTTCAAAATTGACAACATTGAAAATGTCTCATCCCAAGGGGTCCCTTTAACTTTTCCAGAAATATGTCCGATGTTTTTTTTTATTTTGTCGCCCTCATTAACTTCTCAAAAAATAGGTTCAATGTTTTTTTTTTCTTAAATGTTTTTTTTCCGCCCTCTCTCATTAGACCTTGGATTTTTTCTGATCTAAAACAGAGAAATTAAAACAAGTAGCCTTATGGTCTCACCACCCTAAATAAGCCGAAATCACGGAATCATCACACAAAATATTTTCAATGCGGCTATTCCAACCTCTTTTGAATTAAAAACAAATACAAACAGGTTATAATTTTGTGAATATTTAATTATAGTCGGATTCACATTAACCGTAGTGAATGAATTTCGCCGATTTCTCAGTCAATTCTCAACCGATTTTCATTAAATTTTACACACACTATTTTCACTATTCATCAAAACTTTGCAAAATTTTCAGGGTAGTTACGACATAAATGGAAAATAGTGTGTGTAAAATTTCATGGAAATTGGTTGAGAATTGACTGAGAAATCCGCGAAATTCAATAATCCTGGTTGATGAATTTAATGTGAATCTGACTATAGCACACGTTGTTCCCGTCATGTAGGATATCAGATATGACTGTTTTATGATAATCTCGCAGGGGTACAGTGGGATGAAGGATGTGTGTCTGGTCTGTAACGGAGGGTAAGAAAAAGAGCTAATTTTAAGCCTTTCTGACGTTTATACACGATATGTGTTGAAAGAAATTCACTCTAGTATATTATTGACCTAATGACTTACCTTACTTTATGATAATTACGTACCTTAATAACTTGCCATACTTGACATGGTTCTGTTGTTGCTTCAGGCATGTTCAACTTTTCTAGAGTGGTCATAATAAACATGAATAATGAAATAACTTCATTGTTTATTTATCCAAAATATCAACAGGTTATGGGTCCATCGATGCTACCAATACGCGGGCGATATTGTAAGAAAAGTGGTGTTTCGTCATTTGACCGTTAGTGAGCGGATGGTTGAACTTTTATGTGATTTAAAAGGTCCATGGAGCACCAACGGCTGCGACAACAATACAGACAAAAATGAATTCACATGTTGTGAGTATTATACATTTGAAGGGTAAAAATTACCCAACATGGAAGGTGCAATGTCAAATGGCATTGATAAAAGAAGTCTTGTGGGGAATCGTGCAAGGCACTGAAGCCAACCCAGGGGCCGACAACGCTGAACGATTGGATAAATTCAACAACAGGTGGGACAAGGCACTAACAATTACTGTACTCGCAATAGACCCGTCATTGTTGTTTTTAATTGGAGACCCTGTGAGTCTAGTTGCCGTGTGGAAGAAACTCGCTGACCAGTTTCAAAAGAAAACGTGGGCGAACAAGCTGCATCTTCGTAAGCGTTTATATTATTTACGACTTAAAGAAGGAGGCTCTGTGCAAGATCATATTAAAACACTAACAGAAATCATCATAACAGATGAAGATCGTGTAGTCCATTTACTAGCTAGCCTGCCTGACTCGTATAATGTCCTAGTTACAGCACTAGAGGCTAGTGAAGAAGTACCAAAAAAGGAAATCCTAACGGAAAGATTGCTGCACAAAGAACGTAAGTCTACTAGTGAAATTCGTAAATCCGGTGAAAGTGAAAAAGCAATGGCCGCGAAACGACATTTTAATAAAAAGAAAGTTGGGCCACAGTGCTACGGGTGTAAAAAATTTGGACATATTAAAAAGGACTGCCACCATTCAAAAGAAAAAATCAACGAAAAGAAAATGATAAATCCTAGACATGATAAGGCTCACCATACAAAAGGGGGCGCTAACTGATATGATTCTGACAATGACTGTGCTAGTTTAATAGTGCATCATGTGTTATCTACGCTTGAAGTTCAGTCGGATCAGTGGATAGTTGACTCTGGAGCCACCTGTCACATGTGCAATGATAAAGGATTATTTGATAATTTTGTAGGCGTTGACCTGATGACTTACTTTACTTTATGATAATTACGTACCTTAATAACTTGCCATACTTGACATGGTTCTGTTGTTGCTTCAGGCATGTTCAACTTTTCTAGAGTGGTCATAATAAACATGAATAATGATATAACTTCATTGTTTATTTATCCAAAATATCAACAGGTTATGGGTCCATCGATGCTACCAATACGCGGGCGATATTGTAAGAAAAGTGGTGTTTCGTCATTTGACCGTTAGTGAGCGGATGGTTGAACTTTTATGTGATTTAAAAGGTCCATGGAGCACCAACGGCTGCGACAACAATACAGACAAAAATGAATTCACATGTTGTGAGTATTATACATTTGAAGGGTAAAAATTACCCAACATGGAAGGTGCAATGTCAAATGGCATTGATAAAAGAAGTCTTGTGGGGAATCGTGCAAGGCACTGAAGCCAACCCAGGGGCCGACAACGCTGAACGATTGGATAAATTCAACAACAGGTGGGACAAGGCACTAACAATTACTGTACTCGCAATAGACCCGTCATTGTTGTTTTTAATTGGAGACCCTGTGAGTCTAGTTGCCGTGTGGAAGAAACTCGCTGACCAGTTTCAAAAGAAAACGTGGGCGAACAAGCTGCATCTTCGTAAGCGTTTATATTATTTACGACTTAAAGAAGGAGGCTCTGTGCAAGATCATATTAAAACACTAACAGAAATCATCATAACAGATGAAGATCGTGTAGTCCATTTACTAGCTAGCCTGCCTGACTCGTATAATGTCCTAGTTACAGCACTAGAGGCTAGTGAAGAAGTACCAAAAAAGGAAATCCTAACGGAAAGATTGCTGCACAAAGAACGTAAGTCTACTAGTGAAATTCGTAAATCCGGTGAAAGTGAAAAAGCAATGGCCGCGAAACGACATTTTAATAAAAAGAAAGTTGGGCCACAGTGCTACGGGTGTAAAAAATTTGGACATATTAAAAAGGACTGCCACCATTCAAAAGAAAAAATCAACGAAAAGAAAATGATAAATCCTAGACATGATAAGGCTCACCATACAAAAGGGGGCGCTAACTGATATGATTCTGACAATGACTGTGCTAGTTTAATAGTGCATCATGTGTTATCTACGCTTGAAGTTCAGTCGGATCAGTGGATAGTTGACTCTGGAGCCACCTGTCACATGTGCAATGATAAAGGATTATTTGATAATTTTGTAGGCGTTGACCTGATGACTTACTTTACTTTATGATAATTACGTACCTTAATAACTTGCCATACTTGACATGGTTCTGTTGTTGCTTCAGGCATGTTCAACTTTTCTAGAGTGGTCATAATAAACATGAATAATGATATAACTTCATTGTTTATTTATCCAAAATATCAACAGGTTATGGGTCCATCGATGCTACCAATACGCGGGCGATATTGTAAGAAAAGTGGTGTTTCGTCATTTGACCGTTAGTGAGCGGATGGTTGAACTTTTATGTGATTTAAAAGGTCCATGGAGCACCAACGGCTGCGACAACAATACAGACAAAAATGAATTCACATGTTGTGAGTATTATACATTTGAAGGGTAAAAATTACCCAACATGGAAGGTGCAATGTCAAATGGCATTGATAAAAGAAGTCTTGTGGGGAATCGTGCAAGGCACTGAAGCCAACCCAGGGGCCGACAACGCTGAACGATTGGATAAATTCAACAACAGGTGGGACAAGGCACTAACAATTACTGTACTCGCAATAGACCCGTCATTGTTGTTTTTAATTGGAGACCCTGTGAGTCTAGTTGCCGTGTGGAAGAAACTCGCTGACCAGTTTCAAAAGAAAACGTGGGCGAACAAGCTGCATCTTCGTAAGCGTTTATATTATTTACGACTTAAAGAAGGAGGCTCTGTGCAAGATCATATTAAAACACTAACAGAAATCATCATAACAGATGAAGATCGTGTAGTCCATTTACTAGCTAGCCTGCCTGACTCGTATAATGTCCTAGTTACAGCACTAGAGGCTAGTGAAGAAGTACCAAAAAAGGAAATCCTAACGGAAAGATTGCTGCACAAAGAACGTAAGTCTACTAGTGAAATTCGTAAATCCGGTGAAAGTGAAAAAGCAATGGCCGCGAAACGACATTTTAATAAAAAGAAAGTTGGGCCACAGTGCTACGGGTGTAAAAAATTTGGACATATTAAAAAGGACTGCCACCATTCAAAAGAAAAAATCAACGAAAAGAAAATGATAAATCCTAGACATGATAAGGCTCACCATACAAAAGGGGGCGCTAACTGATATGATTCTGACAATGACTGTGCTAGTTTAATAGTGCATCATGTGTTATCTATGCTTGAAGTTCAGTCGGATCAGTGGATAGTTGACTCTGGAGCCACCTGTCACATGTGCAATGATAAAGGATTATTTGATAATTTTGTAGGCGTTGACCTGATGACTTACCTTACTTTATGATAATTACATACCTTAATAACTTGCCATACTTGACATGGTTCTGTTGTTGCTTCAGGCATGTTCAACTTTTCTAGCGTTGTTATAATAAACATGAATCATGAAATACCTTCATTGTTTATCTATCCAAAATATCAACAATATGGACTGTAGCTCAAAATCTGTCTGGCTACCAAATATATATCGGACCTGTTTTTGAAAAAGGACAGATCAGGTTTTGTCATGATATGCAAAATAACATGTGGATATTGTCGAAAAGAGGTTAAATCTGCCAATTAAATTGAGGCAGTTTAGATGTATTTTGATAGGAGCCGCATTTGGGGTGGTGAGACCTTATGCATGACTTCTGATAAAAAAAGTCTTCTTTGTGGGAGGTCTATGTAGTAAATCTGATAGGACGAAGGAACTCATAGGACGATCCAATGATAGGACGAAGTAACTTGGGTTGAAGTTCCTAGCTTATTCTAACTCCCGTCTGGGCGACGGTACATAAAAAACTTAAGATTGACTCGATGATGGTTCTTGATGCTTTATTGATTATAACTTCAACTTCGCTGTGCACTGCCTCAGATGGATCCCAGGATGGTGATGAAATGTCGAACGCGGCGGCAGCCTCGTGGTTTGAGCTGAGCGGGGCTAGGACGGGACGTCCGCCTAGCCCGCTGGTTGAGTTGCAAGTGAAAGAGTAAGTGAGTTTAGCCTTGTGGCTCAGCGTCGTCGGTAGCGCCCGCCAGGGGGGCTCAGCTCCTCGTCAGGTGCTGACCCCTGGCGAACGAAGCCAAAGCTGTCCCCACAGATCTATACTATATAAAAGTATATAGTTATAAATACATATAAGATCCCTTTTGACTCTCGACATATAGGCCACAGGTAAACTACAGGATCCAGCTAACACCATGCATACGGTGACCCATTGACAGGCTGGGCCGACGGCATAGACGATGAGCCAACAATGGGCCAACATCTCGTAGGCGCCACATATTCATGTTGTGAGCGTCCAGTAGATACGACACATTGAATCTGAAGGGGGGGGGGGAGTGGCTGGCAGATCTAGTCAACCAGCTGACTCTTGAATGCTGCTATAGTTTTCGATTCTATTGCAGCTGCCGGAAGAGAATTCCAATCAGGGATAGTTTGATGCCAAAAAGAATTTTGTCCCAGTGTGGTGTTAGCTCTGATGTGTTTATAGGCCTGTTTGTGCCCACCACGTGTTCTTTTATCTGCTGGGATTAAACGGTTATTGATAGGAATTTCGACTAGCTCATTTGAAACATACATACATAAAAGTCTAGAATTTTTCTGTCTTGTTTTCAAGTCAGTCCAGCCCAGGTTCTGAATGAGAGATGTCACACTGGCTGTTTGTCTATAATTTTGGGTGACAAACTTGATGCTGCTCTTTGAATTTTTTCTAATTTATCAATATCCCAATGTATCGCAAACTGCTGAAGAATATTCTAAGGATGATCTGACCAGGGAGAAATAGGCAGTCTCCCTTAGTTTAGGGGGACATGCCTTCAGGTTCCTCAGAAGGATTGCTGATTGAATGTAAATTGATCAATGTTGTTTTATTGACGGCCCACCGTCTGCGACATATTGGACCAACATGAAAACAACATAGAAGAAACGCCACGTGTTTGCTACGGGTAGAGGATTGTTAGTTCAGGGTTGCCAGAAATTAATAGGGGCCTACAAGATATCAACCCAATGTTGGAGCAATGATTGCTCATCATCTACGACGCTGTCACAACATTAATGCAACATTGCAATAATCAATATCGCTTCGTTTCCGGATTGCATCGCAGCAAACACGATATAGCCTACATCTACGCAATGTTGGACCAATGCTGGTCCACCGTCTAAGACGATGGCCCAACATTGGCCCAACATTGGATACAATTATCTTGTTTGCTGTGATGTATCGTCATGTACAGCTGTATATATATACATCTCACAGACTGTCATAAGATGTCAGTCCGTCATGAACAGATAGAAATTCACAGGGAAAAGAGGACACACATAAATATACAACATTACACTTTTGATAATCAGGTAAGGAGACTATTCTCCCCACATGCCGTGTTTTGAATGAATAAATGAATAAATGAATAAATGATAATATTGATTGATTGATTGATTGATTGATTGATTGATTGATTGAGGACACACATAAATATACAACATTACACTTTTGATTATCAGGTAAGGAGACTATTCTCCCTACATGCCGTGTTATGAATGAATAAATGAATAAATGATAATATTGATTGATTGATTGATTGATTGATTGATTGAGGACACACATAAATATACAACATTACACTTTTGATAATCAGGTAAGGAGACTATTCTCCCTACATGCCGTGTTATGAATGAATAAATGAATAAATGAATAAATGAATAAATGAATAAATGAATAAATGAATAAATGAATAAATGAATAAAATGATAATATTGATTGATTGATTGATTGATTGATTTATTGATTGATTGATTGATTGATCGATTGATTGATTGATTGATTGATTGATTGATTGATTGATTGATTGATTGATAGATCGATCGATCGATCGATCGATCGATCGATCGATCGATCGATCGATCGATTAATTGATTGATTAATTGATTGATTGATTAATTGATTGATTGATAGATTGTTTGATTGATTGATTGATTGATTGATTGATTGATTGATTGATTGATTGATTGATTGATTGATTGATTGATTGACTGATTGATTGATTGATTGATTGATTGATTGATTGATTGATTGATTGATTGATTGATTGATTGATTGATTGATTGATTGATTGATTGATTGATTGATTGATTGATTGATTGATTGATTGATTGATTGATTGTGGAGTGAAATGAATTGAAATGAATTGAAATGAATCAGGCTTTAGGCCACTTTTGTGCACATATAGGGTTGATTGGACAATGTTGACTTAATATAGAACCAGCGTCGCAGACCCAACATGACTAACACAAAATAATGAACCATTGTTAGCTTAATGTTGGTCAACATCAAACGAAGATAGGTTCAATATCTTCGCAAATGCGCAAATGCGCCATATATGTGATGGCCAAATCTGTATATATAAATGACCTGAACAAGGTATATTATTTGTCTTAAGTATAGTCTTGTTTTTTTTCGTTCTGTACTGTATATTGTATATGTATTGTGAATATATATATAAATATAAAATCTGAAAATAAAAAAGTTGAAAAAAAAGGAATATTATTTCTTAACGATATTTTAAGGTACTCTACCTTTTTAGATTTTTTTTATTTTGAGCAACGTTTTAAAATAAAAAGAGCATATTATGTTCACATAAAATTATATTATACCTCCCCCCCTGCAACATACCCTGTTGTAAATGAATTTTAGTTGTAATTTTAGACATTTAAAAAAAATGTCATCACCTGTAATTTATACAATACGAATGAAAAGGGTGGGTTAAACATCCTCCATATTTAATTGACAGATAGCGATATTTCTAGCTGACTGATTTGATGATAATGGTCATCTAATTCACCTATTATCGTCTATCAGCAAGTGATGTTTTTTATAGATTTACAGGCCTATACAGAGAACAGATTAAGTTATTGTAAATGGTGCTGATTTAAAAAAAAACATTTTAAATTTCATGGTGGATGATGCTATACTTGAAAATTAAATTCGCTTGAAGGTATTATTTTTAATTATATACAGGCTATGTTTTTTAGTGCATCAGATAATAACACCCACAATAAGTTTTTACAAAAATGAAAAAAATATATAAATTTGGCTCATATATATTAAATTACACTTTATACTTTTTTATACATTTTAATGATAATCATATCTTTGTCTTGGGTGTGAAAGGGTGTATTTGCCACTTTGCGGATACACAATTTCATATAAAAGGGGACGAAATATATGTCCCGCCTCTTTGAACTGATTCGAGGCTCATATCTTTGGAAAGGACCGGCTGTATCAATATATTGTATTTATCTGTCTGTCCGTCCTGTGTAACGTTTTATTCTGCTGTGCAGGGCCAAGAGGCTGCGTATGCTTACTTCACACGTAAGCAGATACAACCTTTGGCTTTGCAGTATTCGAATTAAAATTTATGAAATCCGTCAGGCATTTCTATGCACAGGTACGAGCTCCTTCAAGTAAACTAAACAAATTGAATTCAGATAAGATGTGAGGGAGGAAAAGCATTTAATGTGAATATTGGACAGAATGCCCTAATGAGGTCTCAATTATGTCATAAGATAATTAATAATTCACATTTTTGAAACCCGCCAGTTTAATGCACAGGCACAAGCTCTTTCAAACAAACCAAACAAAATTAAAATCGGATAAGAATTGAGGAGGAGATGTATTTATTGCTTATTGTGGACAGAGTGTCCTAATTAGGTCCTAATTAGGTCATAAGTTAAATAATAATTAACATTTATGAAATTCGTGAGGAGGTTTTATGCACAGACACAAGCTCTTTCAAACAAAGCAAACAAAATTGAAATCGAATAAGAATTAAGGGAGAAAAAACATTTATTGTGAATTGTTGCCAAAGTATCCTAATTAGGTCTTAATTAGGTCATAAATTAATTATTAATTAAAATTTCTGAAATCCGCGAGGACGTTTTATGCACAAGTACGAGCTCTTTCAAACAAGCCAAACAAAATTGAAATCGGATAAGAATTTAAGGAGGAGAAGCATTTCTTGTGAATTGTGGCCAAAGTGTCCTAATTAGGTTTTAATTAGGTCATAAGTTAATTATTAATTGAAATTTCTGAAATCCGTGAGGAGGTTTTATGCACAGGTACGAGCTCTTTCAAACAAGCCAAACAAAATTGAAATCGGATAAGAACTGAGAAAGGAGAAGCATTTCTTGTAAATTGTGGACAGACAACAGACGACAGACAACAGACGCATTATGATGGCATAAGCTCATCTTAGGCCTAAAGGCCGGATGAGCTAATCATGCAAAAAATCTAAATTCTATTGCCACCCCTCCCGTTTATTCCAAAGTTCTGGATCCGCTCCGCCCCAGCAGACAACGTGTCAAACCAGACAGTATGCGTTATGAACCAGTAAACTTCCTTGTCTAGAATAATTCAGAATTAATAGCCGAGAGAACTATAATTATTCCTTGATTGACACCTAAAGTGATCATTTTTGGCGTGAGGCCAAACAACTTCACATCTGAACTTCCCTTTCAAAGTTCCAGATCCACCTTTGCCACACCAGGCGCAGCCTGTGGGGAGAGAATCGTGGCCGATGATAAATATAATTATTAGCCACATCTTGTTTCCAACAATATGACTCCTCAATATAGCATTAGATAAACATAATTATCCAGTTCGCTGAACCACCGACTAATTCTCAGGGGCGGATCCTTTCTGCAGAAAGGGGGGCACCCCTGAACCCAGGATTTTGTTGTACCTTTAGGCCAACTCGGGGATTTTTAAAAAACTTTGGTGAAATATGGTGGGAGCTCTAAAGCCTTGTGCCCGCGCCTAGACCCGACACTAAATTAAAGTTTGCAACACATAATATGATGGAAACGTCTTGTGTTTGCTGGGACAGGCCAAAATAACCCTTCAACACTTTTAGTGCGGGGAACGTTGATGCATGTTTTCATTCTTTAGTTCATGTCTGTCGTTCATTAATAGAAGTTTGTCACCTTTTGGTTCATGTTTGACTTTTGTCGATGCAAGTTCCCGTTCTCTTGTCCATGTTTGTCATTATTTTATACAAGTTTGTCATTTTTTGGTTAATGTTTGTCTTTCATTTTTGTTTGTTCATTCTTTGATGAGAGTTTTCTTATCTTGTCTTGTGTGTTCTTTGGTTGATGTTTACGACTCGTTGCTGCAATGATTCTTCATTTGACTTGTGTTTGTCATTCGTTGATGCAAGTTCGTCATTCTTTGATTTATGTTTGCCATTCGTTAATGCAAGTTTATCATGCTTTGATTCATGTTTGTGGTTCATTGATGCGAGTTTGTCATCTTTCGGTTCATTCCCAGAAAACACAAAACATTTATAAAAGGTCCTTTGAAAATGTTCTATAATATTAAAACGTCGGGTCAACAGAATATTAGAAAACAAAACATCAAAACATGACAAACAAGAATCAAAGAAAGACAAGCTTACATCAACGAATGGCAAACATACCCCGCAGAGTGACAAACTTGTCTCAACGAATGACACATATAAAACAAAGAATAAAAACTTACATCAACCAGTGGCAAGCATGGACTAAAAAATGTGAACAAATATGAACACAATTCCTATTTGGCGTTCCATATTAATGGCCCGAGGCCTATCCTGCCCACACCTGTGTGTGGAGAACGTGGCGTGGACAGTGGAGTGGGCGTGCATGACATGTGAAGGAGTCAGGTCCACCGCAATGTAAATATTATGGTTTATTAAAACATAACGACTCATCTGCATTAATATGTACATATATCATCATGATTAGAAATACATGGGTTGTCTATAATAAACAATGAGAAATGGTTCAATTCCTTTGCAACATGAATGATAACATGGATGCATTTGTTTCCTCATTTCGTCCCCTTTGAGTTGAAAGGTGCTAAACTCCAAAGGGAAGATTTGTCACAGATAAAGATGAGTGAAAAATATCTATGTAGACAGCCCCGGGAGACAGCCCATCTAGCTCTAAACCTTATGCGTTTCAGATATGGGGGTGTGGGTCAATGGGGGGTATAGTATACACATATTTTTATTTACCAATTGGAACAATACAAAACGTAATACAGGTTCCTCTCGGTGACATGGGGGGCATATGTATATATGTAAAAATCTGAATACATGTATGGTGGTTCTTTATCGACATAGAAAATAGTCCAACATCGATACGTGCACATGGTCCTTTCTCTACATTTTGTAATCATTATCAAACATGTTGTCCCGTATCAACATATCTACGATGGCTTTTTAACAGAGGTGAAAACAAATCTAATGCACACCTTCCATTCCACTTCCAGCCACGTAACCTCATTCGACTTAGCTGTGACTCATTGCTTGATTCACTAGTGTCAACAGTGCTTCTACTTCAGACACTGGTATTTAATCCCCTTGCTAGCTAATAATCACCACTAGAGTTCACAACTTTCACAGCCACTGCTTGTACTGTCGCGTCTAGGTGTGCGGAAAACCCCCATCACTTTCAGAATGATGGCCTAGCTCACAGAGTGCAAAAAAAACCAATTCATGTTATTAGCATTGATACTTCCTAAAATTAGATAAACATATCTAAGCTGAATATACACTAATATATAACGTATATAATAACAATGGTGTTTAATTCATACTTTTAAAAACTCAATTGAAATAATTATAAATAAATGTAAAGTTGCAAGTAGACACTCTTGGAGACCTTCTGGCTTGTACTGCTCGCACTGTGTGTACAGATTCCTAAGTTCTGGCAAATGTGCATCTAAACGCAACTGACCAATCACGATCTAACTCGTTCGTGCTGGCTGCTGGTTGGCAGACAGTGATGTAATAGACGACAAAGAACCCTGATAATTACAAGATTAATAGCAAATGCGACGTGAAAGATCAGTGGGTGACGTACTGTGGCACTCACTCATAAGTCAGTGAAACAGCTCGAATGCCGACTGGGCCAAATCATTGTCATTTTTGTTGTGCGGTTTGGTGTGTGCAGTTCTGTCTATTGTGCGATATGGGAGTCATATAGAGGTCATATAACCATCCTTCACGAGGACTGACTTTAGACGTCAGAATCTGCCATGTATATATATATATACGTCAGATTCTGACGTCTAAAGTCGATCTCAGTCTTTTGTATTTGAACAAGCTGATCTGTAGGCTATGATAGTAAAGTATGAATGTTTCCACATCTATTGTTTCTTGTCGTAGCTGATGATGATTTAAGTGACATTATAATATGATATAAACGTTGTATACAGTCAATTGATGAGATGAATGATGTACAAATGATGATGTGAGTGCAGGGGTGATAGGGCATGGCGGGTTATTGTGAGCATTTTCCTTCACTCGGCCGATAAGGAGTTCTGGGCATGTCTAGGGGATTTACCCGCAGACATGCCCAGACGGCCGGAGACTTGGGTTTCGCTATGCAATTTATTGCTGAAACTCCGTGGCAATTCGCACAGCTCCGCTATCCTCGGGTCGGATAGTCCCCGGAGTAACAATAGCAAAGCAAGGTTTCTATAATAAAGCTAAGCTCAGAACTAGATATGAGCTGAGCATAGAAACTGCCTATGATACATATGACGTTTTGTACTTTTCGGGAAAATAAATCCAGGATAAAATTACAGCAAGAGTGTTTAATGTTACAGGTGGTGATGGCTAATGAGGCGGGATTGAATCCCTTCCAGGACATGCTGGACTGCAGCATCTGCCAGGAGGAGATGAAAACGGCACGTGTTCTTCCATGTGGACACTCTTCCATGTGTCTGGAGAAGTGTGTACAGGATCTTGTCCGGGGCCCTGACTTACCCTGTCCTACATGCCGCACTAACTACAAAATAACTAAATTTGGAGTGAATGGTATTCTAAAGAACGTGTTTGTGAATAGCTCAATAGATGCTACACACTAACAGGTGAGAGATGGAGATGTGGCGGGTGTAGCTGATAAAACTGACAAACCGCAGTGTACAGTAGAGGACTGTACAAATACCTCTGACATTTACTGTACAAAATGTAAAGGTTATATGTGTACAGAATGTGAACGACATCATGGATTGAGTAGATACACAAAAAAACCACCAGACAGTACCCTGTAGTAAAGTCACAAAGCATAAATTACCATTATGTCCCTCACACGATCACATGTTTCTTGATCTACACTGTGAATATTGTCAACAGCCCAAGTGTGCTACATGTGGCTGCTTAGTCATTAAGATCATATCTGTGTAGATATCGCAACCAAAATGGACACTTCTAAAGCTAAACTTGGTGATGTCTTGTCCGAAACGAAGATGTGCCCAAATGTTGTCCAACAGGCAATAAAAAACAAGCGAGAGAAACAAGCGAAACAAATCAAAGCCGGTGTGGATGTTCTCAAACAACAGGCATCCAGAAGCTATCAGGCAATTATAAATCATGTGCAGAAACTGGAACGACGACACTCAGCTGACATAGACAAAGTTTACCAGCAAATAGAAAAGAAAGTAGCTCAATTAAAGATAAAACAACAGACAACAGAGGCGGCAATCTGCAATATGAGATCATACACCCAACAACTTGAATTAAAAGTAAATGTATATGATTGCATAACAAATGTAAAGTCCTTCGTTGACAGATGTAATAAAACAAACACCGAATGTAAAAACTTAGCAGAGGTGAGGTTAGATGTTGTAGTAAATTGGGAAGAATGTCATGTAGGTGTACAGGGTGTTACGATGAATATAAGTGAGGGAGATATAGAAGCTGAAGGTGGTGATATCAAACAATTCACTCCCTTTATGACACAATATCAAGGTCATGGTGCGTCAGGTATTGCGACGTGGCGTGATCATCTTATGGTGGTACATTATGAGCATGATATGATCTATATATACGACAATAATATGGTGTTGAGGAATTCAGTTAAAGTTGCATGCATGAAAAGTCCATGGGGTTTATGTCTGGTTCAGAAAGAACCAAAAACACAATACCTGGTGGTGGCTGATAGTTTCGATAACTGTCTTTGGTGGTTGAGGGTGGAGGAGAAAATAGGTCAGTCCAGGGTCAACCACAAAAACATACTCTGGGATATAAGACAAATAGAGTAGTATCTGACATCAGAGGTCGTGCTCTTGTGTCTGACAGTAACAATAGTCGCCTATATCTATACAGTCAGCCTTATAGAGAAGAGCCTATGTACAGCTGCAAAAGAAGGTTGAGCCTTGGGCAGCTGTCAGTGACCCAGCTGGCGGAATAGAATTAGCGATTAGCATAAATTGGTGTGGGTGACCAGTACTGGTCAGGTAGCACGCCGCTACACTGGCCAGTTAGTTGTAGGTGCTAGACACATGGTACATGATGGTACCAACACACTAGTGGCTGACTATGAACAACACTGTGTGCATATGGTAACGAATGATAGCCGACATATCAGTCACCTTCTTACTAAACAGAAACATGGAGTTTATAAACCCAGACGTGTATGGTTTGATAAAACCCATGATAGTCTGTGGCTCGGTAGCAAAGAACAAACTAAAAATCAGATACAGATAATAAAGGCAAAGTACTCATCTTCACACATTACCAAATTTAACTTGTCCACCACATTGCTCACCTAAGTGAAGACTTTGCTACCTAGCTGCATGGTAAAGTTTTGTAAAGGCACGTTGACTGCACCTCATTAATCTAAGCCCTTCAAACTGTGTGATTGATAACACTATATAACCAGCTCCTCCGTGAATATTGATAGTAACCTTTGAGTGCCTTATGGAGACACAGGCTTTAAGTAGGGAACAGAAAAGTTTTGGTGTGTAGTGAACCTGATGTTCTGCTACATAATATACTATATGCCTCATTCTCCCTAGCCATCTACAGAGTCTCATTTGCTTCAGTGTCTTGTTGCTAACCATATCTAATAATCTCTCATAATGTTCATTCTTGTTAACTGTGCCAGAATTTTTTTTAAAAAAGCTATAGCATAATAAACCTCACTCCATAGAGAACACTGAGTGGGAATTTCACGTGAATCGGTTGAAAACACTCGGATGAAGTGACGTTCAAACTAACTATGGGGTAAGTCTAGTAAATAATAGGCATATGGCCTACACACTTAACTAATACACAGATATAACATACATAAGTAGTGTTATATTTTCTATGACAATATGTCATTGGCCTTTTGATTGTAGCAGGGCTCGTAATACTTGTGCGCCATCTTTTGAGTAGGTCCAAAAGAGAATTTATGTACGGGAGACCCTAAATCTAAATTATTTGTTGAACCACATAATAAAGAAATATATAATTATGGGATCCCTATATTTGAAATTGGCCAGGCTCGCAAGGCAAGGAAGACCCTGGCTATAGTTGAAACGCGGGGTAAGTCGAAACATGGCATCTCCAATCTGCAGGCGACCAAAATTTAGTCAGGACAACAACAAGTAAACAAACCATGATGACTCGATCAGTTTCGGTCGGTTTCGACATAAAGAGTTAATCACCACAGCTTAATCCTCATGGATCATACATGAGAACACAAAGCGAATGCTAGTTGTGTTATACATGACCCGATTTTGTATAAAAAGTCAACACATGCCGACTGTCTCGTAGATACAGGTTTTAATTGTTAGTGTCCTGACTGAATTTTGGTCACCACGGCATATCTATGTAGGCCCTATTATCCGTGGTATTGTGGGGACCAGCGTTCCATTTTTCAATTCAAAGTTTAGAATTATAGATAAAAAAATACTGATTATTCTTGATTCGGTTGGGGGTTGGTAAAAATCGAGTTACCCAAATATGATGTTCAACGATTTAAAATGAATTTTAAATAGTTTCTTCCTAGTCGCCTACACTAGCGTAATTATGATTTTTTTAAATATTCTTAATATTTGGGGGTTAGACTATTCAGTCAAATTTTATTGCGCAATCCACCGTGTCAGCTATCTTGAAAAAGAAGTGGAAGCACGTGGTTTTAGCCAAATTTTTCACGATTTCTGCGAAAACGTGTGTACGTGTACACTTATGGAGCAAAATCCTCTATCAAAACGACACAAACAGACGTAAGTATGTTAGAAGTAACTCAAACATCGCCGACAGCGATAAAGTCATATCGGATAATTCCGTTATACGGACAAGAGTTAGACGCAAAATCCATACTCTAGCGTGATTCGTGCAGATGGTCCATGGCACAGTGGCACCCAATGACATCTATTGTGGGACCAACTGCCCATATCGTAATAATCGTAATTTGTAAATATGAATTTCGCCAGGCCTGACATAATTAAATTAGGTAAAATGTAAATTAATTAGGTAATCTTCAATGGTGACTTTATTATTTAGTATTGGATGTATTAATTAAATTTCAATAGGATCGGACGACACATGCCGAACGCAGCACATGCACGATATAAAGAACAATGGTGTTAAGAGGATAGGAAATAAATGGACTTAAAACAAATTTACGCTGCGCGCATGATGTTCGACACCCACCCACCCTGTATTTTTTCACCAAGCTAGGTAAAATATTTGGTTGATCAATGTTGATTTAGTGCACTATTCGGATGGACTGACAAACCGACGCTTTTCCCATGAAATTAGTTTGTGATCATACGTTGTCACTTAACCCGGGGGTAATGTGGGAACCAGCGTCTCATTCCTCCGACGGCGAAATCATTTGGGTTTCTGGAACTAGCCGAGAGTCCTCGCCCTCTCCAAGCTTTTGCCGCCAAATCTCGATAGCACACCACTCACAACTCAGGCGCCATGGAAGACAGACGTGTCGTCTGATCCACACAGCCACGTGGCCTAAGGCCATCGCGATCTGTCCGGGGAAGTGCACAGCAAATAAATGTCAAGACAAACAATAAAGAAAGATTAGGAATACTACAGAGTCAAACAGTTATTATTTGCCGTCGCCGAGACGGGGATAGACAGAGGATCGGTTGATGGAGAGGATGGCCCGCCAACATGGCCACCATCCTTTCCCACAACTTGATAGTATATATATAGTGTATCGCTCACAACTTTGCTCCCTATATAAACCTTAGATACATGTATGTATATACGTGCATGTTATACTTGTCAACAATGTTATGGTGTGAGGAAGGGTCAGTAGGCCTACAAAGTGGCTGTATATAGATATGGGGCTTGTTGAAACATCGAAAATGGGGTTAGTAGAAACATGAAATGGGGTTAGTAGAAACATGAAATGGAGTTAGTTGAAATATAATAGTGTTAGTCAAGACATGTTTCGGCTACAGCCCCGATCCATGACCAATTGCGATTATATGCCACAAAACAAATGCGGCCAAGCGTAACGTTGTTCATTCCAGAATTAGTGAACCAAACCCCTAGCATCTCGTCGCTACAATTAACATGGGGTTATTTAAAACACTCGACAAGGTGTCAGTTAACTCTAATTTAACCCATATGATGCCTAAAACATAGGCAAGTTGTGTCCAGCGCATCGAGATGCGACGTTAACTATGGTATTTGGTGCTTCGTTTCATTAACCGGACACTAAAACAACGACTCGTAAAGTTAATTTTCTTATAAACGTTTCAACTTGCTCCGGTCTCCCCTATGCTTGATCCTCAATGAGGGTACGTTGACATGTACTTATATGTTGAATTTAAATTAATTTTACGAGCAATTTGATGGATCAGATAGCCTACTGTTTATTATTGTATGTTATGTTCTTGTATGTTTTTTTCCTATAAATCAACATTTATGTGTTATGTAAATTAACAATACTTCCTGGAGTGGCCAGTTTCTGTCCTATCCTAGCAAACACGGTAGCCTACATTCGACCAATGTTGGGTTAAAATTGTGCCACCGCCTACGACGCTGCCCCAACATAAACCCCATATTTCTTAAATGTACCGGTACCGCGTTTATGTTTAAGGTTATGTGGGTGTCCAGGGTGTTGGGTGTCTGTATCTACGAATCCTAGAACGGTCTGTAAATCATTGTTCGGATTTGTGATAAAAATATATTTTTAAATGTGTATCTGGAAATAATCACATGTTTAATTGGAAGTGGGAAAACGTATTGCAGTTTTACTTTAAATTGAAAGTAAATACAATAATTTATTATCATTTGAATATCACAATATATGTTATTCTGTCACAAAATATGTTGTTCTGAGAACAATTATACCAGTCTATTAGATTTTGTTTCAATCATTGTGAATTGCTAACATCTTGTTTTCTGGAATTAACCCTTTAAACCCTCATGGTATTTTATTGATGCTGATATGTTGGTGACATGTGAGTAAATATTCCTCATAGTATACGTGTGGCATATATACAATAGGTAAGTGATCGTAAGAAAAATGTGTCCTGTCTTACGCAGTCGTAGGCTAGGCCTACGTACTATAGTGAAGTAGGATCAAGTGGTCATGGTAAACAATGAGTAGGGCTACAAATTTGATTGAGAAACACCAATATATCCGATATCCCAGAGATCTATATTTCGTTGTTAATAAACTCTTCAGTCGATTTAGCCACATATGATTCATTTAACCCTTTCACCGCCAAGCTCGACTACAGCTGCTTGTATCTGTTTTATTAGCGGGGTTAAATCGGCTATGTGCAGACAGGGTTCCTACTCCACTGTGTGAATTTTTCCATGACCAAACTCAGGCATATACCGGGCATAAAATTGTTGAAGAATGAAGGCCTATCACATATAATAATAAAAATGTGCATCACAGCATTTTTTTTATTGACAAATATTTTTTCCATGAGTTTCCGATGAGTTTTGGCATTTTTTCAAATTCCATGAGTTTTTCAGGCCTGGAAAATAAAATTGCCATTATCCAGGCTTTCCATGACGCGTAGGAACCTTGAAAGAAAGCTTGGGGTGTTTAAAAACATCATAAAAATATTTGCTCTCAAATTAAACAAATATGATTAATTTGGGCCCCCTTGATGTTGTGAGTCGCGGCAGCGGGACACAACTTCAAGAAAAATTAAATAAGATAACTTATCAGGAAAAGGGTTAATTTAGGGTGAAGTTCTTAGCAAATTGATTGAACAGATGGTTCACACAGCTCTACAGTTACATTAGCCGTGTCGTCCTCTCCGAGGCCGTGGATTGATGTATTTGCTTTACCCGAAAAATCAAACATGGCGGTGACTGAGAGCGATCCCGACCCCAAGGTCCGAAAAATGTCCACAATTTTTTAATGACTGAGCGACCTCTGAGCAGAGCATGCGGGCATGGAACTAAATGTTACTGAATGAAAAAAAACTATTTTTGACCTGATTATTCTCTGATATTTTCTGATATGACAGGCTAAAGAAATGTCTCACGATTTTGTACGCGGTCAATCCTGTTTCAGCCACTGTTTATGTGACAAAAGTAATTCCTCATATAGCATTATTTTTTCTCAAAGCTCCAGGCCTACCTTCTGGTGACTCAAACTATGAACTATGAGGATAAGTACTTGAAAATAAAGCACACACTCAGCATTGCTCAATTAAAACTTTGTTTTCATATTATAACACAATTACACTTGCACTAAAACATGAATGTCGATCTGGTGCTACACAATTCACAAGAGGACTAAATTTGATTTTGCTAAGAATTTAGATGATTCATACCACACCATTGGGAAACAGATGAGTACGTGGGATAACTCAATGCCTCCGTCTCAAACCCTAACCTTCATATGGATGAACACAATGTTCATTATTATAAACGTTAACCATCCAATTGTTACTGATCAACTAGGTACAATCTTGTTATATCGCGACAGAAGAAATGACTAATATCAAATGAATTCAAGGGCTCTTCATAGTGCGCAGTACCATAGCAAGCACAACACACTCAATACATTTGAACAGTTTGGAGCAATGCATATGCACAACCCCAATGACGTCGGCCCGATTGATCATTCGATCCAGTTGTGGCTCTAGACTCCGATGTACTGGGTTCGAATCCCGACCTGGTCGTCTTCTGTCATCCAGGTAGTGCAGTCAATGTAGTGTTGTCAATGTACTGTGCTCAATAAAAACACTTGGAAGTCATTCCCGACTACGGGCTTCCTCCCGTCTCGATATTGCCATGGTGTGTATGAGCCATTGCCAGATTGAGCCATTGTTGATTTATTGTTGGTTCAGTGTCGGCAACGCTGGACAAACATAAAACATCATTAGCTTATCGCGTGGACATTGGGAATGTAATATTCTGACGTCGCCAACCTTGAACAGTTGAGTGGGTTGATTAATATTTCTAAGTGGAATTCGCCAACTATAATTAATTTTAAGAAAGTGTACCTGGTCTAAAGATTCACTTCGCTACTAAAGTTGTGGGTCGCGGTGATAGTTGTGGGTCCTGGGGCTGATTCTGAGAACTAAGCTATAAACCCAGAGTTTGCTGCACCTCCCTCCCAAAAGAACATAGGGGTTTTCACTTTTTTTATCTTAATTTGGCACATATGTAACTAGTTTCAAAACATTACCCTCCTAGAAAAGTGTCAGAATGGAAAAAAATCGCCTTTTAAAAAAAAAAAATTAAAGATTACTCGTTTTTTGCAGATTTTGCAGATAAAAAAAAATTAATTAATTTATGCCTCGGTAAACACCATTTGTCACACTGCAATATTTTTTATATATATAATTATACTGTTAAATTGTAGGCCCCTACTAGCTAAAATTAGCAATATTTGTTATGTCTTTTGTCAACTACAAGTGTAGGCCTACAAATGTTCTCATTTCCACCAGAGCACCAAGACTGACTGCAGGAAATGGTCCTCAAAAGGTCTTTCGGACACTTTTTGAAAGAGGTAATGTTTTTAGAATAAAAGCTGGTGAACCAAAGTAACATAATATAACAGAATATAACATAAAACCTGTGTTCTTCTAGGGGTGCAGCAAAATTTAAATTTTCAGAAACAGCCCCAGGACTATACAGGAGGAGTAACAACTTCTAGTAGGTGAAAAAAATCAAAATTGGTGCTGAAATGCAGCCCATATTTTAACAAATACGTTGACTTTTTTTCCATTAGATAGCAAAAAATCGGACCTGCTCTGCGGATTCATTTTATAATTCAGTTGCATAACTCGAAGATTTTGGTTGATGTAGGTAGGGCTTATATATCAATTAGGGTTTGCTTGGCAAAGTTTAGTCAGCTATTTTAACATAACCCTTGTGCTTTTAGTGCTGTGTATAGGATACAGTTCCAAACAATTTCAAACAAAAAAATCAATTAAATTTATGAAATAATTTGTGATGCGTATTCGGTTATTGAAGTCATTCAATTTAGGAGATGTCTGTTTTTCATACACAGAATATTTTTTGTCATCTTAAGCTGGAAATTCCTTTAGCAATCCTAGCTTTAACCGCCGGTGCCGCATATATTCGGGTTTCCATTCTTTATTAGCACATTAAGTAATACATTTTAAATAGGTTAAAGATAAAATGTGACATCAATCAGCAATTTTTGAAAAAGGTTGACAGCCATTTTGTCAAATCTGAATTATTTTCACTCACTTGAAGTTGTGGATCGCGTCAGCGAGACACAACTTCAAGTGGGTGAAAATTCAAATTGAATAATTTGGCGGGCAAAGGGTTAAATGAATAAAAATTAACACCAAACATTTCAGTAGGACAAGGATAAAATCACACAGACTATGAATAATGTTGTACTAATATCTGTGACATTGGAGCGGCATTGTGCCGCCCTTCCGTATCATGCTGTGAAACATTTATTATGCCGTATATATACAGTGGTATACAGTCTGTTTTTGGTCAGTGGCGAAACCGTTACAATTGGCTTTCACAAGCCATACTACTAGGCTATTGTTTCTCTCATTTCGGTTATCCAACACGACGTGATTTTGTTGAAACACAGTATTTGCATATATTGTAGCTGATCTAAACAGTAGTAAATGAAATGAATCGAGCTTTAGGCCACCTTTGTGCACATATAGGCTAAACTGGGCCAGGAGAACCTCCTGAGGGTGGTGAGATGATACTGTCCTCCAGACACAGGATTCGAAATTCGAGCCCTGGCAGTCTGAGGCCGAGCACGCTACCTCTTGGTCACGGAGGCTCCCCACAATACTGACTTTCACACGTGGATGGGGAAGAAACATTTTTTGTTTCTTTCAAACCGCCGAGACCGGGAACCGAAATCCGGACTCTGGCGTGAAAGGCAGCGGTGCTAACCACTACCCTAGGGCCCCCGCCCTAAACAGTAGTAACATCACCTAGTGATGTGTAAGCCTGTAAAGCAGAAATAGACTACACCTGAATAATCTGAATTGAGATTATTATTACTCTTTTCTTGACTGTCTCTTTAATGATGCTTGCATATATTTGTCAATCCACATGTTTTATTCTTCATAGTCACCAATATTTTTTTTTATAAAATATGGAATGTTAATAATAATATATATTTTATTAGTGCTTAATGTAGACTATCGCTAACAAGACCACTTTTGATTATCCAACTATTGTATTAAAGTCAATCAACAAAACTATGTATGCCTGCAGCTGATCAATAAATAATGTCATTGTCATTGGTTGACTGTCTTCTGGATTTCTCAAATTAATCAATCAATTAAACCACTTGATCGATCGATTGATCCATGAATCATTTGCCCGCCTACTCGAAACCCACCTACTTACTCATGATTTATTTAGGCATAGGAAATATTTCCAGAAAAAAAACAATGAATATACTCCAGTTTGTTGCATGCAGCAAACACTTTATTTACGAAAAATCTGATTAACATACACTTTCAAGAGTTGTTTCCTTAGGAAGCGTTCATAATTCATTGGTTGGGGCAGCCCAAGAGGATTTATGCCGGGGCGGGGGGGGATATTGTTTCCATTGATTTTGTACAAATTAGTGAAATCAAACAGGGGGGGGGGAGGGCGACAATTAATGAGAATACAATAATTAAATAAAGCTCAGAGAACAATGTTAATTATCTTCATTAGAATGCTAGCATGATGGTATTTTCTAATGGTGAGAGGGTGGTTAATTTCGAGGTGGATTCAATAATTTTCTACAGTTCTGGGTTGGGGGGCTGACAATCTAACAATCTTGTAGATTTTCAGCAAAATCCTCTCAGCTTCCCTAAGCTATTAATTATGAATGCTCCTTTAGACGATCCTAACATTTATGAGTTAGCTGCTAGTTCACAACATAATTTTACAGTGGTTGAGGTAACAATACCGGAAAGCTGAACTTTCAAAATGGTCTCCGAAAACAACCCCTGATTTAAGTCTTTTTAAGATTTACATAGCACAGGCGACATCAACAGTAAAATACCATGCCATATATCTATATTCACCCCTTATTATCAGTTAGGAAAAACTTCTGGCAGTGTGTTTATTTAAAAAACGACCACAAAAAATTGAAAATAATAATTCTGACATAACACAAACACTTCACAATAATTTGTAAGATCATTACCCAAGACAGAAGGGAAGCTTAAGTTATTCTATAAAGTGCCAGCCACGTCGTTTAGTCATAATAAGGGTACAAAATAAGAATAAAATAAACACCATTCTCAACTATATAAATTACACAAACGTCACAAAAAAATGACCAATCTGTATTTACCAACACAAGACGTTAACTGTTGACTAAACGTTGAGAAATGTAACAAGAATGACATAACTTCAGTTTACACAATCTGTAATTACCACAATGATATAGGATAAAGTCAACAGCTTTGATATTTATCAGTGTTAATACCATCCAATGCCAAAGTAAAACATCATATTCAAAATGTCACATGTTTATGTGGCATTTATTAAACAGTTAATAATATTTCATAAGAGTTGCATGTAAAGATTAGCAGAGGAATGAATGCTTCAGCAAGTATACCACTAATATACATCTATTAACCCTTTACATGCAAAGCATGACTATAATCGTTTTAATTTGTTTTATTAGCAGGCTAAATCACAGTTATTGGGAATGAAAGAGCTGTTTCGGTGCGGGGACCATCTTTATACGTCAGGATCTGATGTCTGTAGACGTCAGATTCAGACATATAAAGACGATCCACGCACTGAAAGAGTGAACATATCTATAATGGCCGTAGACACATAACATAGGTAGGTATTCAAAGCAATCAGAAAGAGTTAATTAAGACATTTATGATGATTTCAAAATGAAAAACCCTTTAGTCTTCATGTCTTACATAAAATTATTTTAACATGAAGCTGTGAGTCGTGATGGTGATACACAAATTTAATAGTGTAAAAAATTAAATTAAAAAAATCTTGGTGGCTAAAGGGTTAATAGATGAATGCGCCTAACAATTTGTCACTTTGCAAAGACACAGTCCTTTAAAAACAAGGGATCAAATTGCTCAAACTCAAAACAGCATCATCCAATAATAGTTAAAAAAATTGGCAAGAAATGCTTAATGTCTATACATTGCATTCATACAACATTATACATTAAATAACAAAATCATCTCATACCAATTAAATGGTAAAATATATATAAATTAATTAATTAATTACAAAACAAACATGTATGTATTGTTCATTCTCAAGCCCGAATTGTCAATGAGATATACAATGCAAAGGGAGTGTGAGTTTTATAATTCAAAGACACCATGTGAATTTGTGTCTATTATTACTGAACTAAATTCCTTACATCTATTTTTTTTATCATTATATACTGTCCCACTTAATATTTGCATGTGATGCAACTCATATAAGTCTTAATGTGTGTGTAGCACTGAGTTGACTAGACTTATCTTCCTACATTGAACGCATTGTAATTATATAGCACAAGTGTAGGGGCTTGGGCCATCAAGTATGCATTGAACATATCACTCAGTAAATTAAAGAGACAAACGATATTAAAACTACTCCTAGAGGATAGTAACACGTACATCATTGAACATTGCAAAAAAATAAAATGCTAAAAACTATGACAACATAATCAAGAATTTACCAAGCGATGATTTTATGGGACGATTTTAAGGGATGAGCTGCTAAGTCAACACATGAATAGACTAGGCAGGCAGTGATTCATCAATAGTCTAGGACACAAATATTTTGGTAAATCTGTAACGCATGTTTTTCGTCGATTTCTCTGTCAATTCTGAACCGATTTCCTTGAAATTTTATACAGGCCATCAACAAGCCATGTCCTAACAGCAGTAAAAAATTATATTGAATATTTTATACCATTTGACAAGAAATAAAATCATAGAATTAGTGTAATGGGCTTACAGAAGGACGTCAAATGGAATAACTTTTTAAATACTTTTGAAGTGGCCTGCACAAAATTTCTTGGAAATCAGTTGAAAATTGACAGAGAAATCAACGAAAAACATGCGCTACTGGTTAGTTCTGTCCTAAGCTATAGCCATTTCTACTATGGCCCAACATTAAAACATCATTGTTTCAACGTGTCGTGTTTGCTGGGTAGGCCTACACACTTCTAGGTTCCACTTATAATCTCAACTGGAAATGTCTAAGACATGTGCCTGTCGTGCATGATTTGATTCTTAACTCATTCAAGACTTTCGTCTTGAAGCTGTGGGTGGCAGCAGCGAGACATAACCTCAAGTGGATGAAAATTTTAATTTTGTGATGTAGCACAACAAGGAATAACTTTTTAGATCGTCACAAAATCTGGACTCACACGGCAAAGCATGTGAGCACCATCAATGTCATCACACATTTACAGGTAATACATTCCAATGTAATATTATATGATGCTTGTCAGCACATTGTGAGATACACAGGAAAGGGCAATAAATAACTAAAATACATATATCCAAAAAAAGTAATTACTGCTTTTAGAAGTATCTAAATACACAATAAGTCCTTTTAGTTTCACTCCACATCAAGCTGGAATTACTGTCCTAATTTCCACCATGAAGCAATAAAAAACCCTTTTATTTGAACATAGGCAATACCTGCATCTTCCTTTTAACTCTAATTATGCACAGCGTTGTATTCGCTGAATTTTGAGTTTCATTAGCATTGATTTGTGACCTGTAGTTATTGCATTCAGCGTGAGAGTTCAGTTTTGATTAGCACGTTTACTTCTCAGTACAAACGATAATATTATATTGCTTCAGTTCATACAACACACACATATAACATATTTCTTAGGATGGATCTGAGTATTTTTGGTTAGGTTCAGTTAAAAAGTTAACAAGACATGTTGGCTTGTGGTAGATTGTGATTTAGATGCATAATGGACTGTTCATTCTCAAAGAAGTTGGAAACACCTACATTGTGCCAATGTTGGTTTTATGTTGCCATCACCGTAGACAGTTGGTCAACAATAAAACCAGCATTGGGCCAATGTCTCATGCAGTCCGGGTTGGAAACTCAATATTTAGACAGATTAGACAGATTATATACATTCATACATGTGATGATATGAATGAACTGAATATATACCATGCAGAAAGTCAGAAACTCCTGTGAAAAATTGCAAATTTCAAAAATAATGAATGCACCTTCAATCAATTAAACTCAACTGCTTTAACTCCTTTAGCAAGGAGACTATCTGTAGACGTCAGATTCTGATATGTATAAAGACGGTCCCCGCACTGAAAGAAATAAAATATTTCTAATGGGCGTAGACCCATAATATTGGTATTCAAATGAAGTGGGAGAAGCTGACAAAGACATTTGTGATGATTTCTAATTTAAAAAACCCTTTGGACTTCATGGTTTATACAAATATATTTCAGCGCTTTAAGTTAACCCTTTAAAAACATCACAACCAAATGGGTGTTTTTACAATTTAAAATCATCATAAATGTCTTAGTTAGCTCTTTCTGATTTATGTGAATACCTATGTTATGGGTCTATGGCCAATAGAAATATTTGTACTATTTATGACAAGTTGTCATTCGGTATAGTGACCTTGCAAGAAGTGATCTTCAAATTGTGGTCTTGCTCAATGTTGAGTGTGAACTTGTCTATTGACTATTTAGCCCTTAACTCTTACAGTGCGGGGATAGACTTTAGTTGTCAGAATCTGACGTCTACAGACGTCAGAATCTGACGTCTACAGACGTCAGATTCTGTCGACTAAAGTCTATCCCCGCACTGTAAGAGTTAAGGGCTAAATAGTCAATAGACAAGTTCACACTCAACATTGAGCAAGACCACAATTTGAAGATCACTTCTTGCAAGGTCACTATACCGAATGACAACTTGTCATAAATAGTGAAAACTTGTCATAAAGTAATGTGTTTGACCTGAAGAGTATACAATTGCAAATCTAGCATGTGATATTAACGCTTATAAAATTATGCTCTAAATATGGGGATTTAAATTTTTGCTAATACAATTTTGAAGAGCATGACCTATGACTTTACTCATACTTCCATTTGTACTAACTAATTGTGAAAAGGCCTATTGAAAAAAAAGATACACATGTAAATGAATATCACATGTAAGAGAATTGATGTAAGTTAGATATACCACTTTTTACAATGAACAAAACTAGACCTACAACTGCAAGTGTAAACGTATTGGGTATGAACTAAAACACTAATTTAATTCCATTGAACCTTAGGCACCTACCTGAATCACTAATTGAGGATAAATATGGTGTTTGTAATTTTTAGTCCTGTAGGTTCACAGATCAATCAATAGATAATATTTACTAATAACAAGTGTAGATGTAGCACTATCAAAATGAATAACATAACAATTAATAACACAATTATTTAGTAATAAATAAATGTGTTTTATCTGATGAGACAGCTCCGGCTAACCATCCAATCAATGAAAATGTTTCATCTACACATAAAATCAATTTATATATATTTCATCAACGAATATAAAACTACAAAATTAAAAACAAAAAAACACCATAATTATTCATCCTCATATAGCAATTCAGGCACCCGTTATTGAACATTCATTCATTCTCACAGCTGAAATTTTTCATTAAAAATATGTGGTTTCAAAGGAGAGAAAGAATTTAATTTTGGAAAATCAGTTTGTCCATTTATAGACATGCTAGGGGCTACACGTCCTTCCAGTCTCAGCATTACTGTTGCTGTTGCCACGGCAATGATGAAAAACTGCAAATGAAAACAAAATATAATTCAGTGCTGAGTTAAAATGTCAAGCTGTAATACACTTTTCTTTTATAAGAGTTATTTTGTGGTTTATTTCAAATGAAAAAAACCCCAAAGAAATTACTATTAAACCAGGATATATTTTATGTTGGTCAGGTGACATTTAAGGGGATCATTCAGAAGCAGATGTTTAACCCTTTCAGCGTGGGGACCATCTGTGGAATTCAAAATCTGACATCTAAAGACGTTAAGTCGGTCCACGTAGTGAAAGAATTAAAAAGTTATAATGCCCGTAGACCCGTAACATAGGTATTCAAATGAAGCGGAAAGAGCTAACTAAGACATTTCTGATGATTTCAAATTGAAAAAAAACCCTTTGGTCTCCAAGGATTATACAAAAATATTTCAGTGTTATAAGTGTTAAGTAAACAAAAAACTTAAAATATAAAATACTTACCATAGCAACTACAAATACAGCAGTTGTGCTGGCCGAGTCTTTCAGAGATTCAAACGAATGTTTCTCTAACATCGGATAACAAACTGAACAGGGACAAGAAGCATCAGGCAGCGACACGTTACCATGGCAACATCCAGCTTCACTTCCTAAGCAGCAGACACTCTGTAATAAAGCATAAACTCCCATGTACTTCAATGTGAGGTTAGCTTAGATCGGGATCAGTGAATAGTAGACACTGCTGGAAATGATTATGATTTATTTATTCACTTATCAGGTAAATTTTATCGTAAAAACTAATAAGTTGTTTAGTACATTTAGAATACACCTTAACCCTTTAAGCCCTCACGATGCATTATTAAAGCATCATTTTACATCCCTGAAAACAGGCTTAATTTTCCTACAAATAAGGGCTTTAGAATTTAGAATAATTTCCATGAAACTGGGTTACCAATACATGGCAATTTTCTTCAATTTTCAGACCACATCAAATCATCTTCATCCACAACAAGTCGAGAATTGCGACAGCAATTCGCGGCTTGTTGTGGATGAAGATGACAATGGTAAATTTAGGCTTGAAAGGGTTAAACCTCTGAAAGCGGGGAAGCATCTACTATGTATCGATAGCATAATGTACCACATTGTAGTCGAAGCAGAGAAAGCGGAGCTGGGCCAGTAATCTTTCCAGCACCCCTTTAAACTGCCGCACTGCACTACACTGACTGCAAATTAATGTGATTTGTGAAATTTAAGTCTCAACATATATCAGTATTTCAAGATTTAACCCTTTCAAGCCTGAATTTTCCATTGTCATCTTTGACCACTACAAGCCGCGAATTGCGGTCGTAATTCTCAACTTGTAGTGGACGAAGATGATTTGAAGTGGGTGGGAAATGTAAGAAAATTGCCATGTATTGGTAAAAATTTCATGGAGATTTCCCTTCTAAAACCCCTTAATTTTAGCTAAATGAAGTCTGTTTCAGATTTTTTAAATGATGCTTTGATGCATCGTAGGGGCTTAAAGGGTTAATCAACACAGCTGCTAATAATAACAGAGAATGGCCAGTGCTGTGGTTGACATCAGTGATCTAGGGGTTGAATATAATGTAAAATGAAAACAATTTCTTGCTGCAATGCTTTTTTTGTGCACATATGAGTCTCTAGAAGGTAAAAGGTTAACCCTTTCAAGCCTGAATTTACCATAGTCATCGTCATTCACAACAAGCCGCGAATTGCTGTCGCAATTCTCGACTTGTAGTGGATGAAGATGATTTGATGCGGTTTAAAAAGTAAAGAAAATCACGACGTATCAGGCCTTCAGATTTGAAAATTGGTGGCGAGTGAATGAAAGCTCACCTTCAAGTGTTGAGGCAAGTGATCACTCTGACCATAGTTAAATGCAATGGCTAACTGGTTGATGAAAATTTAAAAAAACCCTATAAATTTGCAATAGAAAAAAAATCTGACAACACTGAGGTGAGCTGTATTTCGTTCACCTGACATTACACTTGCGTGAGTTATGGTGTGCGTGAGCAATCACTCACGCCAAATCTGGTCAACCAGTTTCATAGAAATTTTCGTTCTAAAACCCTTAGTTGTAGGAAAATTAAGTATGTTTCCAGGGGTGTTAAATGATGCTTTAATGCATTGTGAGGGCTAAAAGTGTTAAACAGTATGAAATTTCCTTACCTGAGCACAGGGAGGGTGAGTCGCCACAGAGCCAAACTGAGGCTGAATGTCAAAACCACAGCAGTCAAACTTTGTTTGAAGTAGCTGTTTTTCTTCTGTTGATGCGGCAGTCCACATGCTTGCCAGTTCCATGTGTAAGGTACCTTCAGTGGAGTAGAGACTTATACAGCAGAGAAACAGCTCGGCCAAAAATAGTATTATCATCCCATAGCACCAGGAAATGTCAAGGACAAATATGTATGCAACTTGTATGTAGGCTTAACTAGCTATTATTCATCTTAAGTTTTAATTTACATTACTGTAAAAAAAAGTAAACTCACCATCAATTAAGGTCTGAAAATGAGGTTGGTTGGACAGCTGGTAAATGTAATTAGTCTATTTTTCAGACATTAGAATTGAGTCGGGGGCAATTAGGAAATAAAAGACTGAATTATTTCAATTTATCTTGATTCCTGAGTCATTTTTAATTCTCTTGTTTGAAAGACAAATATCAAGCTCAAAAACTACTAGACATGATTAGCACATTAACCCTTGGAGCACCGGAAATTTTTGTATAAACCATGGAGACCAAAGGGTGTTTTCGACTTGAAATCATCATAAATGTCTCAGTTAGCTTTTTTTGATTCATATGAATACCTATGTTATGGGTCTACGGAAATTAGAAATATTTTTACTCTTACAGTGCAAAGATCGACTTTAGATGTCAGAATCTGACGTCTACAGACGTCAGATTCGGACGACTGAAGTCGGTCCCCGCGCTGTAAGGGTTAACCCTTACACTGAGCACTGCAGAGAATTTGCAGCATGTGGGGTTTCCCATTAAGTAATATGTTGCACGTTTTTTCTTCAAAAAAACATCATTCTCATGGACAACTGATACTAAAAAGCCATTATATTACAAAATTAGTCAGTTAGCCATCATTAAAGCGCAAATTTTTGACCGATTCTAGTCGCCCATAGCAGTGTAAGGGTTAAAAACCAGGAACAAAAATGAGGAAAACAATTGTAAAGGATACAGCATGGACCAGTCTGAAATTATCTACTGAGCAGACGACAAGGCCCACTAATCCTGTCAGCAGCATCATGCTCCCTATACCAAGCATTGCCATTGTAGCAGGGAAAGCTGTGATATCATTTCCTTGAGTTGGCAAGAAGGCTTGGTATAGCAGAATCCCACCCAGCATCTAAAAGAAATCAGTAATTATATAGTTATACTTATACATAATAAAAAATAATAAAATAGATGTAGAACATATAGTGAGACATAACTTAGTCTAATTAGAAAGTGAATAAAATAACACTTGGTTTAATAATTGCATACACATGTTTGAATAATGGTACACAGGTAGTGACAGAACTTGTTGATTTACACTAATTCAACTCACATTTAAAAACCCAATTTGTGAAATTTACAAATATTTTAAATAAGGTTGCATATTTGACTGGCCTTTCTTAGAAATAAAAAAAACACGACTTTTCTAATGTTATAAAAAGATCAAATGACTGTATCTCCATCAAAAAGTATTCTTACCAAAAAAGCAATGTTCCATAATATTGCTATATTTCTCCAGTGAAGTCCTGGTAGTTCCATTTTCATGTTTTATCTTCAAAACAGTAATACATAAATTAGTAACCATAACTAAAATGTGATAAAAAATTGATGGCTGCACAAAAGATATACAATTTATAATATCAACCTTGTGCTGCTGGAACAGCTTAGGTCTCACCACACAAATTCATTCACGCATATCATTATAAAGTTTAATAAGAAAGGCAGTCTCTTTTTAAAAATTATTGCTCTTTGCAGCAGCTCCTGTGGTGATTATTACAGATATATCCTTTTGATACCAATTTAAATTGATTCTGTGATGTTTTGTTATAGCAAAAGCATCGAAATTATGAAAGATAGATCTAACAGGAAGTCCTTGCTCTGGCTGTAACAAGGCTCTTCTAAAAAACGAGATTAATTTTATTCTAGGTCGCCCGGGGGAGAGTGGGACAAGAGCTTATTCTAGGTTAAAATAGCAAAAAAGCAAGCAGACCCACATACTTTTTTTATTTTGTATAATGAAAGAAAACAAACGGATGGTTAAAATGATATGGATCGGGTTTGGGTATCTCCGAACGGGGGGGGGGGGGGGGTATTTCCGAACATTGCTAATACATTTCATCCCGTTGCTGGCTAGACATGAATAAATTGCGTCAGGCAGAACTGCCTGTTGTGCGTGACTGTTCTGTCACGCACCGTTATTATGGACCAATTTCATATCCATTAATTTTGCTATTTCAAAAAGTCACTTTCAAAATGTCCTAAAGTAGACAAGTCTTTAAAAAAATAAGGTAATTACACGGAAGATAATGGTATGTTTATGATATGTATTATTAATCCTGGAATTATTATTTATATGGGCAATTGTCCTTTGCAAAGGACCTCTTAGATATAAAAACATCAAAAAACATTTTTTAGTCATGATAGCCTCGTCATTTGGGACGTGTTCGGAAATAAACCTCAGTTATTTTGATTTCTTCTAATTAAGAACACCAGGCCCATACTCACAGTTTCACAGTGAATGCTTCTTTGCGAAAGTAAATAAAAAAATGGAGCGATTTGTAGGCCTGCAAACGGTTATGACGTTCTTATGTGGGTTTGAGAAGAAATACAACAGGAACAATGGAAAAAATCTCAGATTTCAGCATCTCAAACAGTGGCATTTTCAAATTTATTTTTCTTTATGTAATAATTACATTCAGGGTTCAATTTACCCGGGTCCGCGCACCTAAAATATCGCTGATTTCAGGTGCTTGGTCGCGATGCGCAAGTGGGATATCAACTCTTTAGTCATGTGCAGTATATATATATTTTCATGTAACTAAATTTTGGAAAGAAGTCAAAATATTGAAAAAATATATTTACAAATCGCACATGCGCCCCTAATTTATTTTGTTCACTGGCACATGCGCCCATCAATATTGGTCATGTAAATTGAGCCCTGACATTGGGCATTGATTCTATTTGTATCATATTTGAGTATACTGTGCATGTTCCTGCTTCTAAGTGCTAAACTGGTTATTTTTTCTTTAGGTTTAAAAATGGGTGGGTGTTCAATTATACACTACTTGGTGTTCGACATTACCCTCTCTATTTCGAGTATACCGGCAGTTACCTTGGGTACTACAACTTTCTGTACAACTTTCAGATTCATGAATGACCATGCACGTGGTACATTACGATATGAATCATAGTTTCATTCATCAACTGATGTCACATGCGACGACTATCGTGAAATTTTCATCAGAAAATATTGTATTGCAAAAAAGTTAGACCATCTGGCATGTAATGCAATTAAGGGCTAAAAACAAACTTTAATTTAACCAGATTAATGGGTTTATAGGGGGCCGTCGTAATTACAAATTTAATACATGTCAAATGGTCTAACTTTTGAACTATATAATATTTTTTGATGAAAATTACACGGTAGTCGCCGCGTCACTGGAAAATAGTCCTTGCAAAATTTTATCAAAATCGGTACATAATTGACTGAGAAATCGGCGAAAAACATGCGATACAAGGTAATCTGATGGCGGGTATAGGAAGTTAGGACTTAGGCTGGGTGTTTAGAAATACCCGGACCTGATCTAGTCTAAGCTATAGACATAGACATAGTAAATTAGTATAATTATAGGGTTATTTACATTTCCCCATTTTAGGAGTGCTGAGCCTGGGAGGCCTGGGGCTGAGCGTACCACGGGTCATAATACATGTAGACTATTGTAAGTCTATGGGACGGGTATTATCAGGCCGGGGCGCATACCTTTATTTAGCAACGTCAATAAATTTAAGAACGTTGTTAAATTTAACATCGCAGGCGTTGTTAAAATTAACAACATAGTTAAATTTAACCTCGGTGTGACGTCATTCTGGAGAAGAACATGTGGTCCGATAATTTGTTTTGATGACAAAACTAACCTTACATTGTTAACGATATATCAGAAATAAAACTATAATAGCCTATATTTTGCGGTCAAAGTGCGGAAATCAAGCGTGGCATCTACCTACAACAAGGTTTAGCCAAATATCTTGGTCCTTCCTGGCCAATCAGACGATAGATCTCAAAATCCAACGATCAAAATCTCCATCTGTTATCGTCCCTTCTATCGGTTCACGTCGTAACTTCAGCAAATCAATCAATTTTTCAGCAAAACGCTCAGCGTGGCCTGGGGGTCATATCATGTAATCTAGTTTTCTTTGATTTTATCAATGTTTTGGTCTGATTTGGGCAGCAAACTAATATTTATGTTGTCTCGCATGGCCCATTCCACATATTTATATTGTTTAAGTGATGTAATTCACAACGATTTTAAATTGGCTGATCATAAAACAAGTTCTTCTCATGGTCATGAATTCATGAACGTTGTTATATTTAACAACGCCCCCCGAGGTTAAATTTAAACACGATACGGATATTGAATTCATTAACGTTGCTAAATAAAGGTATGCGCCCCGGCCTGATTATGTCACTGTATGTGTGGTCATGACTCATGCCGTCATGGTGGTGAGACGATATATTCACAAAATGGGACAGACTGAGACTCTCAATGGGGCCAATCCACAATCATTTCTGATATCTGCAATTCTGAATCACTCAATCAGTGAATTCATTTCATGCCAGAATCATGAGAATGGGAAATTCGGCAAAAATATAATTGATAGCCTCATAGTCTATGAGGCTCTAGTCTATATTTCTCTATATGTTATACTTTTTTTTATTTCCACTTTTATCGAGTTATTTTATGAAACTTAGGCCTATGACTCGTAGTCTATGACATAGACTACGAGTCATAGGCCTAAGTTTCATAAAATAACTCGATAAAAGTGGAAATAAAAAAAAGTATAACATATAGAGATAAATGTACCAATTGGGTCTACTAGAAATATTCAATATGTGATTTTTAATGTGTTCTTTCCGATCTGAAATATACAAAGCCGCGATCCGTGGGGAATCAAGTGTGACGATGTAAACAAGAAGCCGCAGTTTCGAAAAATATCCTGTTGCCTTCGGTCCTAATTGAATCGGTGTCGAGTTCTCGGCCTGCGAATGATCATTCTCCTCATTCAATTCAATTGTTTATTGGAATAAATCACATGAATTTATTGGCGCCTCCTTTATGTAAAACCCATTTTTTTATTATTAGAAGAGAACTGTCTGTTTATATTTCAGTTATTTATCCGAAATGATACTTGAGTACCCAACTTGGTCAGGGCCAATCACTGTAGATTGGTGCATTCAATAGACCACCAGATACTGATTCTAATTATCAACCATAACTAGACATGTTGAGTTGGAAAGGTTTCACCATCACCATCATATACTTATCAAATGTAATAACTATGTGAAGTTCATTTGTTCACTTTATTGGGCCCTATATATCAACATTGCTATGCATAGCTCGGAGTAGGGGTGAGGTCTGGCCATATTAGCTTACTCTGCGCTCCTCAGAGCGGCACGTCCATTCAGTTTGACTGCCTGGTTAAAAGTGATGAAATACGTGGGTAGAAATTAGCGCAAGTGAAACTCGTCAGTTTCAAAACTTGCCAAGCCCGCCCGCCCGGCCCAGATTGAAGTCGGTCAGAATCGCTGCTCTATCCTGTTGCCGGGGCCACATTACCCCCGGGCTAAGTGACAACGTATATCCAAAACCTAATGATTGTGGATACAGCGACAGGTAGAGATCTGCAAATGTACGACTGATCGACGAGACCGCCTGAGCTATGCCAAATTATGCAATTTTCCTACTCGAACAATTCAACAATACAACTTGAACAACTCAAATCGTCATGGTGAAAAAACACAGAGTGGGTAGTTAGCGGACAGCGGCGGGTGCAGCAATGACCATCCTCTCCTAGTCCAATTTACCATATCCTTGTAGCAAATGTCACTGATGAAGTATACGGTCATGCTGTCAACCCATAGACTCATCTAGCCAGCCGTCCAGCCGTCCTTTTGGACGGCCAGTTTTTACTCTGGGCCAAAGTCCGAAAAACCCTCAAAAAGACGGCCAAAATCCGGATACAGTTCCCTAAAAAGAACGGATTCGATAATGAGAACATAAAATCTACCACGTGCCAGATCCGTGCGGCAGATCGTAACGTTAGCGCTAATTTACTAATTGTTTAATGGTGGCCTGTCGTTCGCAACGCTGAACTAGCATTAAACCAACATTGGATCAAAGACGTTAGCTGGGAAGTTGATCTCAGTTGCAGCACAAGCGTCATCTAACTACGCGCGGGGTGTAGTTGGTCAGGCCATATCTATTTATAGCTGCAACCAAGTCCACAGTTAGTCCATTCACATGATCCTGATGGCATGTAGGCTTGTAAACGATGTTGGGCCTACATTGTATCATGCATAGTAGCATGACGTCACTTTGAAGCACTTGAGCCAATATAGCCCACACGCCTTGTCCTGCACGTGACATACCCAGCAAAAAAATGAAATAAATCAGGCTTTATGCCACCTTTGTGCACATATAGGCTAAACTGGGCCAAGATAACCTCCTGAGAATGGTGAAATGAATGAGATGACACTGTCCTCCAGGCACAGAATTCGAAATTTGAGCCCTGGCGGTCTGTATTCAAAATCCCAATGTCTTTACATGTAGTTTTACACAGATAGTCTGTCCAGTCATCTGTATTTGAAGGGCACACAGCCTGTGAATGACTACATTCTGTAGCAACTTGTCCTTGCATTAGCCTACAACCAAAACATAAGCAGGCCTTGTCTGCAGCCATGAAACGACGTGCCCCAGGCTCAGGGATTGCGAGATATTTCTCAAAGGTTCAAAGAAAAAGTATGTTTTAGCGTTAGTCTTAGCCTAAGCTATATTCTCAGTTCAATAAACGTTGTTCATTCGTCTGCCCCTATAATATAGTCCTATAGTACAATACTAGACATCATTCTATAGCTTTTGTATCTATTCTACGGCTCTAGTCTAGGGCTGCTGTATTAACCCTTGTTAAGCTCTAATCTATTGGCACCCTTCGCCAACCTCTGGATCCGTCACTGTGTGTGTGTGAGCCATATGATGATACAAAATGTTTTTACCAGATAACCTGTCGCTCCCGATACATTCGCTCATTTGTAGAATATATAGAAATGCCACACAAAATAACTTAATTCTTTTTCAAATTCAATTATGCTTAGCAATGCTGGCTAGTTCTAGTCCTATTCATAATTCTTAAGCCTTAATCTCACTATCTTAGTAATCTAGACTCCTCGGTTTTTTTTAAGATCCCTACCGTCATTACTGACCCTCCAGTTGAACAACGGTTGTCAGAGTCCTCGTCGGAAACTGGTGGCAGTGATGCTGCTGCTGTTCCTGCTGCCAGTGCCTGCGGCAGTAGCACAGTGGTAGACCGTAGAACCACAGCCTGCAGAGGTGGAGGAAGAGAACCTGGCTTGCCCAGGACAGCGAAGCCATGTTTTGTAAGCCCTGTCGACGTCAAAGAAAACTTGATCCTTGGGGGACGACGCGCGCATAGGATGATTTGAATATGAAAATTAGTGATTAATAAAGATCATTTATAGAAATAATGCTTTTTGGCTTGTTTTTGCTTTTTAGTTTTACATTTCTACCCCTATTGGCAACCACTCCCCCGACGGCGAAGGGGGGAGCCCCCCTTGCGCTCCCCTGGCGATAGCCTGTGGCAAGCGCAGCACTGGCTGCACCATTTGCATGGACGCCTCCTTTGTGTTAATTAGGGATTTTTGGACGCCCTCATTTTCATTCCTAGATTGGTCCCTGTGTCAACCCGTCGTGCCTCGTCTAACTGAATTTTCTTATTTACTTAATACATTTCAAAATCACTTACTTACATTTTATATAATTTAATTATGCCAGGCCAGGCGAAATTCATATATACAATTTAATTATTGCGATGCGTGCAGCTGATCCCGCTGTATATATCATCAGGCGCTATAACCGTTTAAACCAGCTGTACGAATCGAGCAGGTGTGTGGATGGTACGTCCAACACGTGTTTGTGTAACGATTTTATTCGCATTTGCTTTGCCGTTATTGGCAGTACCAGTACTGCTTCGAACGTCCGCCCGTGGGGTCGGTGTTTTTGTATCGTTAGCATCGTTTTGCAAATGTAAGGGTATGCACGAGTAGGTTCGAAGACATTCTCCCCGTTTGCGCGAGAATTAATGTTCGTTCTGGTACGCGACGCTTTATAAAGTGTTGGTGGGTTAGGCAACCGTGCTCCGGTCGTATTTGACCATGGAGCGATTGCTGGGCCCGGTGGAGCAATTGCTGGGCCCGGTTCAACTCCAAGCGTCGATGACAGTGTACTGGTAATCTTATCCGAATTACCTCTAGTCTTTAAAGATTTCGGAGTAGTCGTGCTACGTGATCGTGCTCGGGCCGTTGGGGGCTTACGAGAGATCGCAGCAGGCTTTTTAGCCATGGATATGGGCTTGGATTGCATTTGACGCTTTTGTGTGCTACATGTCTCAGGCTCATGCTCGATATGCGCTGGTTTGACGAGGTCTGCAGTGACCGTCCCAGCCTTGCCTTTCATAAGGATTTTTACCACTTGGCCACTACCTTACGCGGGCCAATCAGCCTAAAAATTAAACACAAGGTTCTCTGCACATGTGCGCTTTATCACCGAATATGTGTTGATAATAGCGGACCTGTGCATATGGTCATCAGAGTTGTAAAGCACGAAAATAATTAAACTTTAATGAGAAGTTACAGTCTATAAGGATGTCTTAGCAGTATGACTATTAATATGAAAACTAGGCAGAATATTGAGGTATTAATGTTCAGCCAGCCTAGTACATGTAGTAACAATTAAAATTACTGCTTTAACTTTTAAATTTCGGTTGAAATTATTAAAAATTAAATACTGCCTACGTTACAGCGCGACGGAGGTTCTGATGATACTGGAAGTGTGATGTGGAAATGGAATTGGCAAGGTCAGGAACAATTATCACAGGGAGGGTTAATCTTGGAAATCGTATGGTCTGGAACAGTGTGCCTGTGTAGATCTGGACTGGCTGTGGCGGCCGTCACTATGGTAACGGCCTGGCTAGCTGTGCTGGCGGCTGTATGCTGTTGTGTTGATGCGCCGGCGAGTGGAGTGCTGGTTGTGACAGAACATGACTGTGGCTGAGCAGCTCTGCAAGCACGTGGTGATGGCGTGGTGTGTGCTGCCTGTGGTCAGCCTACACTCTTTACAGTCTACACCATGCTGACAAAATTGTCAGACATTGACAAGGCTGTTAACGTCAAGGCAGTTAACGTTAACACAGTTTACAGGTTGATATTTATGTCAAGATATCTATGTCAACACCTGCGAGCAACGTGTGCAAAATTCACTGTCAGATCCCTCCTATCGCCTCTTTCTGCAATTTTGAAGTTTATTTATTGAAATGTATCTAACTATTGGCTAAATATGCATGACCTAAGTGTGTCTGAAATGACGTTCCTCTCAACCATGCCGGTGAATGACCACCATGTATGCGCACACCCCGTGTCTTCGGGTGTGCGGACCTACACTCCCCGCCGCAAGCGGAGTTGACATGCATAGCAAATCGTTTATTTAGTTCTTGATGTAGGGGGAAGGGGTTGCTGTTCTTTTAATTTAGAAGCACGTGAAGTAGAATAATGAGATGAATTGTAGATTAGTGGGGTTGCTGAGCACAATTATCTGTAATGTAAAATCTGCTGATCAGCTACGCTTCTATGACGTATCAAACGTGCCATCATTTCTGACATATAACACATATAAAGCGTAAGGATTTGGGTCAATGAATATCATTTACAAATGCCAATAATCATTCTGGGGTACTATTCTAAGCTAATATGTTGTATATGAATAGTAATCCAATTTGCGAGTAATAATTTTCTCGGAAATCGAAAAACAACATTTTTAAAGATAGCCTGGTCTACACAACTGTCATGTCATATATTGCTGAAAGTGAATATTTATCAAAATATCTTTCGTCAAAATCAATTTCATGATAATAGTCTGGATCGGACTGTCGTAATTTTAATACAGTTGGACCAGAGTTTGAAAACAAAATTTTGAAAAGTTGTTATTTGACGGACAGAAGTCTATTAGGACTGCATATATTTCGATTGCAAACGTTTCTCAAATTTTTTTTAATTTTTTTTTTATACTCTCTCTTTGAGAAAACTTGACAATCACATCAAAGTCGTTTCGCTTTGTATTGTTTCGGGTTAGCGCTCGTTGCGCTGTATCGCGGTGTCGTGTGAGTGTGCGGGGCGTAGTATGACAGCTCATTAACATAAATCACAGATTTGGCTGACCACGGTGCGCGCCGGGGAACGCTCACTGGTCCCCAGACCATCATGGCTGCCCGAGGACGTGTGTAGAATCTTCCCAGAAGGTTGGGGCTGCCAAATTTATGTGAATATTAATGAGCTGTGATTTTTGGCTGTTGTGCACAATGCATTTCGGGTAGGCGGGATTCGCACATGGCCGAAGCCTTCAGGAGCTAAACTAGGAAAACGGTGCTTCCGCTCGAATGTGTCGCCCTCTAGTGGCAACCAACTTACCAGCACATAGTATTTATTATAGTAGGCTGCTTCTCTGAAAGAAAATATGATTATATTTAGTGGTGCCTGGCCTACTGTCCACACATTAGTATATTTTACAGACCATATAAGTCCTTTTATTCAAATATATAGGCGTACAAATTTATGTGTGGTTCGAGGTGATAATTTATCAATTCTGACAGCAGAATTCGATAATAAAAAATATTTTTGTCATGGAAACTTTTGGTGGAAAAATTCTTGATAAATTGTGCCAATCGAATAGTTGTTTAGCCGATTTGCACAAAAACTGGAAAATATTTCCTTTCCATTCGCCTACAGTGGCGTAATGAGCGTTTTTTTAAAAATTAAATGTAATTTGAAGAGTTAGACTATTCTGTCTAATTTTTTTCGATTTATTAGATTTGTTGCGAGATCCCTCATCTTGAAAATTTCAAGACCACGTGTATTTCCGCACTGAAATTCTGATTTTTTTCATTGTAAAAGCGAGAAACACGTGAACCTCTCGCCGCACAACGTTTCTAAATAATCTAATGGCATTATCTGTACATTCTGATCCGAAATTCTTACGTACCTTGCAAAAAATAATGTTTCATTTTTTGTTCTCCTAAAAATTTAAAACCTCCATTTTTTAGAGTCAAATTTGTGATTGACTGATAAAGTGCAGTTCAGATCATGTAGCGTGGTCTGCCCAAAAGTTAGTTGAGTGTTCTTGCGTCAGGTCACCAATGTTGAGTTGGTGACCGGTAAAATGCAGTGTTGATGCTGGCTGCTGTACGAATCGAGCGACGGGGTCACCAATGTTGGGTTGGAAAGTGTTGGTGCGGATTTCGGATTCCAATCTCAAACCTGTTCTAAGTCTTGTACCAGCCGGTTCGGCGGTTGAAGGTAAAATCAAATATGATAGCTAAATGAGGTTCATTTGTTCACTTTAATATATATCAACATTGCTATGCATAGCTTGCGGCGGGGGTGAGGTCTGGCCATATTAGCGAACCCGGCGCTCCTCAGAGCGGCACGTCTATTCGGTTTGACAGCCTGCTTTGAAGTGACGAAATACCCGCGAAACCGTGGCATGGGTAGGAATTGGCGTGAGTGAAACTCGTCATTCTCAAATCTCGCCAAGCCCGCCCAGCCCAGATTAAAGTCGTTCGGAATCGCTGCTCTATCCTGTTGCCGGTGCGACAGACATATCACTCAGTAGGCTGACACATATAAATAACTGTAATATATGGATGAGACTTCAATGCCACATCATTTTATCCTACAAAAACCCATTTCATTTAAGATTACCATGGGTAAACAAAGCCATCAACAAGCCATTAGCTTCGAGAAAAGCTACGTAATATCAGACATAAATTACACAAACAAATAAGACTATTATAAATTTTACCTTACCCATAGAACGCCCAGATGACCGTGCCACCAAACAAAAACGGTTTTGGTCATTTATCAGGAGTTTGCGGAAGGACTCATCAGGTGTTTCTCCCCTCCGCAAATTGCATCATCCCCACAGTATTTTGAGGCAAGAAAAACATTGGTGTGTATTACACTCTTTTTATAGGCCCCTATATATTTAAAAATATGTTTTTACAATAAGAAAATTTGCGAATGGGTAGTTATTTTATATTTTATTTTGGTTGGACAGCGATTTACAAAGTGTGGAATATCATAAAAAAAGACATATTTTAGCAAATTTATGTTTTATTTCAAATGTCACTTAACTTTCGACTTCTTGTATTGTAACGGTGGTGGTAACTTCACAATTTCTTAGACAGACAAGTTCACAAGAATAGACAAGACAACTTATATTATTCTCAACACAGGTAATCAGGATTCTCAAATGTTGCAGTGTGTAAATAGGCCTATTCTGTAGATCTGGTAATTTTTGTGTGTTTAAATTTTCGCGAATTTCCAATTTTGGGACTTTTCACGAAGTTTAGAATTTGTGAATTTTAATTTGTCTTTAGTAGCGCTATTATATTAATAATTTTTGCGAGATTTTTAAATTCGCCAATTTGTCCTCGCGAAATTAGCGAAAATTAAAACCACGCGAATATTACCTGATCTCCGTATCCAAAAGGTATTTTTAATCAAAATCCACAGGTAAGATGTCAGTAACGTAAATCACTATAGCCTATTAAGGTCTACTACACAGTTTATAATCTCTCAGCAAAAATCTTATCTCAGCAGATCTTTAGCATAGCTCTCTCAAAACGATAATACCACCACTATTTATATTCTCTGTGTTTCCACAGTGTTCTGGTAGGTTCCATTCTATCATAATCTAGACGATTCAACAAAGCGAGAAAGGCCTAGAAAAATAATGTTTACAATATCATAGTCTAGTTCATTCCACCACCTTCTGGTAGTAAAGACTTACCATACCATAGTCTATATACAATGAGGGTACACACAGCGTACTAACAATACACAGTGAGATCACAGTTGTAATATCCTGTGCACACAACATGATAAAATATTAGATGCTGTAATTCAAATATATCTTGTATTTTTAGAAAATTTAATGTTTTGAATAATGGATCAGTGTGTGCTAAATATGTACTTCCTGTGATAATTCGAATATGTTTTTTGCAAATTAAATATTTTTGAATTTTTATACCCCATGCCATCAATACATAATTAGTATGAAAAAGAAGAAAAGACATGTGCAAAAGTAAAAACATGTAGGACGGTTAATAGGGTTTTAATCCTAAAAATATCTCTATGGATCTTGAAATTTTCAATGCAATTTTATTAATATGTTCAGTCCAAGTTAAAATAATAAATTATAACTTTGTACTATTTCCATTGCAGTATTTTCTATGAGTAGTAAGGGATTATCTATTTTTTTGTTTGAGCTTCGAAAAATTAAACACTTTGTTTTTCCAATATTTAAAGATAGTTTGTGAAGTTTCAGCCAGAGACAAAGTTTATCTAGTTCGCAATTGATTCCACTCACATTTAAAGTTACTGTTCTACTCACTAATGAGAAAGAGTTTTTGTGAGCCTGTACAGCTGGCTTTTTTTTAAAGCGACGTAATAATGAAATTGGTCTACAATTAGCTGATATAGTTTCATCACTTTTTTTATGCAATTGGATTATCTTTAATTGTTCTGGAGATATTCCGTTTAGTGGCATCTGATTTATTATAACAATAAGGAGCTTTAACAAAATGGTTTTAAGTGATTTAATAAAGACATTAGATATACCTTCGAAAAATGTTGGTGTGTAATTTATCAATGATATTGTTGATTTCCAATTCAGAAACAGATTTAAAACTAAAAATTACACCAGGTTCTCTACGTAAATTGTCTTTAATATTATTATCTGGAGGAACAGTAATATCAATTGCCAGTTTAATACATGCATTTGTGAAAAAGTTGTTATATAAGCATATTAGAAATTCCTTCCTTTTTATCACATGCAGCTTGTCCATGTCCATCTATATTAAAATGTTGTGGAACAAAGTCATCTGTTTCAGTTTTATTTAGAACCTCGTTAATGCGTGACCAGGTTTTTTAAGTTTTACAATTTTGAAAATATTATTGAAATTTGACGGTTCAGCTTTTTTGATGATATTTCTTAAAATGTAATTGCATGAACGTAAATTTTGTTTTAAAATATTATAAGTATGGCTCGTCTTCAGAAAGTAATTTTAAATCTCTATATATATTGTTTCTGAATTGTATTGATTTGCTTATTCTACTTGTGATGCAGCTGGTTTTTTTATGTTTGTATTTTATTATTTTTGCATACTTTTCTTCAGGATTTCCTTCTTTGTTTAGACCTATATCTAGATGTTGTACAATGTCCCAAATTTCAAGTTCCAATTTAAAATCATTCATGGCGTTTATTTGCTGACTTTCATGAATTTATGTGGTTTATTTTGATTTCATCTAATATCTAGAGTTGTAAAGTAGGGTTCATGATCTAAACATTTACTTAATAGAATGCCTAATGATATTGTGTTTGGGGTATTTAGAAGATTTATGTGCGGAGTAAATATATCGGCTACATTGATGTAATAACAGTCATGTCATAATTATTATTAATATTGTTAATATGATCATTGTGCGTACGCTATTGTGTATGTGGTATGTATAGAAGACCGTTGGGTCTAATACATTCTTAAACATTCTTTTTTCAGACCTCTCTGGTAGTGTCAATTGTAGAATCCTCTGGATTATGATGTTTTGGAAGCTACCAGAACATATCAATAGGAGTAGTATTATAATTTAGTTAGTTTTTTGCTAGAGTTTTTGCTACGCAGTTTTTGCTACAGTAGTGATAGAGAGTTTTAGCTAAATTTCTGTTGAGATAACGATCTGCTGAGAGATTATAAACAGTGTAAGATACCTTGATAGACTAGGCTACAGTGACTGGCTATACGGACGATTTACCCTGTGGATTAGACAATCATTCGCATTATTAACTTTTTGAATATTTACACACCAGGACATTGGATAATCCTGAAGGACTGTGTTGAACTTAAAGTAAGTTGTCTTGTCTACTCTTGTGGACTTGTCTGTCTTAGAAATTGTGACGTTTTGTCAAATTGAGCCCATCACAGTGAAAATTGTTTGAGTAAATACATTGTTATTGTTATTCTAATGAGACTTTGAGTTTTCATTTATTATTCTGACGTTGATCGGATTATACTTCAGAGTAAATTGCTTTATTCAATTCACCTAGACAATTAAACCTTAGATACAGCTAAAGTGTAACCCGATCTGAAGTTTGTAACACTGTATACAATCAAGACTGAGCACTGTCTGCGCAGTGCGTATTATGTCACGGTCACTATGGCAAATCAACATTAACTTCCAGCTAGGGCGAACCTCTTTGCTGCTGTCCTGACCACCTGTGGGCAGTCTTACAGGGGAGGGGACGAAACGTTTTAAACTGAGGGAAGTCGTCACGGCGACGGGGGCAAAAAGTTTTAAAAAATGGGTTTGAAATGTCTTGGGGAGCGGAACGTTTATGGTGCGAAAAGTCCTGGATCCATGTGCATCTCTCTGCAGCTGCTCCTCAGTCAGGAGTTCAGAACACTTGAGGCTTGATACATTTTTATTATACATAGAGGGACATGCAGCTGCTGTACAATATATACAACAAGTAACCTCTCAGTTAGAGTATGATTTCATCAGTGCCCACAAACCTCCTCAGTCTCACAATATAGCTGAATACATTTGTTGATTCGCGCCTGAGCCTATTAATGTCTGGCGTCCGGTCACATGGCAGGACGCAAGGCCATCAACGCCCAGACAGAATCTCCTCTATCACCAGGCATAAAGCGATAACTAGTTACGACCCAGTAACTAGTTACTGCTCTTAGGCCAAGTCATAAGCACTACAAATTGTGAGAGGTGAAAGAAAGGTATCTCGCCCCAACCTAGTAGCTGTATACTCTCATTCATCTCTAAACAGTAGATATCACATTATTATTATCAGAAACAGGCATTGGCACGATGTTGGCCCATCACCACAAGGTGCTGGTCCGTCATCGCGCCAACTACAAAATGCAAGACACAGTGTTGGCCCAATTATTGTACAATCTAAATACAGGTAATGTTGTTGTGTCCCACGCTGGTACATTGCTGATCCGCCATCTCTAGATGCTGGCCCAGCGTTGCACCAACAATTGTGCAGGAGACAATATTATTCCTTCACCAACAGTCTCGGAAAGTGTCATAGAAAATGTTACCTGTATTTTGACCCACTTCTGTCTTGCAATAGGAACAAGGCGTTGGCTCAACGCCGGGTCAAAGCTACTAGTTCGTCTTAGGAACAAGGCGTTATGTCTTTAAAATGAAAAAAATATCATTTTTTGAATTTATGGCTAAACCAATGAGTTTTTATTCTTAATTAAAACGCCAGGTCAACACTGCCATCAGCTGCCCCTCACCCCTAAACCACTGTCAGGCACTGATGACGGTAACTTGAGTTACTGTAGCCACAACATGGCGAATTAAGAAAACGTGGAGAAATGTCTCTATGCTTACTGTTAATTTCATTTCATTTGATATCTCCAAATGTTAAAAAATGTTCATTTAAGCTCATAGTCCTGGGCGCTTTGTTATACATATAAGATCAAGTAGGAGAAAAAACTATATAATAGAAAAAAATATGTTTCCCATAAACTATTCTCTCTATAATGTTGGACGAGCGACGCGATAGCGGACCGGCCGTCCCTAATTGAAAATAGTTTATGGAAAACATATTTTTTCTATTATATTGTTTTTTCTCCTACTTGATCCTATATGTATAACAAAGCGCCCAGGACTATGGGCTTAAAAGGTTAATGTGTACAGGGGTCAAAGCTAAACCCTGATCACACAATCATAAAAAAAAATGGTGTCATTTTCTATTTCCGTTACAGGGAATTTATGCCCATGCGCAATAATGTGGGATTTAATGGGATACAATCAGGCTAATTTTTTTTTTAAATCGGTGATTTTATTTTGGCTTCTTAATATGACCACATGATGTAAACATGTCCATAGACTAGAACTGCAATATTTTTTTTAATTTTGTGCTGCGCATTTACCAGTTAGGCTAGATATAGAGACGAAATTCCTGTATTTCTTATTTTGGACTTGCATGTCCGAAATAAGAAATCGGGAATTGCGTTTTTTTGATGATCGAGTCCCTTTAATTGTATTTTTTTACTGACATGAGAGACAAGGTCTCTGTAACGTTTTTTGTGCTTCTACAATAATCAAGCTAACAATTTCACAATTTGACAATTTACTCCATCAATTAAACATAAAACGTAGCCTATTTTCAATGAGAGTCAAATTTATTGAATTTACTTTTTAAATTGTATAAACTCTGTATCATCACTCTTAAAGCCTTGCTTTTTCACCAACCTACATATCTCTTTAATTATTTAGTCCCACTTCAAAATTAGTTAGATCCTCCAACACAAATATGTTAACTGTTCCACGTTAGCAAACAAAATGGGGGTCAATGGCTTTTGCAGTTGCAGCTCCCTCCACCTGGAATTCACTGTCAGTTAATTTGACAACTGCGAGTACAGGCACCTTATTTAAAAAAAATGCTTGATTTTGCACAACCCTATATAATGAATTGTTTGAGCACAAAAGAGGCCTCAGGGCATTACTCTTTGTAGGTTGGGTAAAAGAAAACGGAGATTAATTTATCCAGTCAGGGCGAGGGTATGAGGGGCTTATGCTAGGCTAAGCCTGGAACACTATGCGGTGACCAGTATGGTAGCCCTGATTGTTTTATATCATGCTTACATGTACTGTTTACTGAAATAAATCAAATCAAATTACACACAGGGCTGAACTGAGGGGCCAACAGGCTATCGCTGATGGGGGACAAGCAGGTCATCTCACTTCCAAGAGGCTAGAGCGTGCTGGACAGCTTATGTATTACTATTAGCGCACTTGTGAACTCACACTCACAGGGCTGAGCAGGTGATCGTTGGTGGGGGCCGAACAGGTCAACATGCCATGCCACCCACGACACCTCTGACCTGATGACTTATGTATACTAGGGGGCCGAGCGGGTAAGAGGCCGAACGGGGAAGGGGCCGAACAGGAAAGGGGCCGAAACGACTGGCATTCATGCCTATGTAGGCTATAGGCCATATATGCATATAGTAGGCTATAAGCCTACCTGGTACCTAGTCTACTGTTGATTTAGTCTTTATTAAATCAGGACCGTATTCAGAGTCGGTGGGGGGGGGGGGTGTCTGTAACCTGTAATCGGTATTCCCTAAATGCGTTGTAGGCTTACTGTAGCCTGTGTTTAGCTGCAGGACCCTAGTCTCCTAGACCAAACATCGAGTGCAAATTTCCATCAAATTTTACCTCTAGTCTAGATTGCACCAATTAGAGCCAACTGTTTCAAGATTCCTGGGTGGATGCTTCCAGATCCCCTATTATTTCAGGATGGATGTCTTAATCTGGATGACATCATCTTTAATATTTTGACTCCACTGTCCTCCTCAATGGAGTATCATGCTTAGTAACGGTGCTGAGCGGCCGACCAGACTAATTGCTCAGTTGGCTCTGAAAGCTGCTTTTGATCTGGATTCAATAGCATCTAGTGGAAGATGATTCGAGTAGGATATGGTTTTGTACAAAAAAAAGAATTTTGTCCCAGCGTAGTGTTAACTCTAATGTGTGTGTAATACAGGTATGCGAATGGCACAGCGGTAAATGCCTATAGGCTCTAGACCTAGGTCTAAGCACCCCAAAATGTGGAATTGATACCCCAATACTGTTGTGCAAAGGTAATAGACTAGTCTCTCTGATTACTTTACAAGTAAGTTCTAGGGCTAAGAAGATTATGCAGAACAGAACAAGCGATTTATTCTCCTCATCACTATCAATATACTCATTAATAATATCAAAAATCAATGGCTGTTTTTGCAAACTTCTGTCAAACAAAGTATATGTAGGGGGTTACACAGTTAGGCCTAGACCTAGCTATGACTAGGCATAGGGCCTAGTATGGACTACGTTAGACTATACTAGCAAGGATTTGGTGAGTTTTGGTGTGTTTTGTTTATTCTGGTAGTGTTTAATTATCCGACAAGGATCGATCATGATGCAGAGTAGCGATCACTCTGACAATGGTATAGGCTGGTCTTATGATCACCACAACGTATTTTTCGAATGATATTTGCCAGATATTCTATCCTCCATATGATGTCATATTGCAAATAATTAACATTACAGTATATACTAAGTCCAATACATTTCAATTAACAATACAGTATACTAGGTCCAATACATTTTGAATCGGTCAAATAGACCTAATGGTTGACAATTAAGTAATATATGCCTATGAACATTGGTCTATGATAAACATCAGTTGATATTTATATAATTAAAATGATTTGTATTAATTGCATTCGATATGTCATCACCCTGTGCTTTGATCGCGGGGTAATGAAACAGGGGGTGTGTTGGGCTAACTGTTAACCTGCCGAGCACAATTATCACTCGAACCTTATTATATCCACAACAGAGATTGTAGTCAGATAATCGCGTCCCCCATAACAATAAAAAGTCGAGAAAGAAATATTACAACTGAAATCAAGCAACCACAACGGTGCCATCACCACATTTTATACGTTTATAAGGTGTTGAGTAATTTGGTTGTATAAGAGGGATTGGAAAATAACTACATGATCACTTCTTTGGAAGAGTTACATGTGTCACGTCGCTTTGCTATTCATATCTCAAACATTTACTTACAACATTTGAACATTGAATTAATATTGATATTTGATTCGAATTATAAAAAATTGCACCTAAATACCCATGTGGTATATGCGGGAAGTTGCGAGAAGTTTTATCATAATTAGAATATAGTGCACATGTATATATATCTTATACTTTACTGTTGTATATGTAATGTAAAAATATAATACATATTTGAAATAAATGTGTCATTCCGGAATGTGTTCTTTTCTTTTTCATTACGATAAAAATTGATTACAAAACTTAATGGAAAATAAAAAAAACCATTTCATTTGGTGACTCTAGTTACATTTAGTGAATATAATTTCGCAGCGTAGTAGATATGCCACAAGTAGTCTAACACGTTACATGACATGCAGGCCTATTATCAGGATTATATCGATATGTCTACACATGCTAGACCAATAGCGGGGGCATTCTCAAGCTTGTCGTGGACGTTTCGGTTATTAAACCTACTTATATTTATAAATTTTATTAATATAATGCTATCTGTGGACTATGGTTACTTACACAACAGTATATATATAGCTAATTGGGCCTCTATTAGCGTTATTAGGGCCGGTTTCGGTCGGTTTCGACAACTATACAGCCTTAAGGGTTGGAGCACCCAGACTGCACACCATAGGCTCTATACATAATTTTAATTACCGGTAGTATGATTCAGTGAGACAAAACGACTCAGCTGTAGGCCTACAATAATTCTTTGTCATCCTTAGCAATAAACTGTATGCCTATGCCTACATAACCTAATAAAAAAATAATGAGCTGCAAGACAAACAAATATTATTGTTCTGGTGTTTGCGACAACACTACTTGCATTTTCTAATCCTTATCAATATATATATATATTGATAAGGGGTTGATGTGCGAAAGTCAAATATGTTCAAGGTGATGGGAGGGAGTGCAGGGGCGTCAGTCATGCTCAAGGTGATTGCAGGGGGAGGGGGTGATATATATATATATATATACATATATATATATATATATATATATATATATATATATATATATATATATATTATAACGTCAGTACTACTACTAGTACTAGGCCTACTAATACTAGCCAATGGTCTATAATAAATACTACATAGGTAGCCTATGGCTATAGTTATGTAGCCTACCAGACATTTCCGAAATTTAAGAAAAGTATAAATATATATCCTAACTTATGCATGCTAATTCCGTCTGTTTCACCAGATCCTGGGTGCGTTTTTTTCATTTTCTTCATTGCTATTCAAATTTTGTGTGTCAAATCTTTCTTGAAAATTTGGTGGAATTTTGTTGTTTATTTTGTAAGCTAGACCGTTTGGCATGTATCATAATTCTTATTTCTCGGTAATGGTGAAATGGGAGCTTCCATTTTGAATTTTTTTACATTGCAAAATGGTCTAACTTTGATAATGGGGTCGACACAACAAAATTTCACCAAATGTTCAGGGATATTGGTAGCACTGAATACAAGGCTATTTCGTCTGAGTTCAGGCGAAATAGCTTTGTATTCAGGGCTAGGATATTGGGGGAGAAGGAAAAAATGACGGGAGACAAATTTTGTTCAAATTTTTTAAACAGCGATTTAACAAAATTCTAGACATGCCCAGAATTATTTATCGGGTAAGCAAAGAAAACGCTCTCAATAACTCACCATGCCCTATCACCCACATCCCCTCATCATTCATCTCATCAATTGACCACAACGTTTTTATTGTATGACAATGTCACCTAAATGACCATCTGAGTGACCTACAAGCAATAAAATAGACTTTAGGAATGTGAGACACCATTCTTTAGAAACTAACTTCTGATTTAATTGAAAATTATTTATGGAAAGTCCTAATTCTTTGCACTGATTAGACCATAGGCTTCTTTGGTACTGCCCATTTTAAATTATGAATTTAAAAAATAGTTAGTATAATAAGCGGAAGTCACTAAGCCAATATAACGTCATAAAAAAATAAAGAGAGCAACGCCCTACAAGACCCTACAACCCACTGGGATAATGCAAGGTTAAATGTCTATGCTGGGAATTGACAGTGTAGTTTAAAACAATATGTAATTTAAAGAAAAATGTCTATTAAACAAAAAATAAATTTATTGTATAAATGAATATACTTCAGTGGTTAAAAAAATGACAAAAAATTATTTTTATTGCCATCAAAGGATAATTCGTGACTAAAGTTGAAAGTAGTATTGCGCTCTCTTTGACCTATTTCTACAACTAGGTCAAGGCAGTGCGGGGTCAACAGAATTTCTGGGCATGCATGCAGGCATGTTTTTGGCATAATTTTTTTTTGTTGTTGTTGTGTTCTTTGTCGTTCATTGTAATTATCACTTTTGACTAGAATGCATAGCTTATGTACATACATTATAATATATTATACTAGGTCTACTTAAATTGTTAGTGTGGTGTATTAGCTGATTAGGAAGTTAGCAGTAGATTTAGCATTGCTGTCGCTGATGCAATTTGCCTGGACCTGGACCTGTCCACAGTTACCAGGTCCAGGCGGGCCGTCGATTGTAGTCGGTGGGTATGAAAAGCGAGGGAGACCTATAAAGCGAGAGAGGATCAATAAGAGGCTTCGTATGGCAGTGTAATGCATGTATATGATGTATTTATCGATGTTACAATAAAATATATGCTTGTATTGTTCGTATACAATTATTATTTTATATTTTTTTTATTTGGGAGACAATACATTACAGGTCCAGTTTTGTGATCGAAAAAAACTTCGCTTCGTTTGAAAGTCTCTTTCGCTTTGACAGGTGGCTGTGAGCGACACCTGGTGTGTAGGTTTACCCGGTAATCACTTAGCCGCTCGCGTTCCTGCTAATACACGAACAGAAAAGATGTATACATGTATTTAACGTTACCACTGGCTCATCTACACGAATCGTTAGTAATCAGCCAAAATATAAAAATAAGAAAGAACACTGTATTTAACCTATAGGCTATTTTACTATAACAATACCTTGTAGCGATCAAGATTACAATATAAACTGGGCGCATCTGGATTTGTATGTCATTCAGATATATATAGGCCTATACATCAAAGCTCTCTGTGTCTAGGTGTCTGTCGGTCTAGGTGAAATGCAAATGAAAAGAAAACCGCCTTAAACACAATTAACTTAACAGTGGATAAAACACAACCTGAAACGCAATTAACAACAACAATAGATAAAACACATCCAAAATGCAATTGACGACAACAGTGGGTAAAACACCAGCTGCATTTCACACCTCCGTTCGTGATCAACTGATAAGCCTAATCCCCCCGGGCGGGACCAATTAACCGTCTTCATCCTGAAGACCACTTCCACATACGTATTTAATAAATGTCACACTAATAAAATTTACCAAATGCATATATATATATAGGCTAGATATTTTTGGTTAATTTATTATCTGATAGATAGGTAGCTATAGGTAGACCGCGTTGCCTACGTAACAGGTATGGACTATATCTACAGTACTAAAACTTAATATAAATGATAGCCTACATAGGCCTTATTGTATAGTGTAATTATTTGATTTTTTAACGTTACTTTCTTTTAAATGATATTACCGCCAACCCTATGCAGCGGTAATTTGATCGAGTTTGATCTTCAATTGTAGTCCACTTGTCATCACTGAGATCATGACAGCTTCTTGCATTCGCCGGTAAATGTGTGATATATGTAGGCCTACGTAACATTTTGACGTTTTGTTCTACGTGGCGTTTTGATGTCATCACTCAGATCACGACAGCTTGAGTCAGCCATGGATTAATAAAACTAAAGAACAAAGAGATCGCCATCTACTTAAATTGTGTGTTATTGTGTTTTTTTTTAATTAAAATAATATACCAATAATATACCTTGCCCTGATCAAAAGCTATGCTGATTGCTTCAGTACTGTACCCTGTCACCTGTGACAACCTGTTCTATTCACCAGATGGTTCTATTCACCAGACTGTTGGCCAACTGGGCAATCTGACAAAATGTCGGCCAGACGCCAGCGATCTTATATGTCTCCCTCGTTGTTGTTATCCTTCATTTTCTCAACTGTTTTAATAATTTTAGCCGGTTTCGATACAGTTATATGTATATTATGTTGTTTATAACATATATTTGTATATTTAGTGATAAATTGCAGTCTCATATACAGACATTCGGCCTCTTATTGATCCTCTCTCGCTTTATAGGTCTCCCTCGCTATTCATACCAACCCATTGTAGTACCCTCCAGTGGGTACTTTGATCGACGTACGTCCTTTAATCGTAGTACCTCGAGTACGTCAATGCAAGTACTGTCATCTATAAGCCATATAAGCCAGATCATTCAGCCTTTTCATGGGTGCCACCTAACTTAAGAAATTTAATGAACAGTTTGTGTAAGGTCTCCCGATTGCCTCACACTGGTGATTCCCTTCTTCTGATGTCACAGCTCCTGCTGGAAATATCTGAACGTCCCACTGGCAAGTTAATAAATTAGTAAACTTTTCTCAAAGAATGTCAATACTATTTTGATGCTTTTCACACATGGTACACTAGTATAATAAGCATGGGGGACACCAAATTCTGGTCAATAACAAAAGGTAAATATATTAAAAACATTTTTAATATACATTATTGAACTTTCTATGGCATAAATAATAGAAATAAGATCAATTTGGGAACACCCCCTCTGCAATTTTTAGCCACTTGTATAGTACGTCCATTGAAGAGCCATTGGGTACTTTGATTGACGTACCTTGCTGGAGTACTTTGATTGTAGTACCATGTAGTACTTCGATTGAAGAACTGTGATTTGGTGTGAGCATTATTAAAGAAAAAATACATTTTTATTAATAATATGCCATAAATTGCAATGCAAATCAAGTCCAATACTTGCTTTAGACCTTACACTATATGTTGACAATGATTGATCTTACCCCCTAAACAAGGCTGTGGATTTATTCACAAAACAAGGCACTACCACGTGTTGAGTTGTTCTGGAGAATACAAATGACATCACCCACCTTCTGGAGAACAACACCAATGATTGAATGGGTTTAACCAATGGGAAAGCTTATTACAATCGTACTGGAAGCTATTTAAATATCAGTGGAAGTACTTGCATTGACGTACCGAGGTACTACGATCGAAGGACGTACGTCGATCGGTCCGCCTTGACCTGGTTACCTGTTCCCGTTGCTAGATGTATTGTATAGACCTATGATATCGACAACGGAAACAAGCAAGCTTTGGACCTGTCCTGCATGCGGATGTCCTGACTCCGGCTGTGTCTGGCCCCTGGCCTGTTTCACTTTCAGTTGCCCACTTTAACTTATTTTGAACAGGCCCCTCGTGAAGACTGAAGTGAAACTCATTTAGTGACACTGTCAGACTCAGTGTCAGTGAGTCTGACATTGACACAGCAAGTGTCTGTCAGTGTCAGTGACACTGCTGTGACTGCATCATGCATGCACTGACAGTGTTACTGTTACAATGCTAGGTTAGGTACATCACACAAGGACTCGAGGAGTCATTTTGATTTTTTTTCGTGTTTTTTCATGATTTATGTGAATTTGTGAGACACTGTCTGTGTCACTGCAATAAATGACATATTTTTCTCTGTTTGTTTTAATAGAACTGCTGAGGGTTGCTGACTACTGTTTTAAAATGAAAAAAATGTTTTTTTTGCTCACTGTTACTGGTAGAAATGAAGCTATAATTTAGGTACTGTACGTTACATTATAAATTAAAAAATTGTCTGAAAAAATTAAGCTGAGCATTTTTGTGGGCCCACCCACGTTATTATCGTGGTCCAGAGAAATATTTGGGACAAAAAGTGACGTCACTCCACTCATAAAACCGGTAAACAGGAGCATTTCATTGATAAATCGACCTCCTCCCCTTAGATTCGTGTAGCATATATAATAACCCAGACGCTATGGATAGCTTCTTCACGTGGTTTCACATCTCTTTAAGAGATTTTGGTAGACGGTCCCTGTTGTCTTTCCTACACACATAGTGATCACGTTGTATTTTATGGCCATATTTGGCGTTACTCTGACAGACAGATCATGAATATTTATCATATGGGTGGAAAATGAGGTCAGCTTGTCTGTATTAACTCATCCCCAGCAGACGTTCACCCAAAAGTTGGTTCAATGATGTGCTAGCATCGCAGACGATGGGCCAACATTAAAGCAACATTAAGGAATGTCTCTTGTTTGCTGGGTCACTGTAGAATACAAGAACAAGAGGTAATATATCCCAGTACAGACAACCACTATACGTTGACCCCAAGTTGTTTGACCTACAAGGCTTTGAGACTGGGAGTAGTCTCGTCAACTGTGGAAAATCCCGCTGCACATAATTTGGTCTTCACTGTCTCCTGTGTTTGTAATACATATTAAACACTCCCACGTGGTCCCACGGCGGGTATAGGGCCTATACATGTGCCTAATCATAGCACGCTTTGCAAAGCCAAAAGGTTGTACCTGCTCACTTGTAAAGTGGGCAGATGCTGCCTTTTGTCTTTACAAGGCAGTTGCAGTGGGCCTGTAATGTATGCATAACATGCTGATAGCCTACTCTCATTCGCCAGACTGCTGGGCGGGCATACAGGCATCCCAGCAAACACGACACGTTGACCCACTGGATTAATGCTGGCCCAACGTCTGAAATGCTGGCCCAACATTAATCCAACACGTGTCTTGTTTTCTGGGATCACAACTGATATACATGCTGTCGCCTACTGAGAAAACACAACACATTAATGCTGGGCCAGCGTTGTAGATGCTGGACCAGCGTTAACATACCACAGGGATTGATGTAGGATTGACAAGGGGCATCAGGCAACAGCACTGATCAATGATGAATGATATTACAAGAAAACGTCATGTGCCGGTAATGTTATAACACAATGATTGTCTCAGGGGAAGTTGCCAGGTATACATCTTCACATCAATAGGGTTGTCTACATCATGTATATTAAGTCAGGGTGGTAATCATGGTAATACTTAGCTTGCCTACATCATGTATACATAAGAGTTGCTAATATGCAGAATAGGCTAATGGCCACTGGTTTTTAAAAGTTTCAACCCAGTCACAATGGACCACAATTGAAGGTATCCAAGCAAGAACATGCTAAGTCAAGTTAACATGTAGGCTAAGTCCTAGTCGTTTTTTGATCTGTTATATAATTATTTCAAGTTAGCATGTATGGTTGCAATAGTAATTGATGAAATATACATTTAGCATAGACTTTCTATCTAATGGGAACTAGAATTGTATCACTTGCATGCAAACTCTTGTCAACTGCAAGGAACAATGTTTTCTTTAAATTAATTGCGTGCATTGTAGTGCTAACTGAAATTAACACGCTCGTGCATGCAAATAAAGTTATGCAAAGATGACACGCTATTTGCTTGAAAAGTGTGGGCCTCATAGTTATGTCATGTTAGTTTTTCACCTATTAACCTGCTAAAAGCCTTCACGTTTTACCTCATGTGCATGACACCAATCTGAAGGTCAAGTTCGACTATTAGTGACATAAACCTAATTTCGAGGTCACCAGGTTATGGAAACCAAAAAGACTTGTAAGCGTGGTAATTTCACAACGCCTTGACTTAGGGCCACATGTGCATAAATTTTTAATTCTTGATGTTGATTGATAGAGACTACGACTACAGGTCCTGCCATCAATTGATGGCTATTTTTCTGTCAATACAAGACCTGACAGTGTCACCATGGAAGTTGCAACTGAGACTTAAAATTCAAATTTAATGCAGACTGCTAAATATCTTTTAGTAACGTGTTCATATAATTAATTTTATGGGTAAAATAGTGATATGTATGAAGGATAATATAATTTCATAGTAAAGTATCCCATATCTGCAAAATTGATGTTCAAGACATGTCACCCCTTGCCATGCTACTTGATAACTGTGGGGTATAATTTTCCGCTTATTGTAGTCTAGCCATTCATTTAAAAATGATATGCATAGTGGACAAATCTAATTTTGATGTGATGTAGGCCTACTTAGCCCCTACCTAGGCAATAAAGTTAGGCCTAAAACACATACTGTGTAACAGTCGTCAACCTGTGCTGGTTTGGATATTCACATCAGATGCAATAGGCCTACATAGCCTATGGTGGCTAAATAGCCAAATTTAAGTTGTTGCCTGTCCGGCATGACTAACATAAAATTGGCACATATACAACCTCAGTCAAGGTGAAGCTGTGACAAGAGGATGATCAGCATTTAATTATTCATTGATATCAGTCTCAATATAGATAAAATAAGCACACAACATTCCTCTTTCAGTTTCTGTTGTCGCCGTTGCAAGGCGTGTGTTGCGATCATCAGTAAAACATCACAATTTTATCAAAATCACAGATTTGATACGCATATAAGGGCATGCCGTCATGAGCGAGTATGCCATTCTGATCAATCACAATGACACACCCTTCTAATTGAATAATTTGTAGTATTTCAGAATCCTCCCTTTGCCCCAAACATATGAGGCCTTTGGCCCTAGTTTCGTAACTGCCGACATGCTAAAATAAATATTTGACCACATTCCATAGTTTTCACTGAGCAAGAAAAATGCTGTGCTAGATCAAAATCTGTGCTAGATTATAAAAACATCCAAAAGTTGTGACCTCAATGTTGCAAATTGCAGGAGGGATACAGAAACCAAAACATCACCCAGATGTACATTCTGTAGAGTTTTAGTCGGTAGATCTTTTCCACAAAACCGAGCGATACCGGCCGAAACCGACCATTAAAAGGCTACATTGGGAATTATACGCTGATATGCTGATAGGGGGATGTATCACAGTCTAGTGAGAATAATAAGAATAAATGTAAATATATTTTATTTACATTTTCAATGAAAATAGATTTTTAAAGCAAGGGAAGTGGAGAACGTCTGCCGCCAGCCAGAAAAAAATCTTAAAAAGCCTTGAACAGTGTTTTTTGGGTTGAGTTGTTCTTTGTTAAAATATATTGTGGCTCTTTTTATCAAAGTCTTAATTGATAAAAATGTTCTTGCTATTATTACCATGTTTCTAGCAAGTCTGAATGAATGTGAAAATCATATGGAAAAGTATTTTTCGACTCAAAATTGTCAAGGTTTTGGTCATGATTCCCTACTTCATGTTCGTGGTAAGACCTTGAAAATTGGAATATTTGACCTTGAAAAACCTTGAAAAGCCCTGAATTCCATGATAGTTCCATGATAGTTGCCCATGCCCCTTCTGAATCATAGATCATGTAGATAAAACACTGCCATGAATATAGGTTTATAAAAGATCTGTTTTTTATCAGTTCATTTGAAAGCTATTGAGAAGGAAGAGGTAATAAGTCATTTTAATATAATTGAGGCAGACATGTATATGCTTTCATGTAGCTTGTGATTTCACATGTTTCAATGTTCAAATGGTGGTGTCCACCTCTCATATGATTTATTCTATTTTTTATTCTATTTGGTTTTAGCCGCTGAATGATGCTACTCTCCTGTTGTCGACATGTCAATCAAAAACACTCCCAAATCTAGTCTAAATCAGACTGATGGTGGCTGGAAGCTTGATTCTGTCAACAGTCTGCAAGCTGACAAGGAGAAGACATGGAGACCTCCTGAGAAAATAAGTCCATTGCAGCAAATGGTAGCCTCATGTTCTGGAGCTCTTATTACTTCACTTTTTGGTCAGTTTTTCACTTGTTAGACTCAAATTATTCTTTAGAATATAGCATTTGATATAATAATGTCCTGAATAGCTAAATCAGTACCAGTATTGGTGTAGCACTTTTTTGGTGCAGCACTTTTTGTATTGGAGTGGTCTTACACCCAAATTGGTGCATCAAATTCTTGCACCCAATTAAATGAGGGTGCACAACGGTGCAGTAAAGTCACATGGTCAGTTCAACTATAAACTAAGGACGTTATTGGTTGCCGCATTCTACACTCTACCTTTATCAAATCCTATTCGGCTGATACAGCACTTTTTATCCACTGCGCGGGTGCGTGTGGTGCAATTATTTCGAACCAAAATGCCCAGTCGAATAGGCCTATTATCATTACTATCCCATGCCCAGCAAAGTTGATGCGAGGTCGTTATGGTGTCGCCTCGTATGTCCGGCCGTCCGCCCCTCTGTCCACATTGTCTTTTCCCGGGGCAGATCCTGGAAACCCATGGGTGATCTTCTTCATATTGCACACACACATCCCTTGGGGGTTGTAGATGTGCAATTTGGGGGTTATGACCTTTGACCTACTGTTTGACCTAGGCCTACATCTGTCTGCCAAGATAGCTTTATTTTTTTTTCTCGCTACTGGTGATATCTGGCGAACTGTGCCAGTGGCGAACTGTGCCAGATAGCGACCCCATCACTATTACAACGAATGTGTGACCACTATAAGTTGGGGATATGCCCTGAAAGTTTTTCAATTCGTTCAAATTCAAAATGGTCGACAATCGTCCTATCCAGACTTCAACCCTTACACCCAGCTCTGCCCAGAAATTTCTACAATAAAATAATGAATATTATGAATTTAAAAAAAAATCAGTTTCTTTATGGTTTCTTTTCATTTGCGTTTTAAGATAACTTACTTAATGCTTTTGAAATATATTGTTTTTCTGTATTGTTGATCAGTAGTTTTTATGATGAAAAAAAAACATGTCAGAAATTACTCAAGTGGGCCACATGCTGCAAATTGTATACAGCAGTGTACTATAAGTATAAAACAAAATTGGGTCTTTCTATTTGCGCTTTAAATCTAGCTAACTGACTGATTTTGTAATATAATAGCTTTTGATATCAGTTGTTCATCAGATGTTTTTTTGAAGAAAAAACGTGCCAGATATTGAAGGGCTCCCTTGGGATGAGAAATTTTCAATGTTGTCAATTTTGGAAATTTACATTACATGAAGCTATATAGCCTACTGATCTTAACTAAAAATACGAAAAAGTCAAATAACAATTTTAAAGCACCGAAAAAAAGTGAAATAGTTGTATTTCCAGGTCGTATATTGCCATGTAAACAAAACAAGTCAGCAATATTCAGCACCTCACATCACATATTCCCGCGTATCAGACGGTAAAATCAAAGCAGTCGCCGCTAATTGGCCAGGACACGGGATGATACACCTGCAGCACTGATTGTCTGCCCAGCACTGGGCCGATGCCATCAGCATGTGGCCCAATGCTGTGAGAACATTCAATCGTCCTTCAGGTATACAAATAATTGTTTGGGTTACTTCTGGATTCATAGAAATGTTGATAAAAAATATTTGTAAAAATATGAAAATTCTGAAAAAAATAAAATCATGATCCGTGGGATACACTACTTCAGTACGGAATTAAAAACGAAAATTGATGTCATCCCAAGGAGCTGCTTTAATTACTTAGTGGGAAACCACACATGCTGCAATTTTTATGCAGTAGTGTAAGGGTTAATGTGCGTTATTTCTGAAAAATCCTGCCAGATAGCGAGAGTAGCCCAATATCTACTATAAAACAAAATGTGTGGTTTTAGGGAGAGATGTGCCCCAAAATATATCAACTTGATCAAATTCAAAATGGCCGACTTGAGACCATCATTGACTTTAATATCTGAAATATACATGACAAACTGTGCAAGATAGGTAGACCATTTACTGTATTTAAAACAAAATGTGAGAGTTCAGGGAAGGATACACCCTGTAAAATTTCTATTTAGTGTCACGGGGGATTATGGTGGCCGGCTGTCAGACTTATCGTTTTAGTGAGCACTCTATTGTTGTTATTAAATCTCCCCCCACTATATGTGGTGGAGACTTATTTTTTAGTGCTGTCTATTGTTGGCATTATTATTCTTCTTCAACACTTTGACCATGTAAACACTCCCCAGTCCACAAAATTCATCCAATATCTGATAAAAAAATTTCTGAATACCTTTATGTGTAAGTTATAGCTCAGTAAAATTGCATAATCAACTGATTAACACTAACTGTACATGAAATTATATCTGCATGCAAATTAGATAATTATTCATTCAACTACCCAACTTTCATAATCCGATGGATCATTTTCAATGGCATTATCTTGGTATAAAAATTGGTCATAGTAGCACAAGGGTTAAAAAATAACCCTTGTCCTGCCGAGATCATAGATTTAAATTTTCAACCATTTTAAATTGTGTCTCGCTACCGCGATCCACAACCTCAAGTGGTTGAAAATTACTCATATTTGTTTAATTTAAGCGCAACTATTTGGAGATTTTGATGCACATTTCGTTCCCAATATCAGTGATTTGATAGACTATTATAGTTAGGCTGACTGGTTGCTATATATGAAGGAATGGTTCATTTAACCCTTTAAGCCTTACGATGCATTAAAGCATCGTTTTACATCCCTGAAAACAGACTTAATTTTCCTACAACTAAGGGTTTTGGAACGAAAATTTCCATTAAACTGGTTTGCCAATACGTGGTAATTTTCTTTAATTTTTAACCAAATCAAGTCATCTTCATCCACTACAAGTCGAGAATTGCGGCAGCAATTCACGGCTTGTAGTGGATGAAGATGAGTATGGTAAATTCAGGATTGAAAGGGTTAATGATGAGAGCATCAAATTTTACATGCTGTAAGAGAACACCCTTAAGAATGTTTTTAGCTATAGGGCCATCAAAAAAATGACCTGTGATCTCGCTGGCGGCTATTTTACAAAATGGCCACCAAAATGTATATAAGTGTCAATATCTCAGCGCCTAATCCACTTAGAATCGAGATATTTTAGTCTAAATATACAATTTCAGGGGTACTGATATTAAATAAAGTATTTTTAAACACTTTAATCAAACACAGAGCATTTTAATGACTTTAAAGGCAGCTATTTTACAAAATGGCTGACCAAATATATGATGAGTGTCTATAATTTTCATGCCAGCTTCTAGTCCACAAATATTCTGAATATCTATGTCTAAATATATATTTTGAAGACCACTTGTAACAAAACAAAATATTTTTAAGAGACAAAAAAATGTTTGACTTCAGTGTGGCCGACAAAGTCCACATACGACACGTGTCAATATCTCAGCTTCTAATCCACCTAAAATCGAAATATTTTTATCTAAATATACATTTTCAGGGGTACTGATAAAGAATAAAGTATTTGTAAACACATTAATCCAACAGAATAACAAACATTTTACTGACTCTAGTGGTGGCCATTCTACAAAATGGCCGACCAAATCTGAGTACGTATCAATATCTCAGCTTCTAATCCACCTCAAATCGAAGTATTTTTTATCTAAATATACATTATCAGGGGTACTAATACTGAAAAAAAGTATTTTTAAACACATTAATCCAAGAAAAAAATATTTTTTCTGACTCTATTGGTGGTCATTGTACAAACTGGCCTGACCAAATCTACATGTATACGTGTCAATATCACAGCTTATAATCCAAGTGAAATCGGAATATATGTATCTGAATATACATTTTCAGAGGAACTGATAAAAAAGTATGTTTAGAGTTTTTAATCAAACAAAAGAACATTTTCATGAATTTAATGGCAGCCAGTTTACAAAAAGGCCGGCCGAATATATTTAGGTGTCAATATCAGCTAACTATGCATTTATAAGCGATTTTTATACAACAAAAAACATTTTACAGACCACAACTGCTGGCATTTAAAAAAATAGCTATTTTATTAGATATATGTTTCAACACTGTCTCATACTCGAGGGCAAGGATTACAAAAAATAGACTCTAAACACTTTAATTCTACTGAAGAATTCAATGGCAGTCTTATAATTGTCAGTCAAAAATATATAAAATAAATGTAGATCAATTTCCAGTCACCGGTGATGTGCTCTATGAAGAACCCTTGAAGTTATTCGATAAAAGTAGGACATAAGGCTTCCTCCAGTCGTGATATTGCCATGAATGTGCAGAAAGCGACGTCAACTATATTCACCCATAATCCAGTCACAATGTAATTGTTCTGTCTAAATATAATTTGTTAGTAGCAGTGGCATATCCAGAAATAAATTAAGGGGGGTGCGCAGATTTCAAAGAAACTATTCAAAAGCAGGGACCTATAGGGGGCATGCCTCTGCAAAATTTTGAAAAAATAAACATCAAATAGTGCGATTTCGTGGTATCTTTGCTGTAAAACGAAGATATGAGATACTGGCTGAAATGTCAGTTTTAACTTAATGACAGATTAACCTAGCCTACTCTAGTCCAACTATTTATGCTAACACAACCACACAATGGAAAAAAAACGTAAACATGATCATTGGCTCATTTAATAGCGAGTGCGAACTACTAGGCATATTAAATGAGCTAGATAAAAATAAACAGCTGTCGATCCAATGTTGCGTTAATGTTTGGCCAGTGTAGCAGACGGTGGAACAACAATAATATTAATCAAACGTTGAATGCCGAGTATGCAATTATGTACGGCCTAATTATGCAACAATCATCCATTAAAAGTGATAACATGTCATTGAAAAAAGTTGTGGACCATTAAAATGTTTACAACGTTTACTAATGATCACTTAAAATTCCTGAGATATTTATTTTTAATTCACCCTTATGAATTTGCCACCCTCCCCTATGGCAGAATATTTTTAAATGCAAATGTTATATTCCAGTTCATTATCAGTTAGGCCTATATCCGATATTTGTTTTAGTATCGGTTGTAGTTTCACATTTTTAAAACAACTTTACTGCCAATTTTCAATTCTTATTCTTGCTTTCGTCTCTGGTAAAAAAAAAACTGTTAAGTCCCAGCTGTATCTGAATTATTTCGTGTCAGTGGCTATACTGGAGGTCTATATATTCCACTGAGAAAATTCGAAAAATTCAAATAGGCCCTAAAACAAGAAAATTTTGGAAATTGAAAAAGCGACCCTGTTTTTTATCCATTTGTTCCCAAAACTGAGTCTCAGAGATGATATCTCTTGAGAAATGAATTCGCCATCACCCAGGTGAAAGAATCATGGTAATTGAGGAAAAATCTTTATCCTGTGGTCCTTATTATTTTATTTTATGCAACCCCATGTGCTTGAGAGGGCAGCACGTCCAACTCTAAGCCGTTGTCCGTTTTAAGCGATCCCCATAGCCTACTGTGGATTGTGCTTGTGGTGTGTTATAATTATCATAGGGTAGGATAGTCTATGATAATTACTATCAATCTTAGCATATCTACTTTTGAACAACGTTGTTTCAAGGTATTCTATGATAATTATCATGAATCTTGGCATTTTTATTCTCCATAACGTTGTTTCAAGTTTCGCTCAACATTTCAATTATTGGCCAAGACTATCACAAAGTTGATATATTTTACTCTATTTCTTTCTATTTAAAAATGAATGTTTGACAAATATGTCCATCTCACACTAATTAAAAGTGGACAGGAGAAAGAAAACCATTCGCAACAAATTCCTACTTTTAGGTCCTCTGAATGGGCAAATTTTAAAGATTTGCATTGTAAAGATTTGCATCTGTCGCCACATAGGGGCTATGTGGCTATCATTTATTTGACTTCCAGTTAAAAATATGCAAAAATGGTACATTATCATTATTATTAATTGGGTATTTTTTTTAACATGTTATTAACTTTGGTTGACGGGAATAGGTCAAGACGACCTCTACAATGCCTGTCAACCATATTAGTGAATTAAAATTATATAATAAAATAATATGACAGTATAATATAAAACCAACTGTTCACTGGCTATAGGTGTTGCCATACTTATCATGTAAGGCAGCATCATATCCAGTGTTTAAAATAGCAATGCTTTTGTTTACATGCTATTTAAAAATACATAGTATAGATTATAAATTTTGCGATATGTACACATAAAATAAAATAACCCATAATTGTCTGTCATCTGTTTCCCGCACCAAAACCAGAGATAAAATAGTTGTTTATTATATAAAAGGACGGACAACTAGGGTATTTCTAAAGGAAAAATAGTAAAAACTAATGACACTCTGAATTTTACCATGGGCCTACATACATTCCTAAATAAAAGTAATACTATAAACCTAGAATGCATCTACTGACGTCAGCTCATATAGCCGTCGCGCAGTTGAAAAATGCTGAGTAGTACCACATATGCAATATTAGACTGGAGGAAGAACAATCCCAAACTGAGTAAATCAGTTGATTAGAGATCTTTGAAATTCAGCGTAAGGACCCACCTCGTCTGGAAACAAAGGCGACTGAAAAATCACTAAACCTAAATATAAAAAAGAAAAAAACAAATAAGAATTTTGAGGGGAACAGCCATCCATGCCATGTGGTAATACTCTAAGTCAGATCATGACAAGCGTGATCATGTAGAGTGATGTCGGTCTGCTCCGAACAGTATCAGAGACTATCTCCGGCCTGAATTCGAGTCAGGCAGACAACACAATGCAACATTCGCAGATTATCGTTCATAGGACGATCACTTAAGGTGCCATTTAAGCTGGATGTATAGATATATATTCAATACACTAGTATAAGTTAGGCGGGGCGGTTTGTCAGCTGCCAACACATGAGTATCGACAACGGAGCCCTCCGTCCTTAGACATGCGCGGCTGGTGACAGCTCAAATAGCCGTCTCACAGCAGATTCAAATTGCACAGGTAGTTTGAGACACAAAATATACCGCTATATTCAACAATTTCCACAAGCACAAGCCAGGCTCCAGGTACATCGATTATTCACATCAAATTAGTTTACCATGGTGAGATATAATCCATTCAGGTTCTTCTTAAAAATCTGCAAGCTACTAGCATCTCGGATAACAAAAGGGAAAGTGTTCCATAAGCGAGCAGTGCGATAAAAATAAGTACATTGGAACTGAACAGTCTTGCACAGAGGTAATTTGAATAGAACACCCTGTTTTGCCCAGTTCATTATCTAATCTGAGTCTTTAATCTGTTAATGGCGCCAATGATGCATCCCAGACACTAGCCCTTTAAATCGGAAGGGGTATATATTTAGGTGTGGAGGGGGCTGGAACGAACATGGATTAATTGTATATAAAATTATTAGTTGGAAAATTACCACTATGGAAATTAAGGGGGATGCTCGAGCACCCTGAGCACCCCCCTGGACACGCCCCTGAGTGGAAGGGATTAAAAGATATATTAAAAAATGTCTTTAACCAACAAAAAATGCATATTAATTAGTAGCTTCAATATCTTTAAATCCACTTAGAGTGGAAATATATAGTCTAAAAATATATATATTTTAAAGTACTTTTATACATCTTGAATATAGAATGATTTAAAAAACGGCATTCCTAATAATTCAGACTAATTATATTGGTAGAAAACTCATTTTAGATAGTTATTATTAGAATCAAGCATTGTTACCATTGAAACCTTCTGTTTAATATGAAAATATAAATAGTTTTTAACCTGTTCTTGCTACAAATAAAATAGTTTATAGATCAAAGAGCTTTTATTTCGCCTACTTCACTTCTCAGCTCCCATTGTCTGTTGGCACTTACCCTAATTCACAATATCCAAACTGACCAGATATTACTATGTGACAGTAAGGTTTGTTTTTAACTTGGATAATTACGTGTTTGTGCATTATGAATACACATACTATATACATGAATTATCTCTCATTAATAGCGTCAGGTATGAAATTATAGTCTGATTTATTAGGTCCAGCAAACATAAGAAGCCGGATAACCCCCCCCCACCTACTTTTCGTCAAGTTATCTCCCTTTCTAGTCTGGCGCGGTTGTGGAGGTTCATTTACCATGTTTATAAGACACCAATATGGTACTTGGCCTTCTAAATAATGACATCATCTTTGTATAGTTCAGCCAGCATACTTGCATCTTGTAGGTGTCGGGCATATTTTCTGACCGGAGCATCAAGATCAAGCATATGGTACAATAATTCTGTGTCTGTTGTTGGTTCCATGCAAAAAAACAGATCTGTCATGCCACTATTTTGACGAAAATAGGGCCTATAGGCCCTATCCTTTGTAAACATAATGTTATGTACGCTAATGCTGTTTTTCTCTTATCAGTTTGTTCAAACTTAGTCTTGTTAAATTGTAAATAAAATTCATCAAGCCATTTGCCTTTTTGGTTTCAAACGTTCCACTTAGTCAGGTAGCTGTAGACGGGAAATAATATTTGATGGCAAATATCATTTTTTAATGCTACCGATCACAGCCTGTGTCAACCAAAAAGCATTACCATGCATATCTTATCTGCATTCATATTAATGATGATTGCTATGATTTGTAAATAAATCAATAGAACGATAAAATAAGTATTTATCAGATCATTTAGATACGTATTTCAGATTATTCTCCCTAATCCTTTGTCTTGGTCCTGAAAATGTATATTTAAACACAAAGATCTTTTTCTATGTTGATTAGTAGCGGGGATATTAAAACATGTATATTCTGGCGGCCATTTTGAAAAATGACTACCATTGATATAAAAATATTAAATTAGGGTATTTTTAATTGCATTTTGTGTAATCCTTGGTCCCGAAAATGTATATTAAGACACCAAATTTTTTATTCTAAATCAATTAAAAACCGAGATAATAAAACATATATATTCTGGCGGCCATTTTGGAAAAAATGACTGCCACGATAGTCAAATATTAAATTTGAGTATTTATAATTGTCTTTTTTTGCAATCCTTGGCCCAGAAAAGTATGTTTAGACACCAACATTGTTTTTCTACGTGGATTAGAAACTGAGATATTAAAACATGTATATCCCGGCGGCCATTTTTAAAAATGGCCACCATTCGGTCAAAGGTCAAATTTGCGTATTTGTTATTGTCTTTTGTGTAATACTTGGTTCTGATAATGTATATTTAGACACCAAGAACATTTTTTAAAGTGATTTAGAAACTGAGATATTGAGACATGTTTATTTTGACGGCCATTTTGAAAAGATGGCCACCATTAAGGTCAAGGGTCAAATTTGGAATGGCCCTATAGCTAAAATTTACCGTCATGGTATGTTCTCCTAGCATGCGAAATTTCATGCTTTTATCATTAAATGAACAATTGTTTTACCAGTCAGCCTAATTATTAAAGGGACTGGCCCAGGCTAAAATCATTAAAAAATCGGTGATTTTATTTTGGCTTCCTAATATGACCATATGATGTAAACATGTCCATAGACTAGAACTGCAAAAGTTTTTTAATTTGTCTGCTGCGCATTCACCAGTTAGGCTAGATATAGAGATGAAATTCCCTGTATTTCCTATTTTTGACATGGTTGGCAATAATTAGAAATCGGAGATTTCGTCTCTATATCTAGTCTAACTGGTGAATGCGCGGCACAAAAATTAAAAAACTTGTGCAGTTCTAGTCTATGGACATGTTTACATCATATGGTCATATTAAGAAGCCAAAATAAAATCACTGATTTTTTTATGATTTTAGCCTTGGCCAGTCCCTTTAAGGTGGGTTAAGAACATCAATAGTCATGATCAGGAGGATAAGGGTTAATTGATTTAAAGAATTAATTTATTTGAATTTGCAACCACTTGAGGTTGTGTCTCGCTACCTCGATCCACAACCTCAAGTGGTTGAAAATTTGCTTCATTTGAGAGCAAACATCAACAAATCTTGATGTTTAAACAGTCATTAAATTCCCAATAACAGTGTAAGTGATTTAATTGGCTGATAAAACAGCTTTTGTTGTGATTAGCGGGCAAGGGGTTAATGTACTTTTTACTACCTACAGTGACACCATTGGATGTGGTAAAAATTAGACTGCAGTCACAACAACAACCGTTCAGACGAGGATCTTGTTTCATTTATCACAATGGGCTGATGGATCATTTGTGTGTATGCAGCTACTGTACTGCTAATGGGAATGGAAAGCCAGCTACTGCACAAATGTTGGCACAAAGGCTAGCCAGCTGTCCCGTTGCTCCCAATCGTCTGCAGCCCTGGTATAACAAATCCGGACATTTTAATGGGACTATGGTATGTTCAAAACTGTTTGCTTATCAGATTGTTTTTCTATTCTACATGATAAAATGTAAAATAATATTTTTTTAAAAATGTGGATATTTATTTTGTTATTAAATTACTACAAAATATATCCACAATGATAAAGGTTCACATTTATTGAATTGTCCTGTTGGTTTTGTTTTTGTATTTTAACTAACAAATTTAAACTGCTGTTTATAATATATGACAATTTCATATTTTCCCCTTGATTATGAAGGGTTGTGTCTACTGACATCAAGGTGGCAGTACAATATCACCTGCTATGGGAGACCATCCTTATGGGAGACTGACCTACTATGATAGGAGACCAGCCTCAGGGCTCCCCGGATACCTTTTTTTTTAGGTGGGAGAGGGTCTCCACCCCAAAATTTGGTTTCTCCCACCCTAAACAAGTGCACACAGTTAACTGTCCTCATTTTGTCTTTCTTCCAAACTTTGAGAAGTCCTCCCCAAACCTCTTGAGCCTGTAGGAAACCCTGACCTGCTATGGGAGACTGACCTGCTATGGGAGACCACACTTATGGGAGACCGACCTGCTATGGGAAACCACCCTTATGGTTGACCTCTTTAGTTTACCTCTTTAGTTTACCCTTTTTTGTTTGTTTCCCCACCGAAAGGTTAGAATATTTTTAATGTATTGTAGGACCACAAAATAAGTATTTAGCCGAATCAGAAAAAGTAAGCTGATCTGTTTAGTATAAGACATCTTTCATAATTTTAATCACAATATATTTCATGTTTGTAAGGTTTAATATCTTATTTTGGTGTATTCTAAATGTCAAAATGTATTTGTTTTTTTAGGATGCTTTTGTGAAAATTGCACGACAGGAGGGTCTCCCTTCACTATGGAGTGGTCTGCCTCCTACGCTGTAAGTTAGTCAAATTTAAAATATAATCTGTTCTAAAGCCATTATGTTTTAGATGAGCGCGCGCATTACATTTAGTTTTTTCCTGCCCAGCGCGCACAATTGATTTTTACCGATTCCCGATAAAACCCAGTTATTTTCGAGAGATAAAATAACATTCTGAAAAAAAAGTTTATTTCAGGAGATAAAACAAAAATTTCCAGCTGTGTTTTTTTTTGCTTGTTTTTTTCGACGCCCTCATTAACTTTTTGTCAAATAGATCAAAAGTTTTTTTATTTCCTCACCCTCATTAACTTTTCTAGAAATTTGTCCAATGTTTTTTTTTTCCTAAATGTTTTTTTTACCACCCTCCCTCTTTGGATTTTTATTTTTTTCTGATCTAAAACAAAGAAATTAAATATGGTGGCCTTAGTTATCCCTTTAACCTTTTCAGCATGGGATCGTCTTTATACGTCAGAATCTGACGTCTGTAGAGGTCAAATTCTGACGTATGAAGACGGTCCCCACACTGACCGTAGACCCATAACATAGGTATTCAAGTGAAGCGGAAAGAGATAACTAAGACATTTATGATGATTTTAAATTGGAAAAAAAATTGGTCTCCATGGTTTATACAAAAATATTTCGGCGCTGTAAGGGTTAACTTCCTCTGACAAATTTATGCCCCGCGTAGCATGAATCGAATTTATTGGATAAAATATAGTTCGCTCTATTAAAATAAGGATGTTCTCCACTTTCACTTGATATTATACCCTTGCTTATTTCCAGTCAACTTCATATGGAGAATGCTTCACTTTTGTATCATTGTAACCTCCACTTGTTGTCATTTTGTTTATATTTAAGTGTGATGGCTGTTCCTGCTACGATGGTGTACTTCACTCTATATGATCAGCTGAAATATGCCATGGGATTTAGAGAAGGAGAGCACTCAACCCGCTTCATTCCATTACTGGCTGGATCAACAGCCAGAGGTAGGAATACCACAAAAATTGAATTTATGTCTTTCACTTATCTTGTGTTTAATATCATCGCATGGTTTAATTTGTTCAGTATCGCATACAGTGAAAAGCTACACATTTTGGCCAATTGTTGATTAAATTTCAAATTGATTAGCAAAATATTTCATTTTAAATGAATGGGAAAACCCATGGAATGTGGAGCATTCTTGCAAATCGCTAAACAAAATTTTCAAAACAAATTGAACCCTGCATTACTTTTGGTATTTCATTTGATGTTACACTTTGGTATTTCTATGAGATTGTGTAGTTTCGACTTGATGTGAGGTGGGGATTCAAAGCTCAGCGAGAACTAGCCCTCAACTTTTACAACACTTAATTTATTTTTTTCCCTAAATCAAAGAGTTGTTTTTATTTTTGAAATCATCATAAATGTCTTTGTCAGCTCTTTCTGCTTCATTTGAATACCTATGTTATGGGTCTACGACCATTATCTATATTCTGATTCTTTATGTGCGGGATCCTCCTAATGCGCAGGCGATGATTTGAAGAAAACGGGAGATTTTCAAATATAAAATGCCAAAGTAACAAAATTTATCCATATCTATGCTCAAGAACAGACAGCCCAATTTGAAGACCCTATATGTGGCACGTAAATTTCACAAATGACATAAATTTTAAGTCACTGGAAGTATCGCGAGACACAACTTCAAATGACAGACATTTTAATTTAATAGTTCAATTTAACTGTTTCTGTTGTAGCTGGTGCCGTGACCCTTATCAGCCCTCTAGAATTGATCCGTACCAAGATGCAATCTGAGCAGCTGAGCTATCGCCAAGTGGGTGTCGCAGTGAAACAAGCCATAGCAGAAGGAGGTATTCTGTCGCTATGGAGAGGACTCAGCTCCACCATACTCAGGGACGTACCTTTTTCTGGTCAGTTATTCATCTCATCCAAATAGGTCAAATAGATCACCTATAGGTCAAATTCACTTGTCCTGCTAGATTCACATGTATACAGTCTCAAGCAAGTTTATAGCCAAATAGAATTGAACTGAAATCGATTAACCTTTATCCTACTAAGTTAATTTATTTAAATTTCCAGCCACTTGAAGTTGTGTCTCTCTACCGCGACCCACAACTTCAACTGAAAATTGCTCATGTATTTGTTTAATTTAAGCACAAATATATGTTTAGACACACATTTCTTTCCCAATAACAGTGATTTATTCGACTAATAAAACAGATGAAAAACGACAATAGTCGTGATCAGTAGGACAAGGGGTAAAAAAATCTGTTGTAGATGCTCAAGTTATTGATAATGTCTATTTTCCATGAAATAAAAATATTTTTCATCATTTGAAGCTCAGCTTCAAATGAATGAAAACTAAAATTATCTCAGCAAGACATGAAGATTTTGAAACCTATAATTTTATAATTTCAGACAAATCCACGTAAACTAATAACTGTCCGATCTTTTTTGTTCACAATATATGATGGATTGCTCCAACTGTTCATGTTTCGATGTGGATAAGAATTTCAGATTTTACAAATCTACTTAAAAAACTCCTTATTTCAAATACAAAAAGAAATATTGAGAAAACTGTAAACCTGATACTAGAAGTTTTATGGTTATCTTTTTTTCAGCCATCTACTGGTTTTCCTATGAAAATACAAAATCCAGAGCCCTGAATTTTACTGGTAGCACAGTGGCAGGAGTTCCTCACACATTTTTTGCTGGTGCAGTATCTGGTGCTGTAAGTATATGTCCAAAACAAATAGTATGTTTGGATTTATTCAGTTATTTTAAGCCCTACAGCGCTAAAATATTTTTGTATAAACCATGGAGACCAAAGGGCTTTTTAGCTCCCGCCGTCACCGTAGGTGAGCGAAGGGAGCTATGGATTCTACCTCCGTTTTTTTCTGGCCTCTTCTTTTGCCTATAACTTTGTGAGAAAATAAGCTAGGATAACAATTTTTGGTATGTGGGTTACTTCCAGGTGGCTAATGGACGGGTTAAAATATTTTAAATCTGAATTCAATAGGCAAGGTTGCAGAGGAGAAAATGATGATGTGACGGCGTTGGGCCGTTGGGCCGTCCGTAAACAATTCGTTTCCGGAGCATATCTCTGAAAGTACTTGTCCGATGGTCTTCAAATTTTACACACAACACCCCTAGGGGGTCTAGTTGTGCCTTTTGGGGTATTTGAACTTTGACCTACTTCTGGTTCAGAACTATGACCTATTTAGACGTTTTGACGCGCACTTCGTTTCCGGAGCAGATCTCGAAAAGTACTGGGCCGATGACAGTCATATTGCACATACATGTTCTCTAAGGTCCCTAGTTGTGCCTTTTCAGGTTTTTGGACCTTGACCTGGAAGTTGACCCAGCACTTTGACCTAATTTATAACATCGGTAAATCCGACTGAAAGATTTTGCGGAATATCATGAAAACCGCTCAAGATAGCTACACCATTACTATAAAACAAATTGTGAGGTTCCAGGAGAGGATGCATCTTGAAAAATTTCAAGTTGATAAAATCAAAAATGGCCGCCTATCGGCCATTATTCACCTCGACAGGCCTGATATTGCGGAATATCATGAACACCGCTCAAGATAGCTACACCATTAATAACAAATAAATTGTAAGGTTTCAGGAGAGGATGCATCTTAAAAAATTTCAAGTTGATAAAATTCAAAATGGCCGCCTATCGGCCATTATTCACCTCGACAGGCCTGATATTGTGGAATATCATGAAAACTGCTCAAGATATCTACACCATTACTATAAAACAAATTGTAAGGTTTTAGGAGAGGATGCATTTTGAAAAAAATCATTTTGTCCAAGTTCAAAATGGCCGCCAATCGGCCATTATTCACTTTCACATGGCCGTTATTTGGTAAACCGTGCTAGATGGCTAGACCATTACTATAAAACAAAATGTGTGATTTCAGGAGAGGATGCATCTTGAAAAAATTTGACTCGATAAAATTCAAAATGGCCGCTTATCGGCCATTATTCACTTTCACATGGCCGATATTTGGTCAACCGTGCTAGATGGCTGGACCATTACTATAAATCGAAATGTGAGATTTCAGATGAGGATGCATCTTGAAAAAGTGTGACTTGATCAAATTTAAAATGGCCGCCTTTTCGGCCATTATTCATTTTCACATGGCTGATATTTGGTAAACCGTGCTAGATGGCTAGACCATTACCTGATTACTATAAAACAAAGTGTGAGTTTTCGGGGGAGGATGCACCCTGAAAATTTTTAACTTACGAATTCAAAATGGCAGACAATCAGCATTATTTACCTCGATAGGCCTGATATCAGGTAAACCGTGCTAGATAGCTAGACCATTACTATAAAACAAAATGTGACGTTTCGAGAGAGGATGCCTTTCAAAAACTTTCGACTCAATCGAATTCAAAATGGCCGCCTATCGCCACTATTTACTTTCACATTGCTGATATTTGGTAAACTGTGTTAGATAGCTGGACTATTACTATAAAACAAAATGTGAGATTACAAGAGAGGATGCATCTTGAAAAAAAATGACTAGATCAAATTCAAAATGGCCGCCTATTGGCCATTATTCACTTTCACATAGCCGTTTTTTGGTAAACCGTGCTAGATGGCTAGACCATTACTATAGAATGAAATGTGAGATTTCAGCTGAGGATGCATCTTGGAAAATTTCGACTTGGATCAAATTCAAAATGGCCGCCTTTAGGCCATTATTCACTTCCACATGGCCGATATTTGGTAAACCGTGCTAGATAGCTAGACGATTACTATAGAATGAAATGTGAGATTTCAGCTGAGGATGCATCTTGAAAAATTCTGACTCGATCATATTCAAAATGGCCCCCTATCGGCCATTATTTACTTTCACATGCACAATATTTTGCAAACTGTGTTAGATGTTAGTCCATTACTATAAAACAAAATTTGAGGTTTCGGGGGAGGATGCACCCTAAGTTTTTGACTAATTTATATCGAACTCAAAATGACCCTAAATCAGCTATTAGTTACCTCGATTGGCCTGATATCGGGTAAACCGTGCCAGATAGGTAGACCATTACTGGGATACTGATTAGGATCTTTAATTTCAATGGAGGTTTGCAATCTCTGACAGACTGTTTAGTTCTTATCTTACTCTTAGACTGGGCTTCTTAGACCTATTGTCTTGCGTCTTGTTGACCTAGCTTAGGACAACATTAAAAACCCTACACAAAATTGCTTAAATCAAATTCTAATTCGTCGCGGGAGCTCCTGGACTTATGTAGTCTTGTTCAATTTGAAATCATCATAAATGTTACCTGTTACCACTTCATTTGAACACCTAAGTTATGGGTCTACAGCTGTAATAAATATTTTAATTCTTTCAGTGCTGGGACTGTCTTTAGACGTCCCCGCGCTGAAAGGGTTAATCTTTACTTGTGGTGGTGTAAAGAGGATTCAAAAATAAATAGTATTTTTGGATTTATTCATATATTTTAACCCTTCTATAGCTAAGCACTGATTACTATAGTTGTTTTTAATTTGTTTTACTAGCCGTTTAAATAACAGTTATTGGGAACAAAATTTGTGTCTATACATTAAGATTTGCTAATGTTTCGTCTCAAATTAAATAAATGTGAGTAATTTACACCCACTTGAAACTGTGGGTCACTGTAGCGAGACACAACTTCTAGTGGCTGAAAATTTAAATCATTTAACTTTGTGATTTAAGGTTTGATTACCTCAAGTACACCAAGTTATATAAAATTACACCAGACGCTGAGGATCAATTTATCATTTTACTGTTCTTGTTCCATTTGCTGTTATCATTTTCTCATACATAATGAAAACAGATTTTTCAAAGGGTGGCTCCTATCAAATCGAACACATTACAAATATTTTGGCATACAATGTACAATGTTTGATAATTGTATAGAGGCAATCCGGTGAGATTTGGAGTACGCTAATTTGATTTAATATGTGACCAGCTATTAGTATGCTAATTTGCATGCAAAATTTTCACCGGCGGGTCTTTCATTATTTTTCTCTCAATGATATTTCACTTGATAGTTTAATAATTTCATTGCCAACCATCTGCTTGCCTACTTTAAAAGATGAGGTTGTATTCTAAATTAAGACCAATGGCTTCCTTGTTTACACCAATGACCATTATTTGTCATTGACTTGAAAAGTACCGGAAAGTGCTTTTTTTGCATTTTTATATTACCCCATTCATATGAAATATGTAGTAAGGTCTCATATACTCACATTCAAGAATAAAAAAAATGTCTAGGTAACCCTTGTGATGCTAAGACTGTATACCGTAATTACCGGACGATACCGCGCTACTTTTTTTTTTTTGAGCTCTTGCGCGATATAAAACAGGTGCGCGATATATGATTCTTGATCACTGATTAATCTGTCTGACATGTCTGATCGCTCAGACGAGAGCACTGAGCTGTGAAAGGTCAGTAGTTTTGTCATCGCGTTGGCGCCGTTAAGACCTATACCGTGAGTGTAGCCTCATTGACGCGTGTATGAACACGGCTTATTAGGCAGGGTAGAGTACGAACGGATTAGTTATGTCATGTCACTTTTCACTGTTACTCTCGGTCAGAAGGATTAACTGCTCAATAAACTGACATGCTAACATTGTACAATACATCATTATAAACACATTGGAGATTTTCTAGCGGCCGATAGTATGTCATGATGATTGATAAATATTTAAGCCTACGTGTTAGCATGTAATATAACTGCACATCCATGCATGCCTATGTACATACCCAGCAAACACGAGACATTGACCCAATGTTGTTTTAATGTGGGCCACCGTCTTCGACTTCAGCCCAACAATAAAACAACATTGGAACAATGCTTCCTGTTTACTGGGTACGCATACACCACACGGGACGATGCCACGTGCGTTACTGCCCGCGCCAACGACTGGAGTCTAGACGACATTCATCCGTGGCCCGTGGCTGTAAAATTTCACACCCACAATGCAGCAATCACCTGATTACGATCTGGCGGGGATATGTGTATTGGCTACTAGCTGGTACTCGCGTGGCCGAATGACGATCCCTGACGTACAGAAACGTGCGTAGGCCTATATTCGTGTTAATTACGTGAATCTATTGAACCGCAACACCATGAAAACGTTTAACTAAACATTCAAGAACTGTTAATTATTATTATTATATTATGATAATACTAAACACGATCTAATATAGGCCTATCCAGGACCCAAGCCGTCACAGATCAATCTTACTAACACACCATTAGTAGCCGAGTCACGGCGATATTTTAAATTGCGCTGTAAATAACGAGTGCGCGGTGTGTAAGGCTCAAGCACTAAGAAAGGCCTATTTTGACCTTTTGCGCGGTATAGACCAGCGCATGGTATCGTCCAGCAAGTACGGTATATGTTTCAAGCTAATTTCAAGTAAAATACCACTAAAATTTGTGATATATCTTGTACTATATGCTCAGCTAATCAAATAATTCAATTTGGCAGATGTCTCTATTTTTGTGGGTGGGACCATTGGCCACAGCCACCTTGTTATGGTTGTCTAAACACAATTTTGGGACAAAAAGTGACGTCACGTCATTCATAAAACCTGTAGACAGGCGCATTTCATTCATGAAAAGACCATTTCCGGGGATGGCCTCAAATATTCCTGGTACAATGAGCATCTTCACACGATTTCACATCTGACTGTATGGACTTTTGAAATGGTCCATTGTTATCTATAGTAGACCCGTGCCATATTTGGTTATGTGTGAGAGGGCAGGGTGATCATGAATATTAATTAGCCTTGGAGATTGAGGACAGTCTCACCACCCCTCCATGAGCCCACAATCCCATCAGACACGAGGCGTTGGCCCAATGTTGGGTCAGCATCGTAGACGTTGGGCCAACGTAATCCTGACATTGGGCCAGCAAACAAGAATCATTGATCCAATGATGTTTTAATATATATTGGCCGCTGCTGAAAACGCTGCGCCAACATTTAAACAGCATCGGGTCAATCTGTTGTCAACACGCTCTCTTGTTAAGGAACTGACCAGGGGGGTGGTGTACTTGCCGCAGGGCCAAGACAACACTGAATACATACCCAGCAACTACGATGCGTTGACCCAATGCCAATACAATGCTATGCCTATGTCACGGACAATTGGCCGACATGAAATCATGTTGTGAGTCTGTTGGAGACTTAGGCTACATTATTATACAGACACACGGTCACCATGTGCTCAAGCACTCTTTGCCGCCAGACTGCTGTGTATATGCCTACTGTATCCTCACAACAGGTCTACATCATGCTGCTGACTACTGGGAAAACAACACATTAAGCATGTGATGATTTAATGTTGGGCCAGCGTTGTGGACGCTGGGTCAGCGTTCACACGACACAGGGACAATGTGCTGTGTCTGTTGAAAAGGCGGGTTACTGGTATATTCTGGGAAGGAGGGGTAGATTCTGGGAGCGTCGCATAGAGTTGTTGAAAAGGGGGGTATATTCTGGGAGGGGTGGATTCTGGGAGGGTAGCATAATATTATAGTTCTTGAAAAGGGGGGTATATTCTGGGAGGGAGGGGTAGATTCTGGGAGGGTCGCATATAGTTGTTGAAAGGAGGGGTATATTCTGGGAGGGAGGGGTAGATTCTGGGAGGGTCGCATATAGTTGTTGAAAAGAGGGGTATATTCTGGGGGGGGAGGGGTAGATTCTGGGAGCCAACTACACTTCACATAATCACAATAAAGGGGGGTAGATCCTGGGAGGGAGGGGTAGATTCTGGGAGCCACCGTAATATACCCCAGGGGTATAGTTCAGGATCTACCCCGGGGTAGATTCTGGGGTGCCCACAATCTACCCGGGTATAATCTGGGAGGAGGGGGGGGGGGTATATTTCAGACTTTACACCGGGATGACAAGATCATCTATGTATGGAAGCTGCAATTTCATTGTGGTTACGTCAGACAGCTATCGCAGCCTACGGCATATTGAACAAATACCAGAAAACACGAGATCCAATGACGGATTATCGTTGGTTTTATGTCTGCGACGCTGGCCCAACCTTAACCCAACATTGGTTCAACATCTCGATCGTGTTTGCTGGTATACTACTACTATACACTGTCACAATGTAGCATAGGCCTTAGCTGTTATTGTGTAATACTTAGGGTTACCTTCATATCCCCCTCGCCCCACAATCCTCGACCCATAGCCCCTCAACCCACAACCCCCTCGACCCACAACCAAGCTGAATTACCCCCTCTAACCCGAGAAGTTGAAAATATGTGAATTCTAGTCTATAGGGCCTAATCGTATAGGCCCAATTTGTCTCTTTGTTATTTATAGGCCCTACATCAATGAATGTCATAATTAGGGCATAATATATTTTGTGTCACAGGTCTATCATGTCTATAGGCCTATCCGAAATGCGTGCGGCGTTTACAAGTCAAAGCATCCCTGTGCAGACAGGTTACTTTACCCCAACGTCAATTTTGTACCAGCTGCTGAGATGCTGGTCCAGTATTGAGACTGCATTGAGTGAATTTCACGTGTCAGTGCATGTGTTGTCTTTGATGCCGCAACAGCGCAGGTTTCCGACACTGGAGTCATAATCTTGAAATTTTCACATGCTCACCCTCTGCAAAGTAGGGTCTATACCTGTAGGCCTTCAAGGTCACATATAGCATAGGTGTCTGTTTTGTAATTCGGGATATGAGTCCTATGGTGGAAGCCCTACCCTAACAGTAAGGCCTAATATTCGGCTAATTTCAATATTGGTCTACTGTGTATGACACTGATCCGTCATTGAAGGAGCATTAGCTCAAGGCCCCGTCTTTGTATTGAAATGGTCACATATAATATGCCACATCCCTCAGCTCGAACCACATGAGGCCTTTGGCCCTAGTTCATATTTAACACTATTTTTCATTCATTTAAAGCTGAAAATTGCGTTACTAATTCCAAATGAGTTCAAATGAATGTAAAATGATCACTAACAATTCTGCAGTAGTACAAGGGTTAATAAACAATAGCTATTTTATGCTTTTAACCTTTTTGTGAACTTTGACTCACTACTTTCTGCTCAACATATTTTGGGTGGTGTACAGCCTTTTCAAATGACTTGATCAAGATAACTATTATCAGCTGATTTGTTTCAGATTGCTGCCACCGTGACCACACCTTTTGATGTCGTAAAAACACAGCAACAAATAGAATTAGGTCAAGCGGGATCATTTAAACGTGAGTATTGTGTCATTTAAATTTTTTTAACCCTTTACCTGCTCATGACACATTTGCACAAGAAATCACTTTTTAAATTTTAAACTGTATGCTGACTCATCTGCTTGACATCAGCCACATTACACTTTTTTCTGAAGACCCCAAATGCCCAAAATAATTGCTGGACTATATCACGCACTGGTCTATACCGGGCAGAAGTTCAAAATATCGCAGTGACTCGGCAGTAGCCAATGCTAATGGAGTGTTAGTAAGATTGATTTGTGATGATTCGGGTCCTGGATATATTAGTTTGTGTTTAGTATTATTGAAATATAGGATAAAAATAATAAACAATTAATACTTTCATGTTTAGTTAAATGTGTTGCGGTTCAATAGAGTCACGTAATTAACATGAATATACGCACGTTTCTGTATTTAAGGGATTGTCATTCGGCCACGCGGGAACTAGCTAGTAGCCAGTACACACATACCCCCACCAGACGGTAATCAGGTGATTGTTGCATCGAAGGTGTGACATTTTACAGCTAAGGGCCGCGGTTAACCTGCAAATAATTTACCAGCGCATATCGTCTTTAAATGTTTTATGTCAGTACGACGCTATATACAATGAACGTTGATGGAATTAAGTCGGCAAAATATAGACCTACGTTAATACCGGTATAAAAACGTAACAAATAAATTTCACATAGTGGGCAAATTTTCAAAACTGCAAGCCCCAGAATGTCATCTAGACTCCTGCCTCGGGCGCGCCAGTAAAGCATGAGGTATCGTCCTGTGTGGTGTATGTGTATGTACATAGGCCTGCATGGATGTGCAGTTTGGAGACATGCATGTATCTGTATTACGCGCTAATATGTTGGCCTAGATATTTATCAATCATCATGACATACTATCGGCCGCTAAAAAATCCCCAGGGTCTTTTTAATGATGTATTGTACAATGTCAGCGTGTAAGTTTAATAAGCAGTTAATCTTTCTGACAGACAGTAACTGTGACATGACACAACTAATCCGTTCATACTATACCCTGCTTAATGAGCCATGTTCACTCTTGCGTCAACGAGGCTACACTCACGGCATAGGTCTTAACGGCGCCAACGCGATGACAAAACTTCTGACCTTTCAAAGCCCAATGCTCTGGCGCAGGAGCTCTATAAAAAAAATAGCGCGGTATAGTCCGGTAATTACGGTACTGAAAAACATCAAATTTTGTTTTTAATAATAGTAAAATTATGTTACATAACTGCGATTTAGACCATATAAATAATCAGTATTCCCTTTCAAAGAATCTGAATTATCTCATTTTCTGAAAAATGCACGACGTAACTGATTTTGGAGAGATTGATCACATATAATTTTCACTCAAAATTTTTGCAGCAAACTCAAAAACAAAACTGAATTTGTACCATAACCCAACTTAAAATTTGTTATGTTAAAAAAGCTTCCCACAGGATTTTATTTTAATCTTTGATCAACCCCAATAAAAGTGGTTTTGATGGATTAAAAAGTAAAATATTTTTCTGTCGTAACCTGACGCTCATCTGCACAAAATGTGGTTCCTTATTCTCCTGGAGAATATAACTAGGCTTTGCCGATATGCCAGACAACATGGTATAATCATGTAGATATTTTTTATTATCTTGCTATGCTTGAATAATAATGGTAGATTTTGATTTCAATGTTGATTTTCAGGAACAAGGGGTACAGTAACAATTATGAGACAGCTTTATAATCAGAATGGTGCCAGCTCATTATTTGCAGGTAAATATCATTGCAACCTTCTTTATACAATTGATATGTGTTACACAGGTTTGTATTAGGATGACATTTAAATCAGTTATCTGATTATTTGCAATTGTACATTTAGCATTTCAGACTATGACCATTTAAGCTGCATTTTCACATTTCAGTGCCACATGGCATATTTGAATAAAATTCATGCACTACCCAACTACACAAGACGTTGAACCTATGTTGTTAAAATGTTGGACCATCGTCTGTGACGCTGGCTCAACATTATAACAACATTTGCTCAACGTCTCATGTTTGCTGGAAACACATGGTATAATGTCACAATGAATACATTCTTTACCTCCCAGTTGAGATACACTTTCACAAACATTTTTAATCATCTTGATGAATAAATATAATATCTGGCAGCCAGAAGGGATAAAAAAGCCATCCCAATATAGAAAATCAGGTTATGTCTCTAAACTAGATGAGAAATTAATGAAGACTTACTACCTTGACTACTGCCTCTCAGTTCACTGTTTTATTTTGTGTTGCAGGCCTTGCCCCGCGTTTGTTGAAAGTCATTCCTGCTTGTGCCATCATGATCAGCTCTTATGAGTTTGGTAAAGCTTTCTTCAGGACTTTAAATGAGGAGAAAGCTTTTACGAATAGGTAGCAATGAATACAGGATAGATCACGTACGGTTCACTTGAACAGTATTATTAATATGCAATTGTGGCATCAATGTTCACATCATGGAATATGAAAACATAATCTGACCTTCATCTTGTGTGATGTTGTCAGGTCCTTTCTCTTCTTGGCACTCATGAAAGAGGATGGAAAATGAACTTCACAAGTTGTATCTTGGTCAGGATATGTGAGAAAGCCATAAAAACAAATCACTAGACACATCAATTTTTCATCTCTCTTATTGGAGTTAAAATGATGTAGTGACTACAAATTTCAGATAAATAGATCCTGCTAAGTTAATTTATTCAAATTTTACTCTCTTGAAGTTGTGTCTCGCTACTGCGATCCACAAATTCAGATGAGTGGAAATTACTCATATTTGTTTAATTTGAAATCTATCCGCTGCAAATCCTGAAACATTTTGTTTCTAATGTCAATGATTTGATCAACAAATTAAACAAATTAAAAGCGACAATAGTGATCAGCAAGATAAGGGATAATGTGCTACACAAACCACCAGCTTATGGGGGTGAAAATCAATGTGAATTGATATTATGTCTCTCTGGAGCAACAAGGAGGTGTTTCGCCGCTCAGAGTAACCAGGAGTCACGGTAGCAAATCAAATTACTTGGCGCTTGCATTAGCTGTATTTATGGGTGGATGTCCCAGTCAACAACAAGCTAAGTCTCATGTGTGTTGCAACCATCAATGATCCAACTTGTCTCTTGGCTATTTGATCTACAATTCACTCTATGAACAACAGCATGCTTATCGGCTATATTGAAGTGATTGTTTCAAGCAACGACATGCTAAATGCTTTTTAGATAATTATCTCTCCCCGGCAACAACATGCTAACTAAAAAATCACAAGTTGTATTGAATCAATTATCTGGAAAACAATTGGCTGAGTTTCCTTTTTTAAGCAATTTTCCGGACAACAATATCCTAACTCACAATACTAATTATAATATAATATTGTGCTTTGCAACCTTGTTGTTTGCAATGTTTGTGTCATCTGATGTTTGACTGATTTTCAACTAAGCTCCTTGTTGCTCCAGAATGATGAGACAGACGATTACTCAACTTTATGAATACTGTAGATCTGGTAATTTTCGCGTGTTTAGTTTTTCGCAAATTTGTGATTTTGAGACTATTTACGAAGTCTAGAATTTGCGAATTATCAATTTTGATGATAGGTAGCGCTCATAATAATATTTTTTGCGAGATTCTTGAATTCGCGAATTTGTCCTCTTCGCGAAAATAAAACCTCACGAATATTACTAGATCTACAGTATGTAGTGCTAAAAATGGAATATAAGTCTGAAAATATTCTTATTATTTAGGTGCATCTTCAGAGTTAGCTGAGCATACGTATGTGAGACATCATTTCTCAAAAGGTTAACCAACTGAGGTAAATGTCTTATTGTACTGGACTACCTATTTATCGCTTTCAGAATAAAGGTTCTGACAGAAAGTCATTTACCCTCATGTGCTTTACTTGGACATAATTGAGAGATATATTGAGACAGCATCCTTCTGAAAAGAACTCTCACCCACACCAAATGTTCATCCAATGTTCAGTTTATTGATGGTTAAACATTAAAAAAACATTGGATCAATGTGTTAGTTTTTAAAAAAATTATATTAAAATTGTTCATTTAATTATTTACATTTAACTGTACAGGAGATACATGTAGCGCTTTGCAAGAATGCTTCACATTCCTCTGGCTTTTTCTATCATTGTTGTTGAAATATTTCCCAAATCAATTCCTAAGTTTAATCAGCAATTGGCCAGCAAACTGGACCCTATCGGCGCTAGAAAGGTTATGTTTTTGCTCTTGTTGGTTGGTCTGCCTGTCACTCTGTCTGTCTGTCCGTCGGATTACTTGAAAAGTAGTGAACGGATTTGCATGATGCTTGCATCAGAGGTGTGTTTCGGGCCAAGGAACAAGCAGTTTAATTTTGGGGATGATCCGGTTTACCATCCGGATGCAGAATCCAGATTATGATCCAGCTAACATGGATCGATGGTTAAGTACTGTTTTGATATACTTCTATTGAAGTTTTCTTTCGACGTCATAGTTTCGCAACTGTTTTGAACTGTTACTAGACACACCCACCTTTATGAATGAATGAATTAGGTTGAATCTTTGACGTCATAATTGATCATCTACTGTGAATTTTACCACCCACTTTATGAATGAATCCATTACGATAGATTTTGGAGGCTTGGTGCACAAATGGCCTAATGTCACAAAGTGGGAATGAGCCGTCCCTAGGCAGTGCCTATATCATATTATATCTTGGGTCGATGACATATCCATTAAATTTTGTGAATGATCCGGATTAAGATCTGGATGCAGGATCCGCATTTCGATAAAAAATTTTGGCAGAGGTTTGCAGTCTCTGACTGACTGACTATCCAGTTCACAAAAATGTTTCTCTCTATATTTCACTTGTTTACAATTTAAATTTAAATGAGTGAAAGAAAAACAGATAATATCACCTCATCAATTTATTGTGAATATTCAGTGTTCATACCTGTACTTGAAAACATTGAAAGCACTTAAATTCTACAAAAACAATCGAAGCATTGAAAGTGCTTGAAAAATGGGATATTTAGCAATACAAGAAGTACTAGAATGTCCTTGAATTTTAGCAAAAAAGGATCCACATTGAGAATACTATAGTGATATTTATTGTTGTCTGTGTATTATTTTATTCTGCCATGGGAAAGTTGCCTACAGTATGAACTTATTCTGTTATATTAATGTTGCTTCCACTCTTTTAATCGGACTTTAAAAAATGTTTTTGTGGTCATTGAAAATCCTTGAAAATTGTGTTCTTGAATTTTGTCATTGTGCTGAAGATGTATGAATCCTGAATATTGTCTCATACCGTGCTAAATGTCAAGTACTGTATGCCACTCTGAGAAGTTACCTTATATTAGGTAAACCTAGATAGACCACATATTTTACATGCTTGTCATGTGTCACTTCATTGATTTGGGCGGGGGCCCTAGGGTAGTGGTTAGCACCGCTGCCTTGCACGCCAGAGTTCGGGGTTCGGTTCCCGGTCTCGGCGGTTTCAAAGAAACAAAAAATGTTTCTTCCCCATCCACGTGTGAAAGTCAGTATTGTGGGGAGCCTCCGTGACCGAGAGGTAGCCTCCTCGGCCTCAGACCGCCAGGGCTCGAATTTCGAATCCTGTGTCTGGAGGACAGTGTCATCTCAATCATCTCACCATCCAGTTTAGCCTATATGTGCACAAAGGTGGCCTAAAGCCCGATTCATTTCATTTACTTCATTGATTTATTGTGAATATTCAGACTTTCTACAGGTGCTTGAAAACAATGAAAGCACTTGAATTCTACAAAAAAGTGTTTGGAAAATGGGATTTTTACAAAAAAGTCCTTAAATGTCCTTGAATTTTGACAAAGGATCCACATTTAGAACACCATTGTGATATTTACATTGTCTGTGTATCATTTTGTTAGGTCATAACAAAGCTGCCTACAGTATACAATTATTTTGTTTTATTAATGCTGCTTTCAGTCTTTGAATTGGGCTTTAAAAAATGTTTTTGTGGTTTTTGAAAATTTTGTCCTTTAATTTTGTCATTGTACTGAAGACGTATGAATCCTGAATATTGTCCCATCCCGTGGTAAATATACGACACTCTCAGGAGTTAAAAAAATATATTTTAACCCGTAAAGGGACGAATGCTTTCACTTTATATAAAAAAACACGGTTTTAGCTGCACATCATATTATACCACACTCTGATTGCAATTATAGGGGACGGGTGCAATTTCACAATGTGTGGAATGTAAATATGGCAAATTAGTAACTCAAAGTTATATAAATTGCAAATAATATGATTATTTTATCTTGAATGAAATTTTTTGTTGAGTCTGTATCGTTTTGTTGAAGATTGTTATGTGTTTAATTTTGACCACTTATTATGTCTGGTATGATTTTGTTCAATTTTGTCATACAGTAGAACCTGCTATGAGCAGCCACTTTTATGAGCAGCCAACTTCCTAAGGGAGGCCACTTGGTCATTCCCCAAAATGTCATTTTGTAAAAAAATGAACCTCCTATGAGTAGCCACCGGTTTTCCTGTGTCGCAAGGGTGGCTGCTCGTAGCAGGTTCTACTGTACTTAATTTATGAACAGTTTGTTCGGTGGTTTAAATACGATTATGTGTTTTTAATCTTACAATGAGTATATTTTGTTATCCCCACCTGTTTCATTTATAATAATGCGTTCAAAATGTAGGCTACAAATGAGTTCTACAGTATGTTTCACCAGATCCTGGAAGTAGCCTTTTTTCAATTTCCTCTGTTGCTGTTTAAATTTTTTTAACAAAATTTTTCTCTGATATTTTTTCCATCTTTCCCCAACATCCCTGAAAATTTAGTGCAATTTTTTTGTGTTTTATCAAAGTTAGACCATTTATCCAAATATCCAAAATTACCGCTTTTATTTCACCATTACAGTGAAACAAGAATTATATTACATGCCAAATGGTCTAGCTTACAAAATAGACAACGAAATTCTACCAAAGTTTCAGCGATATTTGGGGAAGATGAAAAAATAATCCACGAAAAATTTCACACAAATAGTTTGAATATCGACTGAGAAAATTGAAAAAAGGCCACTCCCAGCATTTGGTGAAACAGACTAGTGTACAGGCCATCACATATTGGTGAAGATTATGCTGTTTTAGCATTGGGCCAGAATCTATGAAGCTGTGCCAATGGTGATTCAGTGTTGGGTCTATTTTAATTCAGAATTTCCAATTCAGTCTCCAGCCTAAATATTTCTTTTCAATACACGTACATTAAACTAATTTATGTTGATGGACTAACTACTACTTCAGGGTTTGATAGCTGATATGAGAATATGCCTATTCCTGAATAGCAATAATTACTCATTTCATGGCAGGCCATAGTAAATATATAGCCAGATCTTTTGTGGCATACCTGAAAGGCTTTTTAAGATCAAGCTATGCTACCACGCTTGGCTAAGTAATTCTAAAATTTGTATTCAGTATCAGAAACCATATATTACCTCAAAAGCTATATATTTGTGTGAAATTTTCAGATTCAATATTACACCTAAAACTATAGTGACTGTGGGGCCTATCATAACGTGCTGAAAGGGCTAAATAACACTAAAGTGGAGAAAATGTTTTGGTATATGCTCGGTGCATATTTTTTTTCATCTAAAACTGCAATTCCAGCTTTAAATGGATAAAATAGTAAAGTTTACACCTTTGTTCGCCCATATACCTGTACACTTCAACCCTTAAAGCGCTGAATTATTTTTGTAAAACCATGGAGACCAAAGGTGTTTTTTTCAATTTGAAATCATCATATGTCTTAGTTAGCTCTTTCCTATTTATTTGAATACCTATGTTATGGGTCTACGGCCAGTAGAAATATTTTTATTCTTACAGCGCGGGATCGACTTTAGTCGTCAGAATCATTCTGACGCCTAAAGTTGATCCCCGTGCTGTAAGGGTTAAAGACCGCCCATGTTCACCAAAGTGTCCTTACAACATTTAACTCAGTAAGAAACTTAAAAATTAGTACTAGGTGTAATTTTTATTGTCACTGTTAATTTATTGATTGTATTTTACCTTCCTGGAGAAAATATTTTGATAAAGTATGTTTTCAGTCCTTACGTTTGTTCCAGCAATTTAATGTATATTTTTGCTTTGTTCGTTATGTATACACTTGATCCAATCAAATGTCATAAATATATATATATATTACCATATTGTGTTTGTTATTCTGAGTTATTATATAATAAGAAACAGTGAATTCTAGATCCGATCACAATTTCTTACAATATGGCTCATTTGTAAGATTTGGCCCTTTTATGCATACACAAGCTTGTTTCGTCAATGCTGTACTCAACACAGCAAATGTCAGGTATGATCTCTGCAATCTTCATTTGGGATTGAATTATCGTTGAGGTTGAATTATCTTTAAAATTCTAGGGAAATAGATGTTTCGTGTTACTGACTTACAGTACTTTTGGTCATTTGCTTTTATCAAGTTTCATGTTTTGAACGTGTTTTTCTTATTGATACTACATTTGTTCTAAATAACTGATTTAGTATTCTTTTGGTACTATAGTTTAAGCCAGTTTGGGTTTCTATGATGCTGTTCTTCTTCGTGCTGTATCAGGCTACTTAAGTCTCCACCCACTATGTGGTGGTGGAGACTTAAGTAGCCGGAACAACAATGTTTTTGTCCGCCCGCCGCCACCGCATTTTGTTTCTGCTCTCACTAGAAAACCCCTGCTCAAATTATTTCCAAATATTTGCAGTATGATACTGGCCCTGGGGAATTTGCCCTGTAGTTTTTTTGTCGTTTTTCAGCTTTTTCAACAAAATCCAAGATGGCCGCCAAACTCCTATGTCACTCTCTAGAGCTTGAATCGCTTCATGGATTTGTTTCATGTTTGGTTTAGTTTTTGTGATTCTGATGGTACAAACTTTTTTTTACGTTTTAGAATTTTTACGTTTTAGAATTTTAGCGAATATTTCAGTTTTGTTCATTTTGGCTATCATCAAAATTTGTTAATTTAGCTATACATTCCTGCTCGGATTATTTCTAAATATTTACAGGGTGCATATTGGTCCTAAGGAATTTGCCCGGTAATTTTTTTTTTGCGTTATTCAGCTTCAACTAAATCCAAGATGGCCGCCAAAATCCTATGTCGCTCTCATGAACCGCTTTTTGGATTTTTTTCATGTTTGGTTCAAAGGAAAGACCTCACCCTGGACATGTGCTGATTAGTTTTTGGTGTGATTCTGAATCTGATTTTTACGTTCCAGAATTTTAGCGGATATTTCAGTTTTGTTCATTTTGGATATCATCAAAATTTGGTAATATAGCTATACACCCCTGCCCGGATTATTTCTAAATATTTGCAGTATGCATATTGCCCGATAATTTTTTTTGGCGTTCTTCAGATTTTCAAACAAAATCCACGATGGCCGCCAGATGGCTGCTCATTTTGGCTATTAGCAAAATTTGTTAATATAGTTATACAGCTCAAATTTATCTTTTGGGTATGCTCACTGGCCCTGAGAAAATTGTCAGGAGAATTGTTTTTCTTTTTTCAATTAAGTTCAAGATGACCGACTAATCACATGTTACTCTCTGAGTCTCAAGAGCTTGAACTGCTTCACCGATTTGTTCCAAGGAAGCAGCTTGATTTGTTGATTACATTTTGGTGTGATTCTGACATCACAATTTTGCGTGGTTTAGATAAAAAAAATTGGTGACAGTACTATACGTATTTCTCAATAATTAATGTATTTTGGGTGCTAAATCTATGTGGGGCGGGTGGAGACGCAAGCTTTGCCCTCAGGCAAATCTAGTTATTTTGTGGGAATAGCGTCTCACCCGTTTCGAAACTGCTCGGGTTTACAACTACTGACGAGCGGCCGTTGCCCGTACAGCCTCGTTTTGAATAGCTCTGCCGCCAAACCGACAGCGCACCACTTATTCCGCAGGCACTGAGCTGAAAGGCCTGAGCCGTATGGCGTGAGGTCTGTTTGGGATTGTGTACACAGTCAAATGTCTGGAATATAATAAAGAGAGAATGAACAGAAGCAAGAGTTAAGAAAGTTATACACTCACCGTTGCCAAGACGTCAGATTGAATTATTAGGTTCGGTGGTGGCAGTTGCCGGTACGCCAACTTGCCGTCCCCCCAGACAACCTACACACGATATCAGTAACGCCCTAGCACCCCACACGATAATTTGACTAATTCTAATGACATTTGGTGCAATTTTTATTTTGTTTGCTTTATGTGTGCCTTTTGTATGTAAGGTCACATTTATAAACCCAGAACTATTTTCTGGATTGTCACAAAATTTAGTGAAATGACAATTTGAATGTTTTTAGGCCTAAACCTTCTCGCATAGTTAAATGACAATGACTTGTATGAATATTTTAGGGCACCTTTACTTCGGCTTATTTTTATTCTTACAGCGCAGGATCGACTTTAGTCATCAGAATCATTCTGACGCCTAAAGTTGATCCCCGTGCTGTAAGGGTTAAAGACCGCCCATGTTCACCAAAGTGTCCTTACAACATTTAACTCAGTAAGAAACTTAAAAATTAGTACTAGGTGTAATTTTTATTGTCACTGTTAATTTATTGATTGTATTTTACCTTCCTGGAGAAAATATTTTGATAAAGTATGTTTTCAGTCCTTACGTTTGTTCCAGCAATTTAATGTATATTTTTGCTTTGTTCGTTATGTATACACTTGATCCAATCAAATGTCATAAATATATATATATATTACCATATTGTGTTTGTTATTCTGAGTTATTATATAATAGTCAGGGCCCATTTTCGAAATTTCTGACTTGGTAAGGCATTTTTTAGTAGAATTTGGCATGCAGTTGTTCTTACACCATTTGGGAACGCTGATTCCAAATCTGCCCCATGCCAAGCTATATTTTGTGTTTTTCCTACTCAAAATTCAAAAACAAAATGGCCGCCAAAATTAGTAAAAATGTCGCAACTTTATATCACGGCTTGGCTTACAATGAACATAAAACATCATTTCGGTGTATTAAAACCCACCTGAGCAACATACTTAAAGTCCCCTGAATTTCATCTTGTGCGTTTGCCGCTAGAGGACAAAATCCAAAATGGCCGCCACTGCAAGGCAATGTGCTATAACTCTGCTTCCAAATAACGTTGAGATGTGTTTTTGGTGTCTACATATAGGTTTCTAGCACCCGAGAAATCAATTCAAAGCCGTGATAACATCTATTAGCAATATTTCACAAAGTTATAGGGGGAAAACAAATGTTGCGCCAGGAAAACGACACATCGTAGGACAGTGTAATAATAATGATTTATTTAATAAAGTAATTATTTTAAATTTAGAAGCCGAGGGAAACAAACGTAATATCCGGCATGTTGTAAAAATGTTCAGACTATTGACAAAACATATTTTATGATTGTTGATCACTGTCCGGCACTAGATAACCTGTCGCTCACCATATATCCGTTTTAGGCCTATCAGTATGTGACCTATGTGATATCCATCTGCATCGTGTTTTTACAGTACCGTAAGGAAGAAAGTAACAATTTAAATGTGTGTTGGCCACGGGTGGCACCCTCCTGCCCAAACCCTGTACTAGGGTTAAGCAAAACATGAAGTTAATCCATCAAGGTGGTCTGCATAACCATGGCAATAATGACACACATACATGTCCCGTTCTTATTGAGACAAGAAGTCCTTTAAATATAACAATTTATGATTCTAGTAACTAGGTATATTGTGCTGGTTAAAACGTGGACATCACATAAAAATTATGTTTCTCAATCGGATTGACAATTTACATAATCATAATAATAGTATCATCTTATTTTTTATATTTTTGATCAGAATAGATACCGTACAAAAGTCTGCTAATGCGCTGATAACACAGTTTTCAGACATAATTGAGCGAATAAAGTCCCAACCATCGGCTCAGAGATCCACACAAAACCGTAATGTAGGCTACACATATTTCTACTCCCCTAACTTGAATGAGATAGATGATATCACTATCAATAACTATGACAAAATACAGTTACACGATATTGGAAATCTGTAATTTGGTGCAGAAGTTGACTTATATATGTTTTGGGCATATAGGATTGATGGTTGAGGACACGCTAGGGTAATGTTGAAAATACTGACGATGAATTTATTTTATAAATATAGTATGAACATACACCATCTTCAGAAGATGTTAGTAACTAACCTAGTCTTGGCAACTAAATGCTATAGAGTGTCATGAACAAGTCACCAAAGATTATTGGGTACACTATTGCAACAAGATATGATGCAGAATATGTGGTAATTGGAGCAATAATACCGTTCGTAGCATGATCAGGATGTTTTTATGAAGATTAACATAAAATACAAAATCTTTCTAGATATGGTCGTGATATGGTAGAATGTATGAGGAATCAGTAGGTTCTGGTCATGCATGCTTCTAATCAGATATAAGCTCTCACTCTCACATAATATACAATGACCCAACAGGTTCAGTTGTGTCTGGAAGTGGTATGGGAGCGACCACCCTATTTTGCAGGACGAGGTATCAATGTTAAAGACAATAAGTCTCACCATATATAGAGTGATGAAATCATATGATGGACGTGAAGATATTTAGGTCCATAATAACTACATGTCTCCTTCAGACATAGTAGATTAATTTTCATTTATACAGAGTATTTATTACTTATCTATTATAATATTTTGTAATAAACATTGATCATCTAATAATCTATGCAAGACACATGTATCCTACATCAAAAACATTTCCATGCACACTGCGATGTTATCTCAGATGGATATATAACAGATAAAGTACAGAATCAGGGAGGAGGGCAATACAGTTTCGGTTCAATGTTCAAATTCACCACTTTTGGTAAAGAACAATGTCATTCAACTATTCAATGTGGTAGTCGTAGGAACTGATGTAAACTTGCTCATTCTGCTTTCGAAACGTTCTCATCATAGCAATGGCTAGCTGTGTAAATCAAGAACTTGTGATATTTACCGTACCATTCAACCGTCTCAATGGCTTCCACAACACTAGCACATAAATTCTAAAAGAATGACATTTAAATTAATTCATAAACACCCATATCTAAAACTTAAGCCAATTGGAGTATTTCAATGTATCCTCTTCGTCAATAACCCCTGCCACAAAAAGTGGATATTGTTTCCCTTTTATTTTAGGCCTGTTTAGCAATAAATACAGCTCTGGCCAGATACCAGTATTATAAACATCTATGAGATTGTGGTTGGAGCTTCATAGATGGACAACTGCAACTAGTTCTCGTGTAAAAGTTTCCTGCTCAACCTAAATAACTATCACATTTAGTTTGATTAAGTATGAATTAGGACCAAGAGAAAGTAGCCAATGGCGTCCTATCAAGGAGTCGCTACATCAATTCCGAAGCTGCACACATATATGATCAATATATTGATAAGGGTGACTATTCTAGCATTATCATTATGCAAGGTGATGGCATTCATGCAAATCTGAGATATACACAGCAAGCCTATGTAACTACAGTGATGAAAGTAACACATGCTACTTTTTTGCAATTTCCTCATAGTTAATGTGTTGTTTTTAAATAGTCATATTTTGGCATTCCCCGTTATTACATGTAACATGGAAGTTGAGTTTTTTATGCTGTGTAATTTTTTTTATATCAGAAAACTATCTAAGCGCCAAAAATAACTTTCTACGACATTTAGAAAAATGGTTATAGTACTTGCTGTATAATTGGCGGCCATCTTTGATTTATTTTCAGAAACTACATGTAATATAAAAGTTAGAGGTTATTACTGTATTGTACTAGATTTATTGGTATTAAAAACCTATATTTAGCTACCAAAAACAACTTTCTGTGATTTTTAGAAAAACGTTATGGTACTTTCTGTATTATTGGCGGCCATCTTGGATTTTTTGCGTGAAAGTTGACCAGGTCTTAAAACATGAAATTCATCAAAACAAAAATGTTATTTTGAACAAGAAAGTCAAGTTTGTGTGTCCGCTGTGCACCCAGACATGATGTATAATCATGATAAATGAGACTTTATCTGCTATTTTGGCGGCCATTTTGTTTTGCAATTTTGAAAAGGAAAAACTAAAAATAGAGCTTGGCATGGGGCAGATTTGAAATCAGCATATCCTAATTGTGTGAAAACGACTGCATGACAAATTCTACTAAGAAATGCCTTATAAACTTTAAGAATGCCTCTTTTTGAAAAATGGGCCCTGACTATAATAAGAAACAGTGACTTCTAGATCCGATCACAATTTCTTACAATATGGCTCATTTGTAAGATTTGGCCCTTTTATGCATACACAAGCTTGTTTCGTCAATGCTGTACTCAACACAGCAAATGTCAGGTATGATCTCTGCAATCTTCATTTGGGATTGAATTATCGTTGAGGTTGAATTATCTTTAAAATTCTAGGGAAATAGATGTTTCGTGTTACTGACTTACAGTACTTTTGGTCATTTGCTTTTACCAAGTTTCATGTTTTGAACGTGTTTTTCTTATTTATACTACATTTGTTCTAAATAACTGATTTAGTATTCTTTTGGTACTATAGTTTAAGCCAGTTTGGGTTTCTATGATGCTGTTCTTCTTCGTGCTGCATCAGGCTACTCAAAGTCTCCACCCACTATGTGGTGGTGGAGACTTAAGTAGCCGGATACAACAATGTTTTTGTCCGCCCGCCGCCACCGCATTTTGTTTCTGCTCTCACTAGAAAACCCCTGCTCAAATTATTTCCAAATATTTGCAGTATGCATACTGGCCCTGGGGAATTCGCCCTGTAGTTTTTTTTGTCGTTTTTCAGCTTTTTCAACAAAATCCAAGATGGCCGCCAAACTCCTATGTCACTCTCTAGAGCTTGAATCGCTCCATGGATTTGTTTCATGTTTGGTTTAGTTTTTGGTGTGATTCTGATAATACAAACTTTGATTTTTTACGTTTTAGAATTTTAGTGGATATTTCAGTTTTGTTCATTTTGGCTATCATCAAAATTTGTTAATTTAGCTATACAGTCCTGCTCGGATTATTTCTAAATATTTACAGTGTGCATATTGGTCCTAAGGAATTTTCCCGGTAATTTTTTTTTTTGCGTTATTCAGCTTCAACTAAATCCAAGATGGCCGCCAAAATCCTATGTCGCTCTCATGAACCGCTTTTTGGATTTTTTTCATGTTTGGTTCAAAGGAAAGACCTTACCCTGGACATGTGCTGATTAGTTTTTGGTGTGATTCTGATAAAAAACACTTTTTTTTACGTTCCAGAATTTTAGCGGATATTTCAGTTTTGTTCATTTTGGCTATCATCAAAATTTGGTAATATAGCTATACACCCCTGCCCGGATTATTTCTAAATATTTGCAGTATGCATATTGGGCCTAAGAAAATTGCCCGATAATTTTTTTGGCGTTCTTCAGTTTTTCAAACAAAATCCACGATGGCCGCCAGATGGCTGCTCATTTTGGCTATTAGCAAAATTTGTTAATATAGTTATACAGCTCAAATTTATCTTTTGGGTATGCTCACTGGCCCTGAGAAAATTGTCAGGAGAATTGTTTTTCTTTTTTCAATTAAGTTCAAGATGGCCGACTAATCACATGTTACTCTCTGAGTCGCAAGAGCTTGAACTGCTTCACCGATTTGTTCCAAGGAAGCAGCTTAATACCCTGGACATTTGTTGATTACATTTTGGTGTGATTCTGACAACGCAATTTTACGTGGTTTAGATAAAAAAAATTGGTGGCAGTACTATACGTATTTCTCTATAATTAATGTATTTTGGGTGCTAAATCTATTAGTTGAGTAGGAGAAATAAGTTCCCGTGCACCCCCCGGACAACTAAATTCTAAAATCATTTCCAACACCCCTAGGATATCTACTTAAAGAATTTTGATGTTCACTTTGAAAAAAATTGTCCCACGGGGGTCTAATTAGCATATTTCCAAGATGGCCGCCAACCGCTCTATGTCTAGGACATACTTATTTTGGTAAATCTGTAGCGCATGTTTTTCGTCGATTTGTCCGTCAATTATCAACCAATTTTCATCAATTTTGTACAGGCCATCTCCAAGTCATGTTCTAACATCGGTAAAAATTTCGTAAACTTATATACAGGATTTCAAAAGTTAGACCATTTGACATGTAATAAATTAAAATTATGACGTTCCTTTATAAACCCATTACACTAATTCTGGAATTTTATTACATGTGGTAGATATATATATATATATATATGTGGTAATTATGACGTTCCTTTATAAATCCATTACACTAATTCTGGAATTTTATTACATGTCAAATAGTCTAATTTTTGCAATATTCAATATAATTTTTCTAATTTATTACCGATGTTAGAACATGATTTGGACATGGCCTGTACAAAATTTCAAAGAAATCGATTCAGAATTGACGGATAAATCGACGAAAAACATGCGCTGCAGATTTGTCAAAATAATTGTGTCCTGGATATATAGCCTATATAGTTTAGCAGATAAGGTAACCTATTGTGCATTTTATGATTAAAGCATGACATTTCTACCACTTGTAGAACATATCCTAAGGGACACTTCTAGATGTGGAGGTAAACTGGATTTAACTTCTGATGACCAAACTGGCAAAAAATAGTTAAAATGTCCACTTTTTATCAATTTCCACACTGTTGTGGTGCAGTCATTTGTTACAAAAGACTGGTTTTGACTTATTGTTCGTCCTATATATTGTCAACACACATTGTAGGATATTAAGGACAGTATCAGCCTTGAGAGGGGGGGGGGGGGCTATCTCCTAGGTATTCCACTTATTACGCTCCTTCCTCAACATTTAGTTGAACGGACCAAATCACAATAATTATGCACCATTGTAGAACATCAGCTCGGGCTCCCATAGCAAAATATTGATAAATAATTGGGATATGAAATTTGAAATGGGTTTGGGTAGAGTTTTACAGGACTACCATCTGAAAGCAATTTGAAGGTCATGTCAAGGTCATTTCAAGGTTAAACCGACAAAACCTGTTTTTATGATCACATGTCTTCTTCAGAGCTGTTTCAATTTCTTTTTCAAACGTGTATAGGCTATGTGCTCTGAGGCCAGAGAAAACTGAGAGGAGCCTGAGCTTCAGTGTGGTGGCATGTATAGGCCTAGATTTTTTCCAAGAATCACATCTATCTACATCAACCTAACTTCATTTAAGTGAGCCATATCTGATAATTGACAGCTCAGTTTTATCATTCGTGATTTCCATTAATGTAATTGGTTGTAGGCCTACATTGTTGTCACTGTTTATACATTTACTATCCTACATGTAGCAATCATGTCTCTTTCAACAAGTTTGGTCAACAAAGCAATGTCTTCTAATTCGGGACCACATTATTATCTATAGGCTTACTGTAGATAGATGAATAGTGTAAGCCATGTGAGCCAAAAGTATGGCGTTGATGTCATCACCTTTTTCTAGTCTCTCCATTTTAATGGTCCAGGTAGCTGGAAGTTGTTAAAAAACACATAAATTCAGAGAAAATGACGGCTTCCTACAATTATTGATTATAACTGTTCGATTCGACAGTTAAATTGTATATAGACTATATTCTTAGCGTGACCCTAGAATCCTAATAGAAGTAGCGAGCAGGTTTTAATCCCCCGTCCGTAGGGGAAAGGGGGATTTTAGTTGCACCTGGATCTATCACACGTGAGGCTCATGCATCAGGCGGTAATTGTTTTTGTGGGTGCAATAAATAAAAAAAATAGTTGTCATTTGTTTCAATTAAAATCACATTCTCAACAACATGGTGATGTGTAAGTGATTTAAAGGGACTGGCTAAAGCTAAAATCGTCAAAAAATCGGTGACTTTATTTTGGTTTCTTAATATGATGTAAACATGTCCATAAACTAGAACTGCAAAAGTTTTTAAATTTCTGTGCTGCGCATTTACCAGTTAATATTATTATTAATAATAATAATAATAATAATAATAATAATAATAATAATAATAATAATAATAATAATAATAATAATAATAATAATAATAATAATAATAATAATAATAATAATAATAATAATAATAATAATAATAATAATAATAATAATAATAATAATAATAATAATAATAATAATAATAATAATAATAATAATAATAATAATAATAATAATGGTGAGTTCTTATATAGCGCACATACAATGCTCTGTGCGCTTCACACATATTACCCCTGGTCACTGGACCTGTTCATTCGTGTACCATTTCAACTCCCTTTTTGGAGCATACAGCACTTGCAGCCATTTCGGCGCTAGGAACTAATTGCACACATTGCCATCTCTGTCCTACCAGGTACTCATTTACAAGTAAAGCATGTGAGGGTAAAGTGCCTTGCCCAAGGACACAACATCGAAATAATGTCCCAACAATGAGAGGGGAGAAACATGATATTTCTCTAAAAATCCTGCACCAAGCGGGATTCGAAGCCGCACGGTAGGCAGCAACATTGGCAAAGCTACGCGCTCTAACCATTGCGCCATTTCCCTCTCTGTATAGTTAGGCTAGATATAGAGAATTCACGTATTTCTTATTTTTGACATGCATGTTCGAAATAAGAAATCAGGAATTTCGTCTCTATATCTAGCCTAACTGGTAAATGCGCAGCACAAAAATTTGAAAACTTTCGCAGTTCTAGTCTATGAACATTTTACATCATTTGGTCATATTAGGAGCCAAAATAAAACCACCGATTTTTTAAATATCATTTTAGTCTGATTGAGTCTCTTTAAGACCCTGTCACCATGATATATATAAAACCGATTATTCGATCATTCGGTATTCAATTCATACTGAATAGACTGTATTATTTTCTACTAGGTAATGGCGCTTTTCCATGTCTTGTCGACAACAGTTATATTATAACTAGACAAAACATTTAACAGCCACCAAATAAGATATATAATAATAAAACCGCTATAACGGTCTACTATTTCGTTATAACGGTCTAGTATTTCGTTATAACGGTTTACTAATCCGTTATAACGAGCTACTATTCCGCTATAGCGGTGTATTATTTCGTTAGAACGGTCTAGTATTTCGTTATAAGGATATACTTATCCGTTAAAACGGTCTACTATCCCGTTATAACGGTCTAGTATTTCGCTATAACGGTCCAGTATTTTGTTATAACGGTGTACTATTCCGTTATAACGGTCCAGTATTGCGTTATAACGGTCTAGTATTTCGTTATAAAAGTCTAGTATTTCGCTACCACGGGCTAGTATTCCGCTATAACGGTCCAGTATTTCGTTATAACGGTCTACTATTTCGTTTTAACAGTACAGTATTCCGTTATAACGGTATAGTATTCCGTTATAACGGGCTAGTATTTCTTAAAACAGTATACCGTTTCGTTATAACGATCTAATATTTCGTCATAGCGGTCCAGAGTTTCGCTATTGCGGTCTACTAATCCGTTATAACGGTCTTCTAATCCGTTATACCAGTCTACTAATCCGTTAAAACGATGTACTAATCCGTTATAACTGTATACTAATCCGTTATAACGCTATACTAATCTGTTATAACGGTCCAGTATTTCGATATAACGGTACACTATTTTGTTATAAACCGTTATAACGAAATAGTAGACTGTTGTAACGACATACTAGACTGTTATAAAACGATAGTAGAACGTTATAACGGTTTAGTATACTATTATGCCGAAACTCCCTTAAAAAAAATACTAGACCGTTAAAACTAAATACGAGACCGTGTTAATGACATACAAGACCGTTATCACGAAATACTAGACCGTTATAAAAAATAGGTAGACAGTTATAACGAAATAGTAGTCCGCTATTGCGGAATACTAGACTATTATAACGGAAGAGTAGACCGTTATAACGGAATATGAGACAGTTATAACGAAATACTAGACCGTTATAACGGATTAGTAGACCGTTATAACGGATTAGTATGCCGTTATAACGGAGAAGTAGACATTATAACGGATTATTAGGCCATTATAACGGATTAGTAGACTGTTATAACGTGATACTAGATCGTCATAACAAAATACTAGACCGTTATAACGGGATAGTAGACCGTTGTAGCGGGCTAGTAGACCGTTATAACGAAATCGTAGAACGTTATAGCGAAGTACTAGACCGTTATAACGGTATAGTATAACGTTATAACGAAATACTAGACCGTTATAACGAAATACTTGACGGTTATAACGGAATAGTAGACCGTTATAACGTGATACTGGATCGTTATAACGTGATACTATACCGGTATAACGGGGATAGTAGACCGTTATAACGAAATACTACACCGTTATAACGAGATATTAGACCGTTATAAAGGAATAGTAGACCGTTATGACGGGATAGTATACTGCTATAACGGATTAGTAGACCGTTATAACAGATTAGTAGACCGCAATAACGTAAAACTAGACCGTTATAGCAGAATAGTAGACCGTTATAACAAAATACTAGACCGTTGTAACGGAATAGTAGACCGTTATAATGGGATAGTATATCGTTATAACGGATCAGTATACCGTTATAACGGATTAGTATACCTCTATAACGGATTATTAGACCGTTATAACGAAATACTAGACCGGTATGACGAAATACTAGGCGGTTATAACGGAATAGTAGATGTTATAACGGGATAGTAGATCGCTTCAACGGATAAACAAACCGTTATAACGGATTAATAGACCGTTATAACGAAATACTGGACCGTTATAACGGAATAGTGGACCGTTATATCGAAAGACTAGACTGCTATACCAGAATAGTAGACCGTTATTACGAGAGACTAGACAGTTGTAACGGATTAGTAGACCGTTATAACAGATTAATATATCGTTATAACGGATTAGTAGATCGCTATAGCGGATTGAAAAAAATCTTATTGTCATAAAAACTGTGGAAGCAGTAAGGCTGCATCACGTCTTATAGAAAATACAAGACGACTTCTCTCATTGTGGACGGAATGGCCTATGAGCTCGTCTCCTCAAATGGACACGTAAGAAATACTACACCACATATTATCTATATATGTCTTAGAATATGGACTTACATTGATATTAAGTTTTTAGTTTTCAGTGTTCTAATTTATGTCAGGTCACTGTAAACGAGATCTACTCTTTGCGATCAGACCAGGAGGAGACCGACTCACGGATTGTCCTATATCTTCACCATGCAGAGAATCTTAGATTTAAATCAGCAGTTGTGCATACTCCGGATTCAGATTTATTCTTCATCCTACTTCTCCATGCACATGACCTGACCATCACTATTTACCTTGACACTGGCACAGGAAAGCACAGGAAGCTCATCAACATTGGTGAACTGGCTGACGAACTAGGAAAAGATTGTTCTGCCACTATACTTGGTTTCTATGTCTTCTCAGGGGAGGACTGTAGCAGTGCTTTCAAAGTGAAGGGGGAGGTAACCCCGTTGAAAAAACTCCATATAAAATATTCCCATTGTTTAACGTTGTAAACAACTTGGGGAGTCGTGGTCCGCGACAACAGAGGTAAATTAGCAGCTAGAAGTATTTGGGTGAATATACAATTTAAGGGTCATTTAGTGTCTTTTGGCTATTCTGAGCGAATTTATGCATTGTGTGGGTCCGAATTTCTTTAATATTGTCCTATGGGCAATACGATAAACTGAGAAAAAAAAAATAATTAAATATCTCTGACGAATATTTTTTTATTCAACATGCAATGTGCTAAAATACACGAATTTGTACGCAAATGAGATGTCTCCCAATATCTAACACCTGAAACATAGACTGTTTTAACATGGAAGATCTGTTGGAAATAACTTAACCCCGAGTTATTTTGTAGCGCAATTGTTACGTTCAACAGAATTTATTCATATACAGACATGAACTCAATATAAAAAGTTGCCAAGGATATATTTACTGAGGCTTTTCAACTGTCTCACGCAAACCGGTCAACTCAGCAACGCCAGTGTTATCTAAACTCCTCAAATTGTGGTGTGATACCATTCAATTACTTTGATATATGCAGAGACAGCTGCAAAGTCCCATTATTTTGAGGTAGGTGAAATATTTGTAAACATTCAATCTGAACTGCTATTTTATAACCAAAACAATCACCCCTGAAGCATATTCAATTTCTGTGTCAACTCAGAAACGCTCATAATTTAGCAAAAAATCATTGAAAAAATGTTAAACTGAACAAAGTGCATGATAATGATGGCCATCCCCCTACCGCATCGGTGGGCAATGATACATCTATTTTAAATACATTAAAGATCGTTTTATGTTGTCCGTATTCAACTCAGCAACATTATTATTTCGATCAACTCAGCAACGTTTATGAGTTGATCACTCAACTCAGAAACGTTGCTGAGTTGACCAAATTTAGCTTTCTGTCTCACTAATGTAATTAGGACTAAAAATGTAACTCTATAAATGTAAAATGCAATTAAAAAATATGTTTTTAATTACATTAGACTGAGAGAGTATTCGCTTATGTAGACATTTTTACAACAATGAAAAAACGTTTCTGAGTTGAAAACAAAAACGTTGCTGAGTTTACTGAATTCTGCTTTCTGTCCCCCTTTTTGTAATTTAAACTGAAATTTTAACTCCGTCAATGTGTAATGCAGTTGAAAAGAAGCTGCTTTTGATTGAATTAGAGTGAGAGAGTATTTTAGAAGTTGTTAACATAAATAAAACTACAAATACCACTTAGTTAAATTTTTAAATCAAATTTACCCTCATCATATTGGCATGTATGTATTGTACAATGACCTCCGAAATACATTTTCAAATTAGGCTTGTTATGATCCCATTTCTTTTTTGTCTTTATAATGATGAACCAATTTCTTTTTCAGAAAATGGGGCTCAAGTGTTTAGAGATCTCGTAGATGCGCTCAAAACATGACTTTTACGTGCAATTATCGTGCTTTTTCAACTCGGAAACGATAAGGTCAACTCAGCAACTATATAATTTCACAATAAAATCACTGTTCTATCTTTGCAATTTTTATTTTAAAAAGTGTTATAACTACTAACATATCACTAAACTATCATACAAAGCAATTTATGATCTTTAAAAATGTTGCTGAGTTGACATTTTATTTTTACGGTCCTTCACAAGAACACATATTGTTTTTGAAATCTGTTTTAGATTAAGCTCTGATATTTTAATTGTGTATCACATAGACCCTACCCTCAATATCTGACCCAAGTATATATAATTTGAAGCGACTTATTTTTTTTCAAAAATTTAGATTGAAAGACCCCTTAAATTGTATATTCACCCATTTACTTGTTTCATGTATGGTAAGCCCCGTGAGAGATCTGTGAATGTGGTCAGAAGCAAACTACTCAAGGATATGGTTGGAGAGGATGATACTCTTAGCTCAAAGTCAAAGGTTGATATGGTTCGCTTGCCTCGATCTATGTCAGGACTCTCTCATACCACATATTCAACGAGTCAATCATCATGTAAAAATGAAATGAATCGGGCTTAAGCCACCTTTGTGCACATATAGGCTAAATTGGGCCAGAAGAACCTCATGAGGATGGTCAGATGAATGAGATGACACTGTACTCCAGACACAGGATTCGAAATTTGCGCCCTGGCGGTCTGAAGCCGAGCACGCTACCTCTCGGTGACGGAGGCTCCCCACACGAGTTTCACACGTGGATGGGGAAGAAACATTTTTGTTTCTTTCAAACCGCCGAGACCGGGAGCCGAACCCCGTGAAAGGCAGCGGTGCTAACCACTACCCTAGGGCCCCCGCCCCCAATCATCATGTAGGCCCTAGCTTGTTACAAACATGCAGCCCAAGCAATTTTTGAGAAACCCGAGCCAGATTCTGAAAGTCAAGAGTGGCTGACAACTGACGATGGAGTTGTGGAGCCTGTATGGTCTATTGGCCCTATATTGCCATCATCTTTGATTAAATTATTAGACATTTGTGACACTGAAAATGATAATGACGAGAATGATTGCACAGATGTTGAGCCGAATCTGGAAGAGGATGTGGAGATAAACTATGTTGATATGTTGACAAAGGATGACTACCAGACTTTGCTTTTTTTTAATAGAAACATATGATTTACTAGTATCTATCATTCTGTGATATTTCACTGAATAATTATTAGCATGATAGTTTGGATTAAGCGTGCATTATTGCTCATTTTAGAAAAAAAATCTGTCAATTTTATCTAAATTACATGAATAAAAATATATCATTCTGATCACTTTTGCATTCAATTCAGCATCCCGGAAAACCATAAAATTTACACTAAGATCATTGTAATCGGCCCATTAGTTGCTGTTTTAAGATATTTAGTGTTGCGACTTTATTATAGGACACAATTATTTTGGTAAATCTGTAGCGCATGTTTTTCGTCGATTTATCCGTCAGTTCTGAACCGACTTCTTTGAAATTTTGCACAGGCCATTTCCAAGTCATGTCCTCACATCGGTAAAAAAATCGCAAAATTATATTAAATATTTCAAAAGTTTGACATGTTTGACTATTTGACATGTAATAAAATAAAATACAATGAAATCATCCTGATCACCTTTGCATTCAATTCACCATCCCAAAAAACAATAAAATTGACACCAAGATCATTCGAATCGGTCCTTTAGTTGCTGTTTTATGACATTTAGTGTTTCGACTATACAAAAGGACACAATTATTTTAGTAAATCTGTAGCGCATGTTTTTCGTCGACTAATCCGTCAATTCTGAGCCGATTTTCTTGTAATTTTTCACATGCCATTTCCAAGTCATGTCCTCACATCGGTAAAGAAATCGCAAAATTATATTGAATATTTCAAAAGTTAGACTATTTGACATGTAATAAAATTCCAGAAATAGTGTAATGGGTTTATAAAGGGACGTCATAATTTTAATTTAAAACATGTCAAATGGTCTAACTTTTGAAATACTGCATATCAGTTCACGAAATTTTTACCGATGTTCGAACATGACTTGGAGATGGCCTGTACAAAATTTCATGAAAATCGGTTTATAACTGACGGAGAAATCGACAAAAAACACGCGCTACAGATTTACCAAAACAAGTGTGTCCTAGACATAGAGTGGTTGGCGGCCATCTTGGAAATATGCTAATTAGGCCCCCGTCGGACAATTTTTTTTAAAGTGAACATTAAAATTCTTTAAGTAGATATCCTAGGGGTGCTGAAAATGATTTCAGAATTTAGTTGTCCGGGGGGTGCACGGGAACCTATTTCTCCTACCCAACTATATGTGGGGCGGGTGGAGACGCAAGCTTTGCCCTCAGGCAAATCTAGTTATTTTGTGGGAATAGCGTCTCACCCGTTTCGAAACTGCTCGGGTTTACGACTACTGACGAGCGGCCGTTGCCCGCACAGCCTCGTTTTGAATAGCTCTGCCGCCAAACCGACAGCGCACCACTTATTCCGCAGGCACTGAGCTGAAAGGCCTGAGCCGTATGGCGTGAGGTCTGTTTGGGATTGTGTGCACAGTTAAATGTCTGGAATATAATAAAGAGAGAATGAACAGAAGCAAGAGATAAGGAAGTTATTCACTCACCGTTGCCAAGACGGCAGATTGAATTATTAGGTTCGGTGCTGGCAGTTGCCGGTACGCCAACTTGCCGTCTCCCCAGACCAACCTACACACGATATCAGTAACGCCCTAGCACCCCACACGATAATTTGACTAATTATAATGACATTTGGTGCAATTTTTCTTTTGTTTGCTTTATGTGTGCCTTTTGTATGTAAGGTCACATTTATAAACCCAGAACTATTTTCTGGATTGTCACAAAATTTAGTGAAATGACAATTTGAATGTTTTTAGGCCTAAACCTTCTCGCATAGTTAAATGACAATGACTTGTATGAATATTTTAGGGCACCTCTACTTCGGCTTATTTTTAGATAGATATATATTTATTGACGACGGGATCTACGTAGACTCATGCGTCATTAAAATGAACGGCTTATTTTCATTATTACGTGTGATTATTCTCTTGTCATAATATTGCTTTGTAGCCTTTAGTTTTGAAATTAATAAATTTAAAATGTGCCAAGAAGGTTTTTTTTCAATGATTAAAATCGTCACTTTGATATTAACATGGTCAAAGGGTCGTATCTGGCACCTCGTACATTTTTAACCCTGTCCCAGCAAACACGAGGCGTTGGCCCAATGTTGGGCTGACGTTGGGCCAGCGTCGTAGACGATGGGCCAACATCAGCCCAACATTAGGCCAACGTGGGACAAACACGAGGCGTTGGCCCAATGTTGGGCTGACGTTGGGCCAGCGTCGTAGACGATGGGCCAACGTCAGCCCAACATTGGGCCAACGTCTCGTGTTTGCTGGGGTATGTCACCTTTGTTATGAACGCAAGTTGCCTTACTTTTTTCTGTTTAAAAATCCACATGTTTCAGTCTATATTTAAACCGGCACTTTATAAATATCGATGTTCGAATGGTCTCTTTTATTCAACAAAAAATTAAAATATGTGACCACAACTCAAACTAATTCTTATCGTCTACAATTATAGATTAAGCTGTAAATTGCGATTTACAATCTACAAGTTAGTGGGTGTAATGTCATTGACTGAAGTAATTTAATGTTTAATACTGAATAATTTATTCTGCAAGGCAAAGGCTAAGAGTAACTGCTTACTCAGAATGTAAACAACTGTCTTTTGTCCTTGCATACCAGATCGCCGCGACTTGTGTACATTGTACCTGGATGGCCGATGTCACTAAGTGAAAAAAACGGAAATATTTCTGATGCTGCTACTGTTTCCACAGGGATCTGTTTTAGGACCTATCATTTTCACAGTGTGCACTTCTCGCATCGGCCAAATCAACACAGGTCATATTGTACAGCATAATCTAGGTTACTAATTGTTTCACTTCAGCTGGAAAATCCTAAACTGTACGTAAGTACAAGAAAAGGGCAGAGTTCATCATCATACGGTGACAGTTTATTAGACAATTAGCTGTCACATAGCCTCTGTGTCGCCTATACAAAGCAGGGCACAACGAACATCAACTGAGATGATTGTGTCGAAACACTTACATTGCATATTATCATATTAGCTACCAAATTGCATGCTATTTATGATAGTATGCTTTTAATTTGTTATAATTGACACAATTACAAATAAATTCATCCATTGACCAGTGCAAATATTGTTTTTTACATTGAAATGCCATCGTGAACTATAATACTGTAAAATACCTACCCATTGACACAAAAAATGCATTGGTACGTTGTAATATTATCTGCAGAACATTATTTGCAACATTTATCACAAAGTAAGTATTTATTTGTCTTTTATTTAAATGCTATTGCACGTCATCATCAATTCCAGTGGATTATGTAAATACATGGTTGAATGTGAGTAACAAACCATTTGAGATACTGATGAGAAATGCATGCAAAAATCACAAATAATAAGCCATTGCTAACAGAAGAAACTGTAGGATTGATTTTGCATAATTTCCACTACCACTCGTGAGCTGTTCGGTTTTAGGCTTCTTTGTTGTTTGAGAGCTCCCGGTCTTCATTTTCTTCGTGATAAAATCAGTTCTCTTATCACTGCTAATTTCTTGTTCTTCCACCGCTTTGCTGGTTGATGATGACTTCTCTACTTCAACGGGTACAATTGAACGGGCTGTTTTGACTTCATTCATTGATGGCTTAGTGTTACTTCCACTTTTTCTTTGTTTATCATTATCACCCGCTGTCTGAACAGTACTCGTCATTGAGCTTGATTCTCCACGACTTACTGGTGTATAGTTATCGACACTGGTACTACTTAGTGTTGTTCCTGGTTCTCCAGCACTCGGTGGTGTATTCGTATCAACACCAATCCCTTTTGCACCACTATGGATTTCTTGAATAGATTGAATGTTACATTTATTATCATCGCAATAACAAACGCTTCCCATGACTTCCACAAGAGTGACTGATGCCATAGGAATATTTATTTTGTCAAATATTTGTTTATTCATAGCTTCTTTCACAGGTTGGGTATCACGTGTACACCCTAACTTCTCTGGTTCACTTGGTGTACAAGATCGATATATCATTTCGATCACAGGTTTCATATCAATGCCTGGAACAAGAATACAAATTATATATATTCAAATGTCAATGATTGATCATTATTATATATTTAGTACACATTTGATGTGTGTGTAGAATTTAAAAATCGGATGATGACCAATTAACGAAATTGTCGAGACAGTGTAGGCTACGTCACGTGCATGTTCGATATCGTGTGGCACATTCAGATCATTGACATGTAAGCCTATAATAATTCCTGGGAAAGAAATAGTTGCCGCTTTCTAAGACTAATTTAAAATTTCATGTGGAAGACCCGACAGGCAGCTTGATGTTAACCAGTATAATACATTTATGAGGTTAATAACTTAACCAATAATATATGTCTTAACAACGACACAGATCACCCCCCCCCCCCGATTATACTAAGCTACATTTATTGATTAATGTGAAGACACATTTAAATCTAATTTAAATCAGTGATTACAATGACATATTTACCCATCATTGCAGCTTCTATAGCCACCGACATATTGACATGGAAGGTCACACAGGATTTTGAATCTGGACATTGCTCAGCCTGTAGACTAACAGACTGCTCCACACAGGCCGGTACCATGGTCGGCATGTAGTTAGAAATCTGCTGATTCACTATCTGGTTCCCTGTATCATATCTGGCCATAGCACACTCTACACACGTTACACTGGTACTGAAGCTTGTACTAACTGCTGACCCAGGCTCTGCACCACTTGATGCTGGAATCTTATCGACATCAATCCCTTTTGCACCACTATGAATTTCTTGAATAGATTGAATATTACATTTATTATCATCGCAATAACAAACGCTTCCCATGACCTCCAAAAGAGTGACTGATGCCATGGGAATATTTATTTTGTCAAATATTTGTTTATTCATAGCTTCTTTCACAGGTTGGGTATCACCTGTACACCCTAACTTCTCTGGTTCACTTGGTGTACAAGATCGATATACCATTTCTATCACAGGTTTCATATCAATGCCTGGAACAAGAATACAATATATATATATATTCAAATGTCAATGATTGATCATTATTATATATTAAGTACACATTTGATGTGTGTGTAGAATTTAAAAATCGGATGATGACCAATTAACGAAATTTTCCAGACAGTGTAGGCAACGTCACGTGCATGTTCGATATCGTGTGGCACATTTAGATCATTGACATGTAAGCCTATAATAATTCCTGGGAAAGAAATAGTTGCTGCTTTCTAAGACTAATTTAAGATTTTATGTGAAGACACGACAGGCAGCTTGATGTTAACCAGTATAATACAGTTATGAGGTTATTAACTTAACCAATAATATATGTCTTAACAACGACACAGATCCCCCCCCCCCCGATTATAATAAGCTACATTTATTGATTAATGTGAAGACACATAAAAATCTAATTTAAATCAGTGATTACAATGACATATTTACCCATCATTGCAGCTTCTATAGCCACCGACATATTGACATGGAAGGCCACACATGATTTTGAATCTGGACATTGCTCAGCCTGTAGACTACCAGACTGCTCCACACAGGCCGGTACCATGGTCGGCATGTAGTTAGAAATCTGCTGATTCACTATCTGGTTCCCTGTATCATATCTGGCCATAGCACACGTTACACACGTTACACTGGTACTGGTGCTTGTACTAATTGCTGACCCAGGTTCTGTACCACTTGATGCTGGAATCTTATCGACACCAACCCCTTTTTCACCATTATGAATTTCTTGAATAGATTGAATATTACATTTATTATCATCACAATAACACACGTCTCCCGTGACCTCCATGAGAGTGACTGATGCCATGGGAATATTTATTTTGTTAAATATCTGTTTATTCATAGCTTCTTTCACAGGCTGAGTGTCACCTGTGCAGCCTAACACATCTGGTTCACCTGGTGTACAAGATCGGTATACCATTTCTATCACAGGTTTCATATCAATGCCTGCAGGAAGAAAAAGGATAACAGAATCATCTCTGTTGCCATTTGGGCCATGTCTCAGTGTTTGCTGGATTTTGTTGACATAGTTTAGTTCAAGAAGTAAATTAAATCATTCTAGGTTTATCAAAATTTGGCTATGTTGTAACTTAGGTGAGTTGAAAGCCGCTCATTGGAAATGAGCATGCAAGAAAAATGCATGGAAGAACATTAGAGTACTCTGTAAGCCTACTGTAATCATGTGACTAACTTTGTATATTTTTATGGAAATCTCCGAAAATGACATACAAGGAAAAACACATTTGATCATCTGGTTCTCCAGACATTACAACCAGTTATTTTAAAATTTCAAACAAGGATTAGTTGTACTTTGTTGAGTTATCTGTATAATTTTATTTTAATATATGTGTCACTAGATAACTAGTCCATTTATGTAACCTTAGTGATGTAATATTTTAGCTAATAATTTACATTATCTAATATTGTCTTAGAACACTACACAGATGCTGCACAAGTTTATATACACAGTAATGTAAAGTAGTATATATTATTATATATCAGTCAAATGGAATAATAATTTTGAAATATGTTTGAAACAGACAGAATACTGATTTATATTTACCTAGCATTGCAGCTTCTATCGCCACTGACATATTGACATGGAAAGCCACACATGATTTTGAATCTGGACATTGCTCAGCCTGTAGACTACCAGACTGCTCCACACAGGCCGGTACCATGGTCGGCATGTAGTTAGAAATCTGCTGATTCACAATCTGGTTCCCTGTGTCGTATCTGGCCATAGCACACTCTACACACGATACACTGGTGCTTGTACCAAGTGCTGACCCAGGCTCCCCACCACTTGATGCTGAAGTTTTATCGACATCAATCTCTTTTTCACCATTATGAATTTCTTGAATAGATTGAATATTACATTTATTATCATCGCAATAACAAACGTCTCCTATGACCTCCATGAGAGTGACTGATGCCATGGGAATATTTATTTTGTCAAATATCTGTTTATTCATAGCTTCTTTCACAGGCTGAGTGTCACCTGTGCAGCCTAACACATCTGGTTCACCTGGTGTACAAGATCGGTATACCATTTCTATCACAGGTTTCATATCTATGCCTGCAGGAAAAAAAAGGATAACAGGATCATGTATTTTGCAATTGGACCATGTCTAAATGTTTGCACGATTTTGTTAACATAGTTTTGTTTAAGAAGTAAATTAAATCATTCTAGGTTCAACAAAATGTGTCTATATTGTAACTTAGGTGAATTGAAAGCCATGTATTGGAAATAAGTATGCCAGTAAATGCATGGAAGGACATATATTACTCTGTAAGCCTACTGTTATCATCTATGTGACGAACTTTGCATATTTTTAGGGAAATCTCTGAGAATGACATACAAGGAAAAATTCATTTGATAATCGGGTTCTCTAGGTATTACAACCAGTTATTTTACAATTTTATACAAGGATTGGTTGTACTTTGTTGAGTTATCTGTATAATTTTATTTTTTAAATATGTGTTACTAGATAATTAGTCCATTTATGTAATCTTAGTGATGTAATAGTTTAGCTAATAATTTACATTATTTAATATTGTCTTAGAACACTACACAGATGGTGCACAAGTTTATATACACAGTAATGTAAAGTTGTATATATTATTATATATCAGTCAAATGGGATAATAATTTTGAAATATGTTTGAAACAGACAGAATACTGATTTATATTTACCTAGCATTGCAGCTTCTATCGCCACTGACATATTGACATGGAAAGCCACACATGATTTTGAATCTGGACATTGCTCAGCCTGTAGACTACCAGACTGCTCCACACAGGCCGGTACCATGGTCGGCATGTAGTTAGAAATCCGCTGATTCACTATCTGGTTCCCTGTGTCATATCTGGCCATAGCACACTCTACACACGATACACTGGTGCTTGTACTAACTGCTGACCCAGGTTCCCCACCACTTGATGCTGAAGTTTTATCGACATCAATCTCTTTTTCACCATTATGAATTTCTTGAATAGATTGAATATTACATTTATTATCATCGCAATAACAAACGTCTCCCATGACCTCCATGAGAGTGACTGATGCCATGGGAATATTTATTTTGTTAAATATCTGTTTATTCATAGCTTCTTTCACAGGTTGCGTGTCACCTGTGCAGCCTAACACATCTGGTTCACCTGGTGTACAAGATCGGTATACCATTTCTATCACAGGTTTCATATCTATGCCTGCAGGAAGAAAAAGGATAACAGAATCATCTCTGTTGCCATTGGGCCATGTCTCAGTGTTTGCTGGATTTTTTTGACATAGTTTAGTTCAAGAAGTAAATTAAATCATTCTAGGTTCATCAAAATTTGGCTATGTTGTAACTTAGGTGAGTTGAAAGCCGCTTATTGGAAATGAGCATGCAAGAAAAATGCATGGAAGAACATTATAGTACTCTGTAAGCCTACTGTAATCATGTGACTAACTTTGTATATTTTTATGGAAATCTCCGAGAATGACATACAAGGAAAAACACATTTGATCATCTGGTTCTCCAGACATTACAACCAGTTATTTTAAAATTTCAAACAAGGATTGGTTGTACTTTGTTGAGTTATCTGTATAATTTTATTTTTAAAATATGTGTTACTAGATAATTAGTCCATTTATGTAACCTTAGTGATGTAATAGTTTAGCTAATAATTTACATTATCTAATATTGTCTTAGAACACTACACAGATGCTGCACAAGTTTAAATACACAGTAATGTAAAGTAGTATATATTATTATATATCAGTCAAATGGAATAATAATTTTGAAATATGTTTGAAACAGACAGAATACTGATTTATATTTACCTAGCATTGCAGCTTCTATCGCCACTGACATATTGACATGGAAAGCCACACATGATTTTGAATCTGGACATTGCTCAGCCTGTAGACTACCAGACTGCTCCACGCAGGCCGGTACCATGGTCGGCATGTAGTTAGAAATCTGCTGATTCACTATCTGGTTCCCTGTATCATATCTCGCCATAGCACACTCTACACACGATACACTGGTACTGGTGCTTGTACTAAGTGCTGACCCAGGTTCCCCACCACTTGATGCTGGAATCTTATCGACACCAACCCCTTTTTCACCATTATGAATTTCTTGAATAGATTGAATATTACATTTATTATCATCACAATAACACACGTCTCCCGTGACCTCCATGAGAGTGACTGATGCCATGGGAATATTTATTTTGTCAAATATCTGTTTATTCATAGCTTCTTTCACAGGTTGCGTGTCACCTGTGCAGCCTAACACATCTGGTTCACCTGGTGTACAAGATCGGTATACCATTTCTATCACAGGTTTCATATCTATGCCTACAGAAAGAAAAAGGATAACAGGATCATGTCTTTTGCAATTGGACCATGTCTAAATGATTGCTCGATTTTGTTAACATAGTTTTGTTTAAGAAGTAAATTAAATCATTCTAGGTTCAACAAAATGTGTCTATATTGTAACTTAGGTGAATTGAAAGCCATGTATTGGAAATAAGTATGCCAGTAAATGCATGGAAGGACATATATTACTCTGTAAGCCTACTGTTATCATCTATGTGACGAACTTTGCATATTTTTTATGGAAATTTCTGAGAATGACATACAAGGAAAAACACATTTAATCATCGGGTTCTCTAGATATTACAACCAGTTATTTTACAATTTTATACAAGGATTGGTTGTACTTTGTTGAGTTATCTGTATAATATTTTTTTTAAATATGTGTCACTCAATAACTAGTCTATTTATGTAATCTTAGTGATGTAATAGTTTAGCTAATAATTTATATTATCTAATATTGTCTTAGAACACTACACAGATGCTGCACAAGTTTGTATACACAGTAATGTAAAGTAGTATATATTATTATATATCAGTCAAATGGAATAATAATTTTGAAATATGTTTGAAACAGACAGAATACTGATTTATATTTACCTAGCATTGCAGCTTCTATCGCCACTGACATATTGACATGGAAGGCCACACATGATTTTGAATTTGGACATTGCTCAGCCTGTAGACTACCAGACTGCTCCACACAGGCCGGTACCATGGTCGGCATGTAGTTAGAAATCTGCTGATTCACTATCTGGTTCCCTGTATCATATCTGGCCATAGCACACTCTACACACGATACACTGGTACTGGTGATTGTACTAACTGCTGACCCAGGTTCTGCACCACTTGATGCTGGAATCTTATCGACATCAATCCCTTTTGCACCACTATGAATTTCTTGAATAGATTGAATATTACATTTATTATCATCGCAATAACACACGTCTCCCATGACCTCCATGAGAGTGACTGATGCCATGGAAATATTTATTTTGTCAAATATCTGTTTATTCATAGCTTCTTTCACAGGTTGCGTGTCACCTGTGCAGCCTAACACATCTGGTTCACCTGGTGTACAAGATCGGTACACCATTTCTATGACAGGTTTCATATCTATGCCTGCAGGAAGAAAAAGGATAACAGGATCATCTCTGTTGCCATTGGGCCATGTCTCAGTGTTTGCTGGATTTTGTTGACATAGTTTAGTTCAAGAAGTAAATTAAATCATTCTAGGTTTATCAAAATTTGGCTATGTTGTAACTTAGGTGAGTTGAAAGCCGCTTATTGGAAATGAGCATGCAAGACAAATGCATGGAAGAACATTATAGTACTCTGTAAGCCTACTGTAATCATGTGACTAACTTTGTATATTTTTATGGAAATCTCCGAGAATGACATACAAGGAAAAACACATTTGATCATCTGGTTCTCCAGACATTACAACCAGTTATTTTACAATTGCAAACAAGGATTGGTTGTACTTTGTTGAGTTATCTGTGTAATTTTATTTTAATATATGTGGCACTCAATAACTAGTCCATTTATGTAATCTTAGTGATGTAATAGTTTAGCTAATAATTTACATTATCTAATATTGTCTTAAAACACCACACAGATGCTGCACAAGTTTATATACACAGTAATGTAAAGTATTATATATTATTATATATCAGTCAAATGGAATAATAATTTTGAAATATGTTTGAAACAGACAGAATACTGATTTATATTTACCTAGCATTGCAGCTTCTATCGCCACTGACATATTGACATGGAAAGCCACACATGATTTTGAATCTGGACATTGCTCAGCCTGTAGACTACCAGACTGCTCCACACAGGCCGGTACCATGGTCGGCATGTAGTTAGAAATCTGCTGATTCACTATCTGGTTCCCTGTATCATATCTGGCCATAGCACACTCTACACACGATACACTGGTACTGGTGCTTGTACTAACTGCTGACCCAGGTTCTGTACCACTTGATGCTGGAATCTTATCGACATCAATCCCTTTTGCACCACTATGAATTTCTTGAATAGATTGAATATTACATTTATTATCATCACAATAACACACGTCTCCCGTGACCTCCATGAGAGTGACTGATGCCATGGGAATATTTATTTTGTCAAATATCTGTTTATTCATAGCTTCTTTCACAGGTTGCGTGTCACCTGTGCAGCCTAACACATCTGGTTCACCTGGTGTACAAGATCGGTATACCATTTCTATCACAGGTTTCATATCAATGCCTGCAGGAAGAAAAAGGATAACAGAATCATCTCTGTTGCCATTGGGCCATGTCTCAGTGTTTGCTGGATTTTGTTGACATAGTTTAGTTCAAGAAGTAAATTAAATCGTTCTAGGTTTATCAAAATTTGGCTATGTTGTAAATTAAGTGAGTTGAAAGCCGCTTATTGGAAATGAGCATGCAAGAAAAATGCATGGAAGAACATTATAGTACTCTGTAAGCCTACTGTAATCATGTGACTAACTTTGTATATTTTTATGGAAATCTCCGAGAATGACATACAAGGAAAAACACATTTGATCATCTGGTTCTCCAGACATTACAACCAGTTATTTTAAAATTTTAAACAAGGATTGGTTGTACTTTGTTGAGTTATCTGTATAATTTTATTTTTTAAATATGTGTTACTAGATAATTAGTCCATTTATGTAATCTCAGTGATGTAATAGTTTAGCTAATAATTTACATTATTTATTATTGTCTTAGAACACTACACAGATGGTGCACAAGTTTATATACACAGTAATGTAAAGTAGTATATATTATTATATATCAGTCAAATGGAATAATAATTTTGAAATATGTTTGAAACAGACAGAATACTGATTTATATTTACCTAGCATTGCAGCTTCTATCGCCACTGACATATTGACATGGAAGGCCACACATGATTTTGAATTTGGACATTGCTCAGCCTGTAGACTACCAGACTGCTCCACACAGGCCGGTACCATGGTCGGCATGTAGTTAGAAATCTGCTGATTCACTATCTGGTTCCCTGTATCATATCTGGCCATAGCACACTCTACACACGATACACTGGTACTGGTGATTGTACTAACTGCTGACCCAGGTTCTGCACCACTTGATGCTGGAATCTTATCGACACCAACCCCTTTTTCACCATTATGAATTTCTTGAATAGATTGAATATTACATTTATTATCATCACAATAACACACGTCTCCCGTGACCTCCATGAGAGTGACTGATGCCATGGGAATATTTATTTTGTCAAATATCTGTTTATTCATAGCTTCTTTCACAGGTTGCGTGTCACCTGTGCAGCCTAACACATCTGGTTCACCTGGTGTACAAGATCGGTATACCATTTCTATCACAGGTTTCATATCTATGCCTACAGAAAGAAAAAGGATAACAGGATCATGTCTTTTGCAATTGGACCATGTCTAAATGATTGCTCGATTTTGTTAACATAGTTTTGTTTAAGAAGTAAATTAAATCATTCTAGGTTCAACAAAATGTGTCTATATTGTAACTTAGGTGAATTGAAAGCCATGTATTGGAAATAAGTATGCCAGTAAATGCATGGAAGGACATATATTACTCTGTAAGCCTACTGTTATCATCTATGTGACGAACTTTGCATATTTTTTATGGAAATTTCTGAGAATGACATACAAGGAAAAACACATTTAATCATCGGGTTCTCTAGATATTACAACCAGTTATTTTACAATTTTATACAAGGATTGGTTGTACTTTGTTGAGTTATCTGTATAATATTTTTTTTAAATATGTGTCACTCAATAACTAGTCTATTTATGTAATCTTAGTGATGTAATAGTTTAGCTAATAATTTATATTATCTAATATTGTCTTAGAACACTACACAGATGCTGCACAAGTTTGTATACACAGTAATGTAAAGTAGTATATATTATTATATATCAGTCAAATGGAATAATAATTTTGAAATATGTTTGAAACAGACAGAATACTGATTTATATTTACCTAGCATTGCAGCTTCTATCGCCACTGACATATTGACATGGAAGGCCACACATGATTTTGAATTTGGACATTGCTCAGCCTGTAGACTACCAGACTGCTCCACACAGGCCGGTACCATGGTCGGCATGTAGTTAGAAATCTGCTGATTCACTATCTGGTTCCCTGTATCATATCTGGCCATAGCACACTCTACACACGATACACTGGTACTGGTGATTGTACTAACTGCTGACCCAGGTTCTGCACCACTTGATGCTGGAATCTTATCGACATCAATCCCTTTTGCACCACTATGAATTTCTTGAATAGATTGAATATTACATTTATTATCATCGCAATAACACACGTCTCCCATGACCTCCATGAGAGTGACTGATGCCATGGAAATATTTATTTTGTCAAATATCTGTTTATTCATAGCTTCTTTCACAGGTTGCGTGTCACCTGTGCAGCCTAACACATCTGGTTCACCTGGTGTACAAGATCGGTACACCATTTCTATGACAGGTTTCATATCTATGCCTGCAGGAAGAAAAAGGATAACAGGATCATCTCTGTTGCCATTGGGCCATGTCTCAGTGTTTGCTGGATTTTGTTGACATAGTTTAGTTCAAGAAGTAAATTAAATCATTCTAGGTTTATCAAAATTTGGCTATGTTGTAACTTAGGTGAGTTGAAAGCCGCTTATTGGAAATGAGCATGCAAGACAAATGCATGGAAGAACATTATAGTACTCTGTAAGCCTACTGTAATCATGTGACTAACTTTGTATATTTTTATGGAAATCTCCGAGAATGACATACAAGGAAAAACACATTTGATCATCTGGTTCTCCAGACATTACAACCAGTTATTTTACAATTGCAAACAAGGATTGGTTGTACTTTGTTGAGTTATCTGTGTAATTTTATTTTAATATATGTGGCACTCAATAACTAGTCCATTTATGTAATCTTAGTGATGTAATAGTTTAGCTAATAATTTACATTATCTAATATTGTCTTAAAACACCACACAGATGCTGCACAAGTTTATATACACAGTAATGTAAAGTATTATATATTATTATATATCAGTCAAATGGAATAATAATTTTGAAATATGTTTGAAACAGACAGAATACTGATTTATATTTACCTAGCATTGCAGCTTCTATCGCCACTGACATATTGACATGGAAAGCCACACATGATTTTGAATCTGGACATTGCTCAGCCTGTAGACTACCAGACTGCTCCACACAGGCCGGTACCATGGTCGGCATGTAGTTAGAAATCTGCTGATTCACTATCTGGTTCCCTGTATCATATCTGGCCATAGCACACTCTACACACGATACACTGGTACTGGTGCTTGTACTAACTGCTGACCCAGGTTCTGTACCACTTGATGCTGGAATCTTATCGACATCAATCCCTTTTGCACCACTATGAATTTCTTGAATAGATTGAATATTACATTTATTATCATCACAATAACACACGTCTCCCGTGACCTCCATGAGAGTGACTGATGCCATGGGAATATTTATTTTGTCAAATATCTGTTTATTCATAGCTTCTTTCACAGGTTGCGTGTCACCTGTGCAGCCTAACACATCTGGTTCACCTGGTGTACAAGATCGGTATACCATTTCTATCACAGGTTTCATATCAATGCCTGCAGGAAGAAAAAGGATAACAGAATCATCTCTGTTGCCATTGGGCCATGTCTCAGTGTTTGCTGGATTTTGTTGACATAGTTTAGTTCAAGAAGTAAATTAAATCGTTCTAGGTTTATCAAAATTTGGCTATGTTGTAAATTAAGTGAGTTGAAAGCCGCTTATTGGAAATGAGCATGCAAGAAAAATGCATGGAAGAACATTATAGTACTCTGTAAGCCTACTGTAATCATGTGACTAACTTTGTATATTTTTATGGAAATCTCCGAGAATGACATACAAGGAAAAACACATTTGATCATCTGGTTCTCCAGACATTACAACCAGTTATTTTAAAATTTTAAACAAGGATTGGTTGTACTTTGTTGAGTTATCTGTATAATTTTATTTTTTAAATATGTGTTACTAGATAATTAGTCCATTTATGTAATCTCAGTGATGTAATAGTTTAGCTAATAATTTACATTATTTATTATTGTCTTAGAACACTACACAGATGGTGCACAAGTTTATATACACAGTAATGTAAAGTAGTATATATTATTATATATCAGTCAAATGGAATAATAATTTTGAAATATGTTTGAAACAGACAGAATACTGATTTATATTTACCTAGCATTGCAGCTTCTATCGCCACTGACATATTGACATGGAAGGCCACACATGATTTTGAATCTGGACATTGCTCAGCCTGTAGACTACCAGACTGCTCCACACAGGCCGGTACCATGGTCGGCATGTAGTTAGAAATCTGCTGATTCACTATCTGGTTCCCTGTATCATATCTCGCCATAGCACACGTTACACACGTTACACTGGTACTGGTGCTTGTACTAAGTGCTGACCCAGGCTCTGTACCACTTGATGCTGGAATCTTATCGACATCAATCCCTTTTGCACCACTATGAATTTCTTGAATAGATTGAATATTACATTTATTATCATCACAATAACACACGTCTCCCGTGACCTCCATGAGAGTGACTGATGCCATGGGAATATTTATTTTGTTAAATATCTGTTTATTCATAGCTTCTTTCACAGGTTGCGTGTCACCTGCGCAGCCTAACACATCTGGTTCACCTGGTGTACAAGATCGGTATACCATTTCTATCACAGGTTTCATATCTATGCCTACAGGAAGAAAAAGGATAACAGGATCATGTCTTTTGCAATTGGACCATGTCTAAATGTTTGCTCGATTTTGCTAACATAGTTTTGTTCAAGAAGTAAATTAACTCATTCTAGGTTCATCGAAATGTGTCTATATTGTAACTTAGGTGAGTTGAAAGCCATGTATTGGGAATAAGTATGCCAGTAAATGCATGGAAGGACATATATTACTCTGTAAGCCTACTGTTATCATCTATGTGACGAACTTTGCATATTTTTATGGAAATTTCTGAGAATGACATACAAGGAAAAACACATTTAATCATCGGGTTCTCTAGATATTACAACCAGTTATTTTACAATTTTATACAAGGATTGGTTGTACTTTGTTGAGTTATCTGTATAATATTTTTTTTAAATATGTGTCACTCAATAACTAGTCTATTTATGTAATTTTAGTGATGTAATAGTTTAGCTAATAATTTATATTATCTAATATCACTTAGAACACTGCCCAGATGGTGCACAAGTTTATACAAAATGTATAAGCGGTAATGTAAAGTAGTATATATTATAATATATCAGTCAAATGGAATAACAATTTTGAAATATGTTTGAAACAGACAGAATACTGAATTATATTTACCTAGCATTGCAGCTTCTATCGCCACTGACATATTGACATGGAAAGCCACACATGATTTTGAATCTGGACATTGCTCAGCCTGTAGACTACCAGACTGCTCCACACAGGCCGGTACCATGGTCGGCATGTAGTTAGAAATCTGCTGATTCACTATCTGGTTCCCTGTATCATATCTGGCCATAGCACACTCTACACACGATACACTGGTCTTGGTGCTTGTACTAAGTGCTGACCCAGGTTCTGCACCACTTGATGCTTGAGTCTTATCGACACCAACCCCCTTTTCACCATTATGAATTTCTTGAATAGATTGAATATTACATTTATCATCATCACAATAACACACGTCTCCCGTGACCTCCATGAGAGTGACTGATGCCATGGGAATATTTATTTTGTCAAATATCTGTTTATTCATAGCTTCTTTCACAGGTTGCGTGTCACCTGTGCAGCCTAACACATCTGGTTCACCTGGTGTACAAGATCGGTATACCATTTCTATCACAGGTTTCATATCTATGCCTACAGGAAGAAAAAGGATAACAGGATCATGTCTTTTGCAATTGGACCATGTCTAAATATTTGCTCGATTTTGTTAACATAGTTTTGTTCGAGAAGTAAATTAAATCATTCTAGGTTCATCGAAATGTGTCTATATTGTAACTTGGGTAAGTTGAAAGCCATGTATTGGGAATAAGTATGCCAGTAAATGCATGGAAGGACATATATTACTCTGTAAGCCTACTGTTATCATCTATGTGACGAACTTTGCATATTTTTAGAGAAATCTCTGAGAATGACATACAAGGGAAAATTCATTTGATAATCGGGTTCTCTAGGTATTACAACCAGTTATTTTACAATTTTATACAAGGATTGGCTGTACTTTGTTGAGTTATCTGTATAATTTTATATTTTAAATATGTGTTACTGGATAATTAGTCCATTTATGTAATCTTAGTGATGTAATAGTTTAGCTAATAATTTACATTATTTAATATTGTCTTAGAACACTACACAGATGGTGCACAAGTTTATATACACAGTAATGTAAAATTGTATATATTATTATATATCAGTCAAATGGAATAATAATTTTTGAAATATGTTTGAAACAGACAGAATACTGATTTATATTTACCTAGCATTGCAGCTTCTATCGCCACTGACATATTGACATGGAAGGCCACACATGATTTTGAATCTGGACATTGCTCAGCCTGTAGACTACCAGACTGCTCCACACAGGCCGGTACCATGGTCGGCATGTAGTTAGAAATCTGCTGATTCACTATCTGGTTCCCTGTATCATATCTGGCCATAGCACACTCTACACACGATACACTGGTACTGGTGCTTGTACTAAGTGCTGACCCAGGCTCTGTACCACTTGATGCTGGAATCTTATCGACATCAATCCCTTTTGCACCACTATGAATTTCTTGAATAGATTGAATATTACATTTATTATCATCGCAATAACAAACGTCTCCTATGACCTCCATGAGAGTGACTGATGCCATGGGAATATTTATTTTGCTAAATATCTGTTTATTCATAGCTTTTTTCACAGGTTGGGTGTCACCTGTGCAGCCTAACTTCTCTGGCTCACCTGGTGTACAAGATCGATATACCATCTCGATTATGGGTTTCATATCAATTCCTGCAAGAAAAAAGATAAACAAAGTCGTATTTTGTAATTGGATATTCTACATATTATACTGCTTGACTGAATTTGTAAAGACAGATTTGTTCCAGTGAAATATTTTTTTTAGTTATAACAACTGTTCACTTTATCACACTAAGGGAAGCATATACTGACAATAAGAATGACAGTACTACACCGGAAGAGTGTTGCTGTGCTGTAGCCATCTACATACTTTTAAAGCTATACATTCACGTAAAATGTTTGGATTCAATATTACACCGAAGCTATAGTGGGGCACATCATAATGTTGGGAGCTAGATAGGTTGTGAAGAACATTAAATTTACAAAATTTTACACCTAAAAAATACATAAACATGAATAATAATTTGTATATCTGATAGTCTTGCTGACTTTGTCATTGTGATGATTTATTATTTATTCTGTCTCTATTTTCTGTTTTTTTTTTAAATATTATAGGCCTACTCTAATACACCATCATCATTCACCATGAAATTTTAGAGGTTTTTTTAGCATATTCTAGATCAGCACCACATACAATAAATAAATCTGTCCTGTGCGTAGGCCTGTAAATCCATAAAGAACCTTGCTAAATGATGAAGTGAAATTACAACTAGCCAAAAAGTATTGAATAAATTACAGGTGACTCCCAACATCATGACATTATATCTTCAGGTGTAATATTGAATTCAAAGCAATTACGCGGAAGTACAATTTTAGATTTCATAGACTCACAACTAATAGAAAATGTATTTGATCCTGGAGGTTATTTTTTATTTTTATAAAAGGAATTACTTGGTTAATCTTTGTTCAGTTGTCTGTGTAGTCATCATTAAAATAGCAAAAATGTTGTAAATTAAAGCAGAATCTCCTTGATAAATTATGAAAGTTTGTTAGTTTCAATCACTTTATTTGAAATAGTGGATGACTACAGTGATAAATCTATGCTATTCTCACTTTGCAATGCTCTTTGCTTATGCAATTAGACAATATTATCCTTCCAATTCAAAATTATCAAGTGACGTTGCCTACAGAGAAACAAATATTGAAACCTAGATATGATTCCCATTAGAAATTTTTGTACAAAATAGAATTCCTAAAGACACAAGGAGCATGTTCCTAGAAAGGAAATATATGCATTCGTTATTGTTTTCCTATTTGAAAAACTGTAATCTATGACAATATTTGAATCGAGAATGCTTGTACATGTGTTATTTACCCAGCATGCAAATTTAAACTCACCTTGGTTTTCACTTATTTTGTCAACATATTTATGCATGTATTGTAAATAAAAAAAGACAATGTAATGCACATAATCTATATTTACCCAGCATTGCAGCTTCTATCGCCACTGTCATATTGACATGGAAGGCCACACAGGATTTTGAATCTGGACATTGCTCAGCCTGTAGACTCCCGGACCTCTCCACACAGGCCGGTACCATGGTCGGCATGTAGTTAGAAATCTGCTGATTCACTATCTGGTTCCCTGTATCATATCTGGCCATAGCACACTCTACACACGATACACTGGTACGGGTGCTTGTACTAATTGCTGACGCAGGTTCTCCACCACTTGATGGTGTGTGTTTATCACCAGCACTACTATTGAGAACACCAAGGTTATTTTTACTATTTGATATGATTCCTGTTACGTTCAGTGCTTTGTGATCACATTTATCTCCGTCATGACAGAAACAAACTTTTCCAGAAGTTACATTCACATTTGAAGAAACCACACCAGATTTGTCTAAGCGTTTTAACATTGGTTTGATAAATGTCGTCAGTTTCGTCACATCCTGGGTACATCCCTCTCCAGTTACTAATTCACTGCACCCCTTGTATGTCATCTCAATTAGGGGATTGATGTTAAGCCCTGTGAAAATGGGTGTATCAATAAATTAATAGGATAATAATCTATGTATTATGTATTATAGTCAATATTACAACAATAAAAAACAATCGTGCAACATTACTTGTAACATTACTTTCAAGTTATTGTCTATCCATTTTAACAACTGCTTAGTTTAACATACCATAACATTTTCAAATAAATGGACGTGCCAATAAAGTAATATTTAGGGAGGTCTAGTTTTTAAAAGTATGCTACGTTTTGGTAAGCGATTCAGGCTGTAGTGTATACTTAAAATAAAGTAAAATTTCGTTACCGATCGATGACGAACGTAAAGAAAGAGAGACATTGGCATGGAATTCAGCACATGAAGTTGCGTTTAGACACTTCTGATAGATTTGAGTGTCATCTTTGTCAGCACACTTTGCACTGTCCTGAGGGAGATAGTTGGATATCAAGTTGTTCGTCACACTATTGCCTGTGTCGTAGCGGGAAGTATGGCATGTCACACATTCAATAGCTAGTGCTGAAATACAGAAGCAACACACACAACGTACACTTATTGCTTAGGTTTACTTATTTGACATATAAATATTCACTCACATAGAAACATTCAGTATATTGTTACATTGGTTGCAGAATGCTGCTGCTCGTGTGGTCAGTAGGACCAAGAAATATGAACACATAACTCCTGGCTTGAAATTTTCCGGCTGGTTGCCAGTGGAGTCACGGATCAAGTACAAATTACTTCTTCTCATCTTTAAGTCACTTCATGGACTGGCTCCATTATATCTCTCCGATTTGATCAACCCATACACCCCAGGCAGAAATTTAAGATCATCAAACAGACACTTCCTAGTCATCCCATAAGCCAGATATGTGACTGCTGGTGACCGGACGTTCTCAAAAGCAAGCCTTGTTTTATGAAACGCTTTGCCTCTGCCAATAAGAACATGTGACACTCTTGGGAAATTGAAGTCGCAGCTTAACTCTTCCAAAGTGCTCATGACTAGATGTATAGATATACTTTGTAAGGCGCCTTGGGCAGCCTAAAGCTGGATATGTGCGCAATATAAATTTTATTATTATTATTATTAAAGCCAATTACTCCTTTATTTTTTCTAGTTTGAAGGACAAATAAAAAGGTTAAAAACTGATACAGACGTTATAAGCGCATAAAGGTGAACGCTTTGGCAACATCGGTAGCACTTAAACCTCTTATTGTCAGTCTCGTGAGTTTGATCTCCGGGATAGTAGCAGTATCAACACTGTTAGGCTACATGGCGTTGGGCAGTTTCAACATTGTCACATATACATGCATGTACATGTGCAAATTATCATGTTCATTTTGAAATACTGACTCTAGGCTATAGGGGAGACCGGGGCACGTTAAAATTGTTCTATTGTAAAATGTGCTTAGCATGGTACATGTAAAAACAAGTGTGTCTTGTAGTGCCCATTCACATTGACCTAAATATCAAACATTCGAAGCCTGGTTAAATACAAAACATTTATATGTCTTTCGCCTTTAAAGTTTTTAATTTGATGTTTCAAGGTGCCCTGCAGTCGGGGTACATTGAACCACCCCAGGGGGTACATCGATCCATCAAAATAAATATCCTAAATAAACAATTTTTCAAAACAAATTGTATAATTTGCTTACTTCACCCCTTGCCTCATTGCTAGCTATATGTAATCAAGGTGTGAAATATCTTACAAAGCATATAAATGGTACAGCGAAGATCGATGGTGTGTCTTGAATTATTCTGGCTTAAAAACTATTCAAAAATTAGATTTAAACTGATTTCTTGGCTGTTTTCAAGATGCAATATACTATTTCCTTGTTAATAATTCCTACTCTGCTATTGATACTATTTGGTGTAAACGTGAATTAAATAACCTTTTAAATTAATGTTACAATTACAAATTGATATTCATATACCGGAAGTATTAAAACATGGTTCAACGTACGGTACCCCGGAAAAGTACCCGACTGTAAAATCATAAGTTATTGAAATTTTCGACAGATATCTGCAGCTGCTTAGAAACAAAATGTGTTGTCAAGGCATCACATATAGATATATTATGGATATACTATAGTGATATTTGGAAATATAGTCAAATTTGAACACATTTAAAATAATAACTAAATCAGCGGGAAATCATTTTTACAGCCTTAAAACTCTTTATTTGCATATTTCCCAGCATGACATTCTAAAATTTGTGAAAGCTTCTAACATCATAGATAGTACCCAGATGTTCATAACTACTTGCATGTGGTACAAAAAACACAAATTATGATGTCATATCAAGGGGTGGTTCCATGCGGGCCCATGTTCAACCTGCCCCGGTCTCCCCTACACAGTAGGCTATAAACAAGAAACGCTGGTCCAACGCTTTCCGAATGCGGATGATATTGTTACAAAATTTAGGCTGGCTAGCTTTGACCATAAAAATATACCGAGATGGGATATAATGCTGAGCTTTGACTCAGTGGTCATATCATATCATGCGAGTCCATACAAGTCTACATCAATATTATGTACAATCCAAGCAAATATGAAACATTGACCCGACGCTGCTTCAATATTTGCCATATTCAATAGGCCGCTTATGTGTGTGTCATGAAGTTCTGAGATCATCCCAGAGAAAGTTTTTGTTTTCAGTTTTACTTTTTTATAAAAACTGATAATTAGTGAATTAGACAAAAATAGTGGCACATGCTGTGGCATGTACTGCTAAACTAAAATTACTTCATTTTAATGAAAATGTAGATTTTAATAACATCAATCTTAATATTTTAGTGAGATGGGTCCATCTAGCAAGCTGCACTGACCTGATTCGAATCCAAAAATGGTGAATATAAAGCAGGCGAGAAACCGTGCTAAATCCATCATCATCTGAAAAATACATGTGTTTATTTGTAGTATTGACTACGTCAAGTGATATTGACCCTAACAGTGCAGGGATCGACTTTAGTCGTCAGAATCTGACGTCTACAGACGTCAGATTCTGACGATAAAAGTCGATCTCCGCACAGTAAGAAGACAAATCTTTGTAATGGCTTTAGAGCCATAACATAGGTATTTGAATGAGTCGGGAAGAGTTAACTAAGACATTTATGATGATTTCAAATTGAAAAAAACCCTTGGGTTTCCATGATTTATACAAAATAATTCAGCGTTGTAAGGGTTAAGCTAGAAAGCGCCGCCAACACTGAAATGATTAACCCTCCACCTGTTATAGGGATGCATATATATATGCGTCACTATAACAGGTGAAGGGTTAACCCTTAAAGCGCTACATTCAAAATTAAATTTCAACCCACTTCAAGTTGTGTCTCGCTACGGCGACCCACAACTTCAAGTGAGTGAAAATTACCCATATTTGTTTAATTTGAGTCCACACATTTGCAAATCTTGATGTTTAAACGGTCATTTAGTTCCCAATAACTGAGATTTAAACGGCTAATAAAAGGGACTAAATAAAATAGATAATCATGCTGTCTGTTCAATCATTGGAACAACAATGCACTGGACCAGTGTCTGCGGCGCTGGCCTAACATTGAACCGGCATTGGGTGCATATATTGTGTGTACGTGTGGAGACACGTGGCAGCCAGCACTCTATCATCATGCCCTGTACACACCGTCTGGTAATCCTATTCGGCAGACACTGTACAGCCGTTGTACGTCAAGCTTCGCATGTTGAATGTCGCTCCAGTCGAATAAAATGGCTGACACACTAACCTCGCTTGCTTTCAAACTTAGGTCGTAGACAAAGGAGTTGATTAGAACATAATATACCATCTGCCAAAGTGTGAAAGAGGTTAAATCTGTGGGAGGTCAGATCTTGGGTGACGAGAGTTCCGGCCTCTCGCTGTTAATATATAGATGACATGGCCGCGATATGATCAATCAATTCACCTGAAATGCATCATTCAACATGGTTTGCCTAATAATTATCTCACAAATACGGTTTTAGTGTCTAATATTATATTTTAATGATATTTCAAGTGTTTTTCAAGTGATAGATTATAATATTTACGATTGAATTGAACTGTTTTTCTAGTGATAGAATATAATATTTACATAGTTACGAAATAATATTTACGATTGAATCCCCGATGGTCACCGCCAAATTGACAAGAAAAAATCGTAATTTAGCCTTTTTTTGCCAATATTTTATGGGCATATGTCTATTCTGTGGGGAAATTTCCATGCGCAGTATCATTTGGTTCAGGGACATACACTGAGGCAAAATTAGTTGTTTGATTTGTAGAATAATTGATCATTATCGCACGATATCAAAATAGTTGCAGTGAAATCAATAAATTATCTTGAAATATATTAGGCCTATTGACATGTAGGCCTATACGGTCATCTCATACACACGGTGTTGTTGTATAATCTCATATTTCAATGTCCAATACAGCCGTTAAAAGTATTTTCAAATGCTAGAATGTATTATTTACTAAGGAATCCAAGATGGCCGCTGCAAAATTAAACACAAATATTTCTAAAATTTCGCAACTTTTTCCAAACGTGAAATACTGTTCTGTACCTTTATGAGCGGTATCATTTGGTTCGGAGATATCCTGTATTTACAGGAGCGCCTGCAGGAATTTGGTCTATATTGCGCAGACATGAGGACGGCCGGGAGGGGGGATGGGGAGAGGTTTGGTCAAAATTCGGTGGTAATAATTCAAAGCAAACAATTTATATATATACTGTGAAATTTATATATTCTTATGTTGATATTACTTTTTACACCATGTTTTATATAGATATTTCATTTATGTAAACAAATACAAAGGCCCTATATAACATACAGTAGGCCTACTTGCATAAAATATGTTCAGCGATTACTGTCTATGATAAATAAAAGCGACGTGTGCAATATGCATTAAAGTCATATAAACCATTGTTGATTTAATGGGGATGTCCTAGGTGATGTTCGTCCGGACCAAGAATAAAACGAATAAAATGACCAAAATGAGTGAAATAAATTTCGTATGTGTCTGCCATTACGCCGTAAGAATATAGGTATAGCTATAATTTATGTGTGCATATCACAGCGATGGGACTGAACTTGACTAAACTTTACAATGTCATTATTTTATGTTAACGTTTACAAAAAAAGAAGTAAACAAGAAATAATTATATCGGCTTACGAGCCTGTTCAATGTACTTTTTTATTTAACAAAACTAGGCATATCTATCTATCTTATCTATCTATATGAATTGCTCACGGGGGGGGGGGAGGGGGGGGGCTGTCAGATTAGGACAATGCATGTTATAAAGGAGATATATTATAACTGTACACCTGCAGCACAGAAAGTATGTGATACTTCGACCAATACGCGTTGGCTATTGTAAATGTGGTATCGGTGATCAGAAAAAATGCCCTTCAACAAAGTGTTTAGCCATTATGTTTTAGCCGCAACATTGAACAGGGGTTGGGGGGTGGGGGGGTTGTGGCTGGGGTCAAATAGAGATTTTTAATGGCCTAAATGAAATCAATGAATTCTCTTGAAATGCATAATTAAACATGGTTTGCCAGTGACTTATTCTGCAAAATCGTATCTCAAAACCACAGTACCATATAATGAATTCACTTATAGTGGCATTATAATGTCATATGTTTACATTTTGATGATGTCATACATTTACAATCGATTGTAATATTATGGAACTTTATCAAGTGTTTGGGAGATCAACACGTCCAGCTCTGAGTCGGTGTCCATCATAACTGATCCCTCTAATGTGGATTGTGCTTTGTATGATATTAAATTTGTGTGATAATTATAAGCATATTTACTCTGGAACGACGTTTTTTCAATTCTAGGGCAACATTTATGTTATAAGCCAACTTTATTATTTTGCTTGTTTTCTGCAAATTGTATGCAAAAATGTATATTGTTTATTGCCCACTATCGAATGGCGTTATTCTAATGATATATATATGTCATGTTGCAGTGGAGTAAATAGTTATCTCTCCATATACGTCGAAACATAATTTACAAAATAATCTGAATCAACAAGAAAAAAAAATGAGTAAACATGGCCAATGGAAGCGACGTAATAAAACACAATTATTGGTCATATCTATATTTAACCTATGTTTTCTGAACCCAGATGTGCACAGTGCTTAAAACTGATTAACAAATGTCACATATATTTTTTAATGGATTTGAATTGAGATTCATTTATTTGATCAAAGAGAGTAAGTACATCCTGATATAGCAGTGGTATAATTTTTTTGTTGATCAGGAGATCTCCACTAAGACCAAGCAATGGTCGCTAGCGTGGAGGCCACCTACATTACATTATATTTTCATTACAGGTTTATTAAATATTTCAAGTACATAATGGCTGTCATCTCAGTACTAAGATAGGTCGAAGACCAAGGCAACAGACAGGGAGCCATCATCGGACAATATGAACAATATTAAGAATAGAAAAACCAATATATAATAGTAGGCCTAAGTATCGTGAAAGTTTATTATAATAAAATGACTAAAAATTTTAAGAATTCAGTTGCAATAAATATTAGAACCTAACGGGTAAATTAGACCATTCAAAAATTAAAGGTATAGGCAAGATGATAATAAAAAAGTCGGAAACTTTGTCGTAATACACAAAATCATATTATCAAATTGCGCTACGAACATAACACCGAGGAATATGACAAATACTGTTGTAGCTGTTAAATATGGATGATTTTGCAAAGTGATGACACTTTGCAAACTGTGAGTAAAATACTTTTCTTTTATATTTGTTGGGTAGTTATTGATTGCATCGGGTATATTATATAATAAGTACTGTCTAGCAAATTCATGTTTTATACGACATTTATATAGATCTTGATTCCTTGTAGTATAATTATGTTCACTTGTTCTAAACTGGAGATTCAGAAAGAATATGGAAATGTGCATGTGATTTTACTGAAATTTTAAATGGCCACCACAAATCCACTTTTTAAATATTTGTGACCGCAAAAAGTCTAACCTAATTTATGGTGGGGGATGATATAGGACTTCAGTCCTCTTGTTCAATCTTGTTAGGACGCTGATGATGCGTGATATTTTCAGGACAATGTGGTCTATGTGATCATTCCATTTCAATTGCTTATTATTAATTAAACCTAAGAAATTAAAGTTTTCGACGTATTCAATAACGTTATTGTCTATTTTTATTAATGGTATAGGTGTTTGTTTTCTTGCCGAACAAAAAACAATAAATTTGGAAATATTTAGAGAAAGTTTGTTTACTTTAAACCACGATAAATTTGCTAGTTCTGCATTGATAGTATCTGTATTATAAATATTATTCTTCGTTATTAGAGTCGTGTCATCTGCAAAAAGGATGAAATGAAAGAAATTGGAAGATTTATGTATATCATTCATATAAAATAAAAATAATAAAGGCCCCAAAATCGAACCTTGAGGTACCCCAGTAGTTATTTTTAAGAAATTTGAATCAGTATTATCATAATGTACATATTGTTGTCTATTTGTTAAATAACATTTTAATAAATTTATAGATTTTCCTGTTAGCCCATAGCATTTTAATTTGCATAGTAATATATCATGGTCTAAGTTGTCGAAATCGAAAAATAATTTATGCAAATGTGTGTATTTAGCCTTAGGTGAAATCTGAAACATTGAACTTTCCTCAGCATATAAGTGTAGAATTTTTAGCCCATTTGTTTTAATAGAATTTGGGTGTGCTTAATTCGAATCTGTCGGATAACATTCTATACTTAGTGTCCTTTAGCTTCAAATTAGCAATTAGATTTAATTCCAATTTGTGAATTGGAATTAGGTCAATTCACTTCCAGAATTGACCACAGCGGGGATAGAACCCGGTACATACACAGTGGCCACGACCAAATCGAATGAGCACCGCGCCAGAGGCAAAAAGTGCAAAATTAAAGAATCATTCAGCTTCAAAACGTGCATGCCTGGGACGGTCAAGTGTAGGCCAACAGTAGCCTAGTGAGTACAGATTGACGGCTTTAATATAGCCACTGAACTGATTACAAGATACTACTTAAACGAGACATTGATCCAATGCTGTTTTAATGCTAGGCCAACGTCTGCGACGCTGGCCCAACATTGAACCAACATTAGATAAATGTACAATGTTTGAGAGAAAGTCCTCCTGCCCAGCAAACGCAAGACATTTGTATGACATTTATGCAATGTCGGCCCAACGTCTTCGACGTTGGTCCAACATTGCATAAAGTCATACAAATGTTTTGTGTTTACTGGGTGACAATACAAACTTGGGGGTCAAGCAGTTTCCAAATCCCCGCAAGTAGGGGCAAAAGTAGGGGCAAAAGACAAGGGCTTTGAATTATTACCTCATAGATGTCGCTCAAGTATATATGAGCTTGCTGTGATTTGAGAACTTGCTCTTAATGAGGCTTTGGGTATGAAACGCATATTTAGTATTATTATGGAATAGAGCCTTGGCTTACCCACGGGCACTATTGCCTTCTGGGGGACCCTTGTCCCGCGAATTTTGACAGTTGACTACACCTTTAATATCAAAAGATGCTGACCTACAGAACTCACCCAGATTTGATAATACCTTTGCTATCACGTGCTTGACAAAATCACGCTACTTTGACACGCTGGAATACTGTAGTAGGACATATAAATAACTGCTGAGCTCAGAGAGAACAAAAAGCAATGCATAATTGCTGTATGATCTCTACAATAAATATACTAGGCTTGTGTGCTGTGCTTCCTAATCCTTACAGCTCAGGGACCGTCTTTAGACGTCAGAATCTGACGTCTGTAGACGTCAGATTCCGACATCTAACGTTGGTCCCCGTATTGTAAGAATTTTAAAATTTCTAATGGTCGTAGACACATAACACAGGTATTGAAATAAAGCGGAAAGATTTAACTAAGACAATTTAATTATGATAATTGTAAATTACAAAAAAAAACCTTTGGTCTCTTATGTTTTTTCTAAAAGTATTTCAGCGCCGCAAGGGTTAAGCTCCCGGCCGTCCTGATATATAGTAATGAAGATTGACAGTGAAATATATATTATTATTAACCTTTGAATTGTTAGTTGATAATTACAATTCAATAGAAACTGGAATTGCGAGTACAATTTCCAGCTTCAAATTACAAAAATAATCAAAAAATATGAAAAATAGACATACGAAATTGAATTATTTAATTGACTGAGCATCTGCCACAAACCAATCGGCTTATTTCAGTGAATTTTTAGTCCTTAAGTTACACGGGCAGCACGTCTATACGCATCTAGGAGGACAAGTGTTATATATCAAATTCTGATTTGATTGTACGTATTACTGACACGGCGATATCATTCGATATGTTGATAAAAACACGTCTACATGGGATCAAATATTACAAAACTGATCCCAGCAATCGAATCAGTTCTCAGCGTCTTCTATTCTAGAGTTTTCTAATCATCTTCTGCAGATAGTCATAGCAAATAACCTTAATAGAGATTCCTTGGTCATAGTAATGGCTGTAATATATATTTGTTTTAGAAATGACTTGCCAGCATGATAAATAAGTGAAAATAATAATTTGAATTTATTGGGTGACATTTTGGAACCTGTTCCGCTCATTATAAAATAGACATACTAGTATTCTACACTGAAATATCTGATTAAATGAGTATGTATCTACAACAGATAGCTCGATTATTATCAGTGGCTTTTTGGTCTCTAAATGAGAAGAGTTATAGTCCAGTCAAAATATGAAAAAACCCACCCCAAATTGCAAACGTTCGTATTTTTTCACCAATCAGTCATGTTCCTCTCACAGGAACCATCAGCAATCAATACTTGTTACTTGTTCAGAATCATTAATATAAAAATATAATAGAATTCCTTATAATCAATTGGTGGAAAGACACCTAATTTGCATAAATCCGAGATGGCCGCTACTTCATTCCTGGTCCACAGTTTTTATACATGATTTTTTTTAGCAAATACAGCTAGAAACAAGTGTAATATCTCTTTTGGATTTGTTTTTGACAAGATAATCTAATTCCAGTAATATTATGATGTTTCAATATCATATTGAAGGTCAAAACTTCAATTTCAGGGTCCAAAATGCGGAAATGGGATTTTTACAAATAACATTAAAGACAAGTGTAATAATCTGTTTAATTTAATGTTTTTCGGGAATCTATTTCTGGTATTTACTTGGTGATCGAGATCATTTGCAAGGTCAAAATGATATAATCTTCAAGGCGAACAATATAACAATATGACTTTAAGCAAATATAAGTTCGAATAAGTGTACGCTTGAAAACTCTTTTTAATCGGGTGGTAGATCATATGGATTTCGAAATGAAAGAAGTATGATGTTTTTTGCAAAGTTCGCTTCAGTGTATGTAAATAGTGGAAACAGTTTTTACACCGTTGAGCATTTTATGTATTGGCCACATTTTTGCAGTCAATACCTAAAATAACATTTCCATCAATACGTTTCAAAATAAAGATTTTATTATCAGTAATTAGGCGTCTACATGGTCGTAGAAACCAATACAATTGTTTCAGATTAGTCCTTATCCTGCTAAGTTAATTTATTTACATTGTCAACCACTTCAGGTTGTGTCTCGCTACCGCGATCCACAATCTCATGATCAAGTGGTTGAAAATTACTCATATTTGTTTAATTTGAGACCAAACATTTACAAATTTTAATGTTTAAACACTCATTTCATTCCCAATAACAGTGATTTAATCGGCTAATAAAACGGATTAAAAACGACTGTTGTCGTGATCAGAAAGCGAAGAGTTAACACCCTCCCCCCCCCCCCCCCAAAAAAAAAATTGTTTGTTTCCAATTTCTGACTGACCCTATCAAAACACGTGCGACCCCAAATGGCTTTTTACGGATTTCCTAAAATAAAATATTGTTTATTTCCGATTTCTGACCGACCCTATCAAAACACGTGCGACCCAAAATGTTTTTTACGGATTTCCTAAAATAAAATATAGTTTAACTCCGATTTCCGACCGATCCTATCAAAACATGTGCAACGCAAACTTTTTACAGCTTTGTTGTGGTTTAGGTAAAAACAATGCACGTGCCTGACTCTACAATAGGCCATGCTTATACGCCAACTAGAACGTTCAAGTCAAAAATTAAACTTTCGAAATCAATTCACTAAAACCACCTGGTACATAAAAAGTATATTAATAATAGTATATTAAGAATATATTTTATGGTTTGGCTAAAATGGCTTTGTCTAAAACAAACTTCGTCCCTTTTTCTTGGGAATATGTCCAAATATTCTCTCTGGGTCCCACAGATATAATAAGACAAAAGTAGGTCTCGGTAAATCCTAAGGGGGTGCATGGGGGAGGGGGAGGGGGGGTATGCTGCTCCCCAGACTATATGTATTGAGTTGCAGAATTCAAGACGCATTGCCTTTTATGTGAATACAGAGAGTATAATTTGTATTGTATTTAACCCTTAAAGTGAAGAAATATTTTGATGTAAGCTATGGAGACCAAAGGTTTTTTTCAATTTGAAATCCTCATTAATGTCTTAGCTAGCTCTTTCCGCTTCATTTGAATACCTATATGTTATAGGTTTACGGGGCGGGGGCCCTAGGGTAGTGGTTAGCACCGCTGCCTTTCACGCCAGAGTTCGGGGTTCGGTTCCCGGTCTCGGCGGTTTGAAAGAAACAAAAATGTTTCTTCCCCATCCACGTGTGAAAGTTAGTATTGTGGGGAGCCTCCGTGACCGAGAGGTAGCGTGCTCGGCCTCAGACCGCCAGGGCTCGAATTTCGAATCCTGTGTCTGGAGGACAGTGTCAACTCAATCATCTCACCATCCTCAGGAGGTTCTCCTGGCCCAGTTTAGCCTATACGCGCACAAAGGTGGCCTAAAGCCCGATTCATTTCATTTTCATTTTTATAGGTTTACGGCCATTAGAATTATTGTACTCTTTCAATGCGGGACGTCAAAATCTGATGTCGACCTCTGAAGTCGTTCCCCGCGTCCTGTAAAAAATTATATATATTACATATGCTGACATTCGAACAATGTTAGGTCGATGTCACGTGTTTGCTAGTAAATATGGACGACGGGTATGTCTAAACACAGGTAAGAACTGTTCATGCGCATTTGCTGCAGCACGCACTATCGCACGGCAAATATCAGAATTGAGCCTGGGCCTACGTATTTGTAGGCCTACAACCCTTTCAAGCTTGAATTTACCATTGTCATCTTCATCCACTACAAGCCGCGAATAGCTGTCGCAATTCTCGACTTGTAGTGGATGAAGATGATTTAAAGTGGGTGAAAAATTAAAGAAAATTGCGATGTATTTGTAAAACAGTTTCATGGAAATTTTCATTCTAAATCCCTTTGCTGTTGGAAAATTAAGTCTGTTTTCAGGGACGTAAAATGATGCTTTGAAGCATCGTGAGGGCTTAAAGTGTTTTAAACCACCATCGGCTCACCGTCTAGTGTTAGCTGACAAAACACCCACCTTGAGCGATCCTTTTATTCCTTATCTGCCATTCATGTAGCATGTATAGACGTACTGGAGGTCACAATTTTAATCCAGTTTGATTGAGGTTTCGCTGAATTCAAAGAAACCACCTGCGCGAATAATCAGGACACAATAAACACTGATAAAGGCGGACCGTCGATAAAAATATACAATCTGCGCAGTAATGTATCCAATTTCTCCTATTCCTTTAATGGTGAACTAACAGGTGTGTGCGTTAAATATCATGCGCTTTTAGTGTGGCTATTCTTGTTCACACAAAAGAAAATCGGGATGTCACGATTGACGTATAACACTTGATTATCACAGATTATGTCACGAAATTGCAAAATTAATTATAAATCTTTAATAAATTTAAACTCGCTCTTCAGAAACCTCTCGCTGAGATCAATGTTTTTTTTATCCTGTAAAACCTAAAAGGTCTGATTACGACGTCTTACGTTGCTCATCAGAAATAAATACTCCTGGTACCTGACCTATAACGCTAATGACGCACTGGAATAATCACTCATTTTACATGGTGTTGTTTTACCACCCTTTCAATCCCAAATGCCCACTTTTAACCTTTACAACGCTGAAATATTTGAAATCAACATAAATGTCTTAGTTAGCTCCTTATGCTCCATTTGAATATCTAAGTTACGGATTTACGGCAATTGTATTTTTTTAATTCGTTCAATGCGGGGACCGTCTATAGACGTCTGATTATGAAGTTCAACCCTTTAACCGCAGGTGCCGCATATATTCGGGTTTTCATTTTTTATTAGCACATCAGGTACCACCTGTTTAACATGTTAAAGATAAAATGTGACATCAATCAGCAATATTTGAAAACAGTTGACCTCCATTTTGTCAAATCTGAATAATTTCCACTCACTTGAAGTTGTGGATCGCGTCAGCGAGACACAACTTCAAGTGGGTGAAAATTCAGATTGAATTATTTGGCGGTTAAAGGGTTAGGACGGTCCTCGCACTAAAAGGGTTAACTGACTAGTCATTGCACCCACAGATTCTCACTTTTCGTGTGAAATGAAGTAACGCAGTTTTCCACATTAAATAGTGAATTACTTGCAGCACATACACAAAAAAATGTTCTGTGGAATTTTATTTTGCTAATTTTCTAATTTGTTTCATTTGTTATTTATTTTTTGGAATCGCAGCTGCATATAAACCATATGTGATCCCAGTAACACATGGGTTCAAAAACAACTCACATTTAAGCTCAGCACTGATTCAACATTGATACAACCATTGAGCCAACGTTTATGACGTTGACTCAAATCTGCATCGATGTTGAGCCAACTTATTTTGCCGTTTCTAATCCAGTTTATTAGCCAATCAACTGTTTGGGAACGAAATGGGTAGTGAAACATCAAGATTGCAAATATTTTGTCTCACATTAAAAAAATGTGAGTAGGCTTATTGTCACCCACTTGAAGTTGTGGGTCGCGGTAGCGAGACACAACTTTAAGTGGGTGAAAAAAATTGAATTTGGGCCCTAGGGTAGTGGTTAACACCGCAGCCTTTCACGCTAAAGTTCGGGGTTCATCTTCCGGTCTCGGCGGTTTGAAAGAAACAAAAATGTTTCTTCTCCATCCACTCGTAAAACTCAGTATTGTGGGGAGCCTCCGTGACCGAGAGGTAGCGTGCTCAGCGTCAGACCTCCAGGGTTTAAATTTCGAATCCTGTGTCTTGAGGGCAGTGTCATCTCACTCATCTCACCATCCTCAGGAGGTTCTCTTAGCCTAATTTAGCCTGTATGTGCACAAAAGTGGCCTAAAGCTCGATTCATCTTATTTCCTTGTTGTGTAGTGCTGTTAACGATTCATTTCCCCCTGCATTTAACCCTTGAAGCGCTGAAATATTTGTATATAAAACATAGAGAACAATTTTTTTTTTAATTTGAAATCTCCATAAATATCTTGGTCAGATCTTTCCGCTTCATTTGAATATCTGTGTTATGGATCCACGGACATTATACATTTTCTAACTCTTTCAGCGCAGGGGCCGTCTTTAGGCGTCAGAATCTGACGTGTATAGACGTCAGATTTTGACGTCCAAAGACAGTCCCCGCACTGAAAGTGTTAATTAATACCCGAGTTGAAGTATCGTTACTAGATTGTGTTTATTATTATTAAGTACCTGACATATCATGGATGTTTCCACCTGATTAAATTTGATTTTCATTAGATCTCACCTTGAACAATGACTGATAATGTACCATACACACTACTTGTTTAAAGCTAGACTGAATAAAATATGTGAGTTAATTTAGAACAAATGTTAAAACTGCTTTTATGCAGAATATTATGATGTTGACATTTAAATGTCTACAATATGACTTATATGTCATTGCATATTAACACGTAAAATAATTTGAGATCTCATACTGTAGATCTGGCAATTTTCGCGTGTTTTGATTTACGCGAAACTGTGATTTTATGGCTTTTCCCGAAGTCTAGAATTTGTGATTTATCAATTTCGATGATAGGTAGCGCTATTATAATAACAATTTTGCGAGATTCATAAATTCGGGAATTTGTCCTCCTCGCGAAATTCGCGAAGATTAAAACCTCGCGAATATTGACAGATCTAAAGTATAAATAGTAATAGCCATGTCTCGCTAGGTGGCCTATCGATATTTGATATTTCTACCACACATATGTTGAAATAAACATATATTAAAGTGCTAATCACATCAATATCCGTTTTGAGCTGTTTTATTTGCTTGCCGTTTATGTGAGAAAATTTAAATGTGAAATGAACGATACATTTTCAAGATTGACATGTCTTATGATTCATATGTTAGAAATGTAAGTATTTTTCACCCACTTGAATTTGCGGGTCGCGGTAGCGAGACAAAACTGCAAATGGGTGAAAAATTATATCCAATAACTTGGTGCTTTAAAGGCTAACTGTTTAAAACTAGACTGAATAATACATGCGAATTGATATTGATAATGCCAAAACCATTCTTATGCAGAATATTCTTAATGTCTCGCTAGTTGGCGTATCGATGTTAAAGTCATGATATTTGTGATCCTCAACATTGAACCAACATAGGGGCAACATTTTGTTTAGCTATACTTATTGCGTCACACACTCTCGTGGTACATTTTTGAGTGAAAAAGTAGGTCTCATCGTGGGAATGTGGAATATTGGCGAATAACATATTTAAACATACAATAGGCCTACATCACTTTTACCTACTAACGGTCAGATCATCAATGCGGTCAGATAGCCATGACTGTCAAGATTTTTCGGCCCGAATCTGTTCTCAATCAATGCCATAGCAAAGGCCATCACAAATGCGACCAGACTGCCATTCCGGACTATTGTTATACTTTTGTGGCAAAAAGGCAAGTTCACTCTCCTCACTGCGGTCAAAATAATTATCTTCACTATCGGGCCTACCACTTTGGCGGGGTACTGGGATGATTGCTAGTAGTAGTACTTTTCGCCCCCATCCGGGGAGGTTCATCAGGGATCTGTTCCGTCTGTTGAATGCTGTGTTGCTCGGAATTGCATGGAAGCACTAGTCTACAGCAATTATCCAAGGGTAGCTGCAGCCTCCTCGTATCTGGCTATAATCTTCGGGCGGATTGCCAGTGGTGTACCCTGGCTCCTCTGCTCAACAGCGGAGCCAATGCAGCACCCGCATCAGTGCATGCGCTGGTGTAGGCCGAACCGGCAATAGCGTGTTGTTGACATTAGGTCTCTCACGGGGAATGAATGGAGTTACCCTTCCTATTGTTACTCTGGGGACTATCCGACCCGAGGATAGCGGAGCTGCGCGGAATGTCACAGAGTTTCAGCATTAAATTGCACAGCGAAACCCAAGTCTCCGGCCGTCTGGGCATGTCTGGGAGTAGATCCCCTAGACATGCCCTGATAACCCCTTATCGGACGAGCGAAGGAAAACGCTCTCAAAAACCCACCATGCTCTATCACCCCCACCCTCACATCATCATATGTACATCATTCATCTCATCAATTGACTACAACGTTTTTATCGTATTATAATGTCACTTAAAAGACCATTTGTGCCGAAAAGTGACTTAAAGCAATGACTTACTACTACTACTACCAGATTGGCTTCATGGATATATTTTTGAAGGTGAACAGAATATAATATTTCACGCGGCTTCCCACACATACAATGAAAAAAACATTAACCCTTTGCCTACTGATCACGAATATTGGCGTTTTTAATCCGTTTTATTAGCAATTTAAATCACTGTTATTGGGAATGAAATGACGGTTCAAACATCAATAATTGTAAATGTTTGGTTTCAAATTAAACAAGTTTGAGTAATTTTCAACCGCTTGAGGTTGTGGATCGCTATAACGAGACACAACCTCAAGTTGTTTAAAATTTAAATAAATGAACTCAGCAGATCATCCAAAACATTTGCGAAATTGTAAAAAATGACACATATATACGTTATATACGTTATTTTGGGGTTTATAAAATGCTATACGATTTTATGTAATTATAATGTGTTTATAACATTACCAAAACATTTGAACTGGAATTTTACTTGAATAAGGTACTGACACTCTTTTATAACGTCATATAAATGTTAGTTTATAACGTTTTATACAATGTTTTTTTGCTTTTTTTTGCCCAATGGGTTAACACTGGTTAATATGTCAACCTTTATCGTACGTATAGCTTACCAGCCAGGGCTGATTACACTTCTCGAGGACTAATTGCTCTCCGGTACAATGTGTTTGCGGATGAGTGGGAGTCAACCCTTAATGCGCCACATTAACCCTTTAAAGGGACTGGCCCAGGCTAAAATCATAAAAAAATCGGTGATTTTATTTTGGCTTCTTAATATGACCATATGATGTAGGCCGCTAAACATGTCCATAGACTAGAACTGCACAAGTTTTTTTTAATTTTTGTGCCGCGCATTCACCAGTTAGACTAGATATAGAGACGAAATCTCCGATTTCTAATTATTGACAACCATGTCAAAAATAGGAAATACGTGAATTTCGTATCTATATATAGCCTAACTGGTGAATGCGCAGCAGACAAATTAAAAAACTTTTGCAGTTCTAGTCTATGGACATGTTTACATCATATGGTCATATTAGTAAGCCAAAATAAAATCACCGATTTTTTTATGATTTTAGCCTGGGCCAGTCCCTTTAAGCCCTCACGATGCATTAAAGCATCATTTTACATCCCTGAAAATAGACTTACTTTCCCTACAACAAATGGTTTTAGAACGAAAATTTCCATGAAACTGATTTACCAATACATGGCAATTTTCTGTAATTTTTAAACCACATCAAATCATCTTTATCCACTACAAGCAATTCGCGGCTTGTAGTGGATGAAGATGACAATGGTAAATTCAAGCTTGAAAGGGGTAACAAAATAATTTTCACCCTCTTGAAGTTGTCCCTCGCTAACGCGACACACTACTTCAAGTGATTGAAAATTCCTCATATTTGTTTAATTTTAGACCAAACATTTGCGAATCTTGATGTTTAGGCAAACTTTTCACTCCCGATAACTGTGATTTAAACTGATAATACAACAGATTAAACACGACTAAGGTCGTGCTTAGATCTTTAACTCTTACAGTGCAGGGATCGACTTTAGACGCCAGAATCAGACGTCTGTATACGTCAGGTTCGACGTCAGATTTGGACGTCTAAAGCCGAACCCCCAGTGTAAGAGTGAAAATATTTATAATGGCCTTAGACCCATAACATAGGTATTCAAGTGAAGTGGGAAGAGCTAAATTTGGGCAGTTATGATGATTTCATATTGAAAAAAAACCCTTCGGCCTCCAAGATTTTTACACAAAAATTGTCAGTGCTTTAAGGGTGGAGGGTTAATTTGTTGTACTTTGTTTGGGTAAGTGATGTCCGTGTTGACTCCCTGATCATTTCCCCATCACTGTCACTGATTAGCCTGATCCTGTCATGCCGCTGACGAACGTCACGCCAATGCTGGGCCAGCGTAGCAAACGCTGGCCCAGCATTGGTGTGACGTATACTAGGGTCAACTGATGCTGGTGTAAATTAGAATCCGGCGGATGACGAACAGGACATAGGCGTGACCTGTGAAACTCTAGAATCCAGGATCATTGGCGTGTTGTTTGTTGATCTGTCTCGACTCTCGATTCATCGAGTCTGTTCATCTGATACTGGTAAGTGAATGTGTTTATGTCAAGGAGGAAAAACGAAATTCGATAGATTCGTAGATCCGAATATATGAGGCGCGAAGCGCCCAGTGTATTCGGATCTACGAATATTTTGTAATCGAGTTATTTCTTCTTAAAATACACAGAATAATATCTGCAGGTGTTCCAAGATTTGATATAGAAAACATCAATTTCATTGTCCGTATGATTAAAATACACATGTGACGTCAGTGTATTGTTAAAACAGTAGATTCGAATCTACGAATCTACTGTTATTTGTAATACTGGCCAGATCGAGCACAATACAAATAATAAACGGGTTTAACAATGAAATTGCATAGCCAATGTTTCGTAGTTTACCATGCTGACGATGAAATTGCGTTGTTCTATATAAAATCTTGGAACACATGTGCACATTCTGTGTATTTTAAGTCGAAGAAAAGAACTCAATTGCGATAGATTCGTAGATCCGAATATACTCGGCGCTGCGCGCCTCGTACATTCGGATCTACGAATCTATCGAATTTCGTTCTTTTTCCTTGACCTAAAGGGACTGGCCCAGGCTAAAATCATCAAAAAATCGGTGATTTTATTTTGGCTTCTTAATATCACCATATGATGTAAACATGTCCATAGACTAAAACTGCACAAGTTTTTTTTTAATTTTTGTGCTGCGCATTCACCAATTAGACTAGATATAGAAACGAAATCTCCGATTTCTAATTATTGACAATCATGTCAAAAATAGGAAATACGGGAATTTCGTCTCTATATCTAGCCTAACTGGTGAATGCGCAGCAGAAAAATTAAAAAACTTTTGCAGTTCTAGTCTATGGACATGTTCAAATCATATGGTCATATTAGGAAGCCAAAATAAAATCACCGATTTTTTTATGATTTTAGCCCGGGCCAGTCCCTTTAAACCATGAAATATTAGACATGCTTAGTTAAACCACGCGTGTATTGTGCCTAACCTGACCAGTATAAAATAACAGGAGATTCGTAGATCCGAATCTACTGTTTTAACAATAGACTAGCGTCACGGGTGTATTTTAACATGTTCTTAAAATACACCGGTGACGTCAGTCTGTCGTGTCTATTGTGAAAACAGTAGATTCGGATCTACGGATCTACTGAGAAAGGGACGTGGCGCTTTGCTAGCCTAGAGCGCCTGACTGCCTCGCCAGTCATTCATGCGTCTCCGGTTCGAACCCCGCTGATCCTGTGTGATTGTGTGGGATTTCAGAGAAATATCCTTGTTTTTCCCTTCTCGATGTGACTGGGCGATCACGTTAATGGCGACCTCGTCGAGTTAAAGGTGCAGGGTCACGCGCTGTGCGCTCCTTCGCACGAATCCACTGTTATTTTTATACTGGCGAGATCGGCCACAATATCCATGTTTTACCATAAACACTGCATGACTAATGTGTTTCTTGACTAACAATGCTGACTATAGATATTTACTGATTGATATTTTATAAACAAATCTTAGAAAACATAGGGGTCTATACCTATTTTGTGTATTTTAAGTTGAAGAAAGAACAGTAGATTCGTAGATCTAAATCTATCGAATTTCGTTCTTTCTCCTTGACTCGCATGTATGTAGAATGCCGCTGCATCGTCGACAGGATACAGTTAAAGTGTCATATCTCAGCAAACACGACACGTTGACCCAATGCTGGGCTAATGCTGGCCAAGCGTCGTAGATGATAGGTCAACATAAGCCCAGCATTGGGTCTACGTGTTGTGTGTACTGGGATGTGAGTTGGACATATGACCCAACCTGGAACCGGGACCAGGAATTACGAGAGGGTAGACGGATTTTCACACCAAGTTGTATCAAGGAGGTTATATAACCTACTTGGTGTAGATCTAGTATAAGGGGTCTATAGTATCACCAAGAAAAAGTTTGTTCCAAGTCTTGTATTCTACCCCCAACCAACCGAATTGTGGTTCAGCCTGTCACATGACAAGATCAACCAATCACCGCCGTCATTCAGTTGTATTTTAAATCAGAAGGTAGAATACGAAACTTGTGCCAATAGTCTTAAGCTTTACTCGTTGGGGGATGTATTTTTGAGCCACGCCCTTTTTTGACCTCAGAAATATTTGGTGAATCAAATAAAAAGAGTTGTGTGACCTCTCAGGTCAATTTATAGGATGGAATCAAGGTCAAACACAAAACGTACGTTTTTAACTGTTTAAGCTGTCTTTTTTTTCTGCAGGACAAACGTAACTAAAATAGTAAAATATCGTATGTACACATTTCATGGAACTTATTAAGTGGCTATTTACAAAATAACTTATTAGTGATATAATTAACATTAATCCAAAAGGGCTGTTACTGACATAATTTCAAATAACTATATGATTGTTTTGTTCTGATACATAGATAACAAATTCTACAACTTTGTGTTACCTTTGGTGGCAATATCGTGACACGAGGACGTCGTGACTATGTCATGTTCTTTTTAAAATACATAAGGGACACTTTATAAAACATCGTCTATATCTAGACAGCATTACACACATCTTAGACATCTCAGATTGTGCAAATCAGATAATACCAAAACATTTTTTTTATTGCGAAAACTAGGCCTAATATCATAAAGCTTCATTGAAATGTACTACCAGCCCACCATTCAGGTTTAGTCATACATGTTGAAAAATAACATCTTGCCTGGTGGTAAATGTTATTTAATGTTGTTCATTTACTATTAGGCCTTGACAAAAACATTTTACCAATAAATCTTAAAAATCAATAACTGTTGGTAACATCTGACATAACTTGACATTGTGCAACAATGTATACAACTAAGTGGTGGACTTTAGTTCTTTGACAGGCCAATAAGAGGCAAAAGTCAACACTATTATGATTTAGATTTCATTTTCAGTGGCGACAATTTTGTATTTATGCAAATTAGATAATATCAGAATATGTTTTTTTCAATTGAACACCCATTTCGGGAGTGGTCATGATTTTACCATATCTGTAAGGTATTGCATTGTAGAAAAAAATACAAAATCATAAAAAAAGTGTTAATTTTATTTCACACTGAACATCCCCACTGACACCAAAAGGGCGTGGCGTAACCCCCCCCCCCTCAACTAGTTAAGCTTAAGATTTACTTTTGGTCTTACTAATGTACGGAATGTACACAGGTGGAGTATACAATGAAGGTATGAAAGCGGTATCACACATTTTAATCAGAACCTAAAATTTACCATTTTGAGATTTCCACTGATAATTGTCATGTAAAGATATCCAATTGTTTCACTCTGTTGTCTCAGTGTACATATACTACGATAAATAAAAATCAACGAGTAGACAATGAGAACACATACAAATAACAAAGATTCACAATAACAGTAACAGTTTATTTAATAACAGTGTATATATTGCCAATCAAAGAATGCGATTAGTATATTAAACAACTAGAATGTAAATTCAAATGAGGCATAATATAGTTACTTAATAAATATATACTGTAAAAAGCATAAATATTTCCTCATTAACGATGTACCGTTAATCAATTGCACTATCATAATTACTATTCAATACCATGTAAGGTGGCTTTTAATTTAATTTTTTATTCAAATTATCTGATTTAACACTTCAAGTTTATTCAAATAAGTAAAACGCTGCGCAAGTGAAAAAGAAAACACAAAAAAACTCAACCTTTAAGAGCAGGCCAGGCTCAAAACAATAAATATTTTGTGACTGATCTCGCAGATTGATTCGTTAGTCGCAGCTTGACAAACACGCCTTTAGAAGCCAAAATGCACTTTTTTCCTCCAATTTGGAGGGGAAATTTATAGCCTTACAGTTTTGAATCAGATCACAGGAAGACAAATATTTTACTGTTGAAAAAATAGTAGACCATTGCTATATGCTTACTAATATTGTTTATAATTAATTTGAGAATGAGTGGAGTTAAGTTATAAGCCATGATAGGGTTATATGCCTATCCCTATGGTTATTTACTTTTCAAAATTGCAATTGTAGGTATGAGATAAAAAGACAATATCATGTCTAAAGTTGTATCGTTCCTTACATCAGCCTTCCTAGATGTATTCTCCTTCGGGTCATGAGCCTTGTGTCGTCTCGGGACCGTAAGTCCAAGGGACGATACAAGACCCATGACCAGAGGAAGAATACAACTAGTTCGGGCTGATATAAAGGACGATAGGCCTACAACTTTAGTCCTGATATAATATGTTTAAGTACTTGTCACCTCACCTCTTACTAATTTCGTTACGCGAGAAAAATATTTTTCGGCCATGAGAAGCTTTCCAAGCAACAGCTAAATTGATGTTGATAACCATATGTGACTAAAGGTAGCTCTGTGTGCTATTATTGTAATTGAGTATGACATAATAATTATAAATGGTCTGAGATGTAAAATTGTCAAGTTAAAAACCTAGCAGGAAATAAGTCAAGTTTCCAAATTATTGCGAAGAATTATGGAGAAAGAAAGATTTTTAACTCCGCTGTAAATATGAGAAATGTTCTCCTACATGATTCATCACGAAGTGACCTGGGTTGCCCCGTGATTTCCAGACATTTTTCCTAATAATTAATTTATTTCTAAATTCCTGTGGCCCGGGTTTGCGTGGTAGAAAACCCATTATAAATCCCCAAAATCGTCCACCAAAATAGCCAATTTTACATAATACACTGGAATTCACGATCTATTCTTCTTATCTGCTTCTAAAAGGACAATAATACAATTTTCCTGCATGTAAACCATGACAAACTGTCGTTAAATGCTGTGATTTCTATCCTATAGTCGGGTTATAGATTAATTCACGACGTAACCTAGCTCAATCAATATGGAGGCATCATACCCAGCTAACACGAGGCGTTCACCCAATGTTGGTTCAATGTTGGCCCACCGTCTGCGACGCTGGCCCAACATTGAACCAACATTGGGTGAACGTCTCGTGTTTGCTTGGAAGCTTAACCCGGGTTACCACGGTATCACATGTACATGACTAAATGTTGTTGTTGCACTACATAGCTTACTATGCTATTCCAGTAGAAAATATATTGTTTTCTATTTGCAACCACTAATAATAAAATACAGCAATGCCCTTGCGATTCTCCGTGAACACAATACCAAAATTCCCAAGCAATAAGCTGATAAAAGACCATAAAACAAGAAGGTGCTCTTTCCTCAAACAGAATCAGCTTGTCTCGTGCTGATTGGGGTAAGCCTATGTGAGCTCATATAGTCAATCTTGCCAGACTAAGACACACTTCACACAAACGAATTATCCGAGATAACAATAGCAATTTGAAAAAGACTAGCGTTGTATTTGGCACCCTAAGGGGTTGAAATATATCATGAATAAATGTTATTTTAGTCCGTTTTTAATCTTGTGTTGAAGTGAGCATCTATGGCTTTTTTCGCCTCTGTTGTGAACGTATCTGTTGTGATGTTAATTAAGCCCGCCCACTCCCCCAGTGAAGGTATGGCGTGATAATGGTGTCCTAGAGAATATGCTAGCCTAACAAAGCACAACACAAACCTGGGTGGCGAACCCGTGCCCTCTATCACTAGCGTGCCCGGCTCAGAGTATATCATATTGACCAAGCCGGCCCCGTGCGATCCAACTACGACTGCAGCACGACGAAAAATGTTGACTTGATCCTGAAAAGGTGGCAAAGCATCGTCAGACAAAACCTCGAATTTGAGGTTGTGATCTGTGGCTATTCTTCGCATTGCATCTTCTTTCTCTTCGTGGTCAGCTAATAAGCGTTTCACAGTCCTGCGAATCATAACCAGGGAATTTATCTTGTGATCTGATGTAGTTCTGTCCACATACTGTCTATACAGTTGGGAGGCTAGCTGCACAGAATGTTGATTTGAATAGCCACAGTTGGACGCCTGTGGTAAGTACACTATTTTGGCCCTGATAACGCCCTGTACAAGACGCCCGGGTGGCAGGTCTATACCCAGCATCTTGAGAGTTTCTGCTGTGCTGGAATTGAACTGAGTCTCCTGCACATGGATTTTGATGTCTCTGTTCTTTTGGAGGAACTCTACATAGGGCGCTATACGAGGGAAATCTTCAGCATTTTTGTGATAGTGTGCTGTTCCCCAGAATTGTGATATAACAAACACTTCGTGATAAAGTGGAGAGTTTGTGTAGTTTGTGGGTGGTTCAACTGATAGATCAACCTTGCACACAATATCAACAATTTTTATGGATTTTGTAAAGGCATAGCCATCAGTGTTGACAACACCGTCACGAAGAGCATGAATGTAAAATATATATTCCGGATAATTATGAAGAAAATATTCTGGGAATAAAGAGTCTGGTTTTCTTCTGTGGGTAGCCAAAATTCTGGAATAATGATCAATAGGTTTTAAACATTGAGGAATCTGGGAGGAGCTGATGTTTTCGTTGCACTGGTAAATAGTTAGTCTTGAACTAGGATTGGTATAGTTCTTAGTGAGTCGTTTTGTGTAGTTACAATACGGGGCTTTGCTAGACCACATATAATACTTCTGAACTAGATAGTTGCTAGTGTCTTTCATACAATTATACCTGCCATCTTTATCGGTCATATTGTGCCGTTTTAAAGCCACCGTGTAAAGTGAAGTATTTCTTGTGTTGTAAAATAGATCGTCTTTTCTCCCATCCAGAAGCGTGATTTTCTCATTGAGGTCTCGCCATGGGGATTTCCCCTGGTTTAATAGATGAGACCTTAGCTCATTGAGAGCCTCGTTATAAGGTGGAAGCCTCTCCATGAAGGACCCTGAGGGGTCAATCCACGTGATCTCCCCTTCCGCAAACTTTAAATCATTAATCACAGCTTTCAAATCTCCAGTAGAGTGAGTAGTTACACTTGTATTATCCACAGGCAAATCGACAAAAATAAAACTAGATTTATTTGCTGACAAATTATGAATTATGCCGGCAGGCACTGCTGTTTTAATTCCTGAGAAGTTATCCTCATGATTTGAAACAGCAGCGCCTATCAACTTATTTTCTGCTTCTCTAATGCTTGCTTTAATTTCTGCTGCAAGCAATTCGACCTTCTTCGGCGATTTTTCTGCATGCTCTGTGAAGTTGGATTGGGTGGAAAGAGGGATCCATCGTCTTGTAGTAAGGTTCACATATTTTGAAGCAAAGTAGAAGTTAATGAACAATAAGAATGCGATGAACACGACAGCCGTTGTTTTGTTGCACAAGATCAGTCTTTTTGAATTTACCATGGTTCTTTTGTTTTCGGCTGTGAACTGATGACCTGAAAAGAAAAAAAATGTAAAGTATAAGAATTTATGATCAGCATGATTATTGAATTATTGTAGCAATAAAGCGCTATATTGTAAGTTTTAACCCTTAAAGCGCTGAATTTTTTAATGAAAACCTTTGAGGTCAACGAGTTTTTTTTAGTTTGAAATCATCATAATTAGTTAGATTTTTCTGATTCATTTGAATACCTATGTTATGGGTCTATGGCCAATAGAAATATTTGTACTTTTACAGTGCGGGGATAGACATTAGTCGGCAGAATCTGACGTCTACAGACATCAGATTCTGACGACTAAAGTCTATCCCTGCACTGTAAGCGCATCTGCACCAGTCCAGTCTTAATACACGCAGAGCAAATCACATGGCAGAGTGAAGATGTGTAAGGGTTAATACACTGAAAGTCGCATCTCTCTACCGTAACCCACAACTTCAAGACACCTCAGTCTCATGTTTATGATCAGTCGTAAATCTTTGTTGTGTAGTCTGCTTGGGACGCAAAACCTCTAGAACATTATATAACCATTTATTGCCCAAGCACCTTTCTATGGAAAGGGATGGCATCACGTCGGTGTCATGTTAAAGAATCATTCAGCTTCAAAACGCGCATGCCTGGGACGGTCAAGTGTAGGCCAACAGTAGCCTATTGAGTACAGATTGACGGCATTAATATAGCCACTGAGCTGATTACAAGATACTACTCAAACGAGACATTGATCCAATGCTGTTTTAATGTTAGGCCAACGTCTGCGACGCTGGCCCAACATTGAACCAACATTAGATAAATGTACAATGTTTGAGAGAAAGTCCTCCTGCCCAGCAAACGCAAGACATTTGTATGACATTTATGCAATGTCGGCCCAACGTCTTCGACGTTGGTCCAACATTGCATAAAGTCATACAAATGTTTTGTGTTTACTGGGTGACAATACAAACTTGGGGGTCAAGCAGTTTCCAAATCCCAGCAGTAATACAGTCAGTTTGCTTGCAAGTAGGCGACCAAGTAGTGGCAAAAGACAAGGGCTTTGAAATATTACCTCATAGATGTCGCTCAAGTATATATGAACTTGCTGTGATTTGAGAACTTGCTCTTAATGAGGCTTTGGGTATGAAACGCATATTTAGTATTATTATGGAATAGGGCCTTGGCTTACCCACGGGCCCTATTGCCTTCTGGGGGACCCTTGTCCCGCGAATTTTGACAGTTGACTACACCTTTAATGGTATGTTGTTAAACCTGTTTTGTGTAAACAACTTTGGACACAACAGCTCTCTTAAATTATATAACCATTTCTTGCCCCACGGAGGATGATGTTATAGAATACCATCATAGAGGATGATGTTATATGATGACGTCTTAGAGGGGTGGAGCATAGAGGGGTCGGCCTGCTCGGGGGCTGTGTCAGCTAAACCAATCACAAACCGATGTCTATGTCAGCCAATCACATCTTGGGGTAGGGAGGGTGGGGTGAGTTGGGTGAGAGGTTCACCAGATCTGTTGCAAGCTGGATGCCAAAGCAGCAACATCTATACACTTCAAGACATATAACTTTGGTTGTTTGTGTCTAGTTCTACAGTTGCTGAATATTTAGATTATTTCTGTCTGTCAGCAATGCCGGTGGCACACAATGATAATGATCTTTTATGTCATCGGGAGAAAATGGCCCACAAAACATCACGTCATGTGGAAAAAAGACATCATAATGTACATCGCAATGCCTGCACATTCTGTGTTGGTTGTTTGATGGGGAAAAATATCCTTCAAATAAATGTATCCCATTCTTCACTCTTATTATTGCCCAAATGGGCACAAATGGTCTTTTAAGTGACATTGTAATACAATAAAAACGTTGTAGACAATTGATGAGATGAATGATATACAGATAATGATGTGAGGGCAGGGTTCTGGGCATGTCTAGGGGATCTACCCCCAGACATGCCCAGACGGCCGGAAATTTGGTTTCGCTGTGCAATTTAATGCTGAAACTCGTGGCATTTACATTGTGTTGGTAGACAAAATACATAACTCATTGTGTATGTTGTGTTGGTTATGTTCGTTTTTATGCTTATTGTTTTGTGCGGACAATGACAGCAATACAGGCCTTCAAATAAGTGTGTCGTGCTTATTTATTATCAAATAAATCTATGTTTTTGTATATTTTGAGGGGGAGGGATGGGAAAAAGGGGGGGCTCAAAGTTATGGCTTTGGGGAGTGGTGGGGAGGAGAGGAGGCCATGATCCCAAAACAAGTAACTCAAAGTACACTTTAAATATAAAAAAGTGGGGTTTTAGTGTATACCCTACTACTGACGAATCAAACCGAATATGAATTTGCCACTCATTTCGAAATATTAGTCATATAGCAAATCGATTTTGCAAGATGTTTAGATTATTCTATTAGCAAAAGATGAAAATCAATTTTGTAAGATATTTAGATTATTTTATTGTCATGATATAAGGTGTTATGATAAACAATACTGTACCGTGTCCCATAATATAACAGTTTAAATACATTGCTTTATAATTTCCCAGTCACAAGATCACTTTAGTACCATATATACCATATATGCATGTTTATCTGATACCATAAACAATGTGTGCATTGTACGGATACAGACATTTTTACCCGGCTGGTACAGCTATGGAGATTAAAAAAAAAAATTGTGACACTAGACATCAGTTATTTTCCCACGGGGATTTTCTTTTTTTCATTATCTTTTATCTACATGCTACTCCAATATTAGAGTTTGATTGGATCAGAATCAGGCCAAGTTCATCACGCCACCTAGTAGAACATCACTGTGTACACATGGTACACAGCTGTACCAAACATTGGTTCATTGCCGGCCCATCGTCAAGGACGTCGGCCCAACACTACAGCAGCATTGTGTCAATGTCTCGTGCAAGTACCCTCATCTCTTTACGTGACTCATGCCGCCATCAACTGACAAACCCCCTCCCCTCAATAACTTGGCTAATGTTTTATCGTTCCTCACATCAGTCCTCCCTAGTTGTTTTATCCCTCGGGTCATGGGCCCTGTACCATACCTTAGGGATGCGGCCCCGCGGGACGATACGAGGCCCATGACACTCCGGAGTCGGTCTGATATGCGGGACGATACAACTTTAGCCATGATATAATCATTTACCACATTTATGTTAGGCAGATTTGTGTAAATTAGACAGCTTATTTAAATTTGCAATAACTCAAAGTAATGCGCCTTGGCCAGCCTAAGGCTGGATATGTGTGCAATATAGAAATTTTATTATTATTATAATGGTGAAAATTGCTCACATTTGCCTAATTTGAGACAAAAATTTGCAAATGTTGATGTTTAGACACTCATTTCATTCCTAGTAGCAGTAACAAATCAAAAACAACTATAATCGTGGTTGGCAGAGTTATCGTAATTTTTCGTTTTTGTTCAAAATGTATATGACAGCCATTTTGGATTTGAAGGTCAGGATTGTCCCAAATCTAAAAATTAGGCATTCCATTGAATTGTTAATGTCAAAAATAGTAGAATTTGATATATCACTTATCTTTGTAGATTGGCAACTTCCAGAATTACCGTATTTTATATTTTAATTGGCGATCAAAGCCATTTTGAAAAAGACAATTTGGACAGTTTTCCCGGCAGTTTTTAGAGGTATACATGGGAGCTATGTTTTTTCTAAAGGGTTTCACTCGACAAATCAATTGAGAAACAAAAGTAAAAAGAAAATGGTCACGGATCTAATCATTGGCATAGAAAGTGTTGAAAGTTTAATCCCGTGTTAGATTATAGAATATACCTAATACACATAGGGTCTAATTCGAATTAAACCTACCCGAAAACCTCAAATGTGTGACCAGTAGACGTGACCAGGAGGTAAATGATCAGATAAATAAACCCGATAGTTATTAACAGGGCTAAATAGAAGGGGAAGTGGCGAAATGGGTAGAGCGCTTGACTGCCCCGCCAGTCATGCATGCGTCCCGGGTTCGAACCCCACTGATCCTGTGTGCGGTTTCCAGAGAAATATCTTTGTTTCTCGCTTCTCAGTGTGACTAGGCGATCATGTTAATGGCGGCCTCGTCGAGTTAAGGTTGAACACAAAACATTTGTAGAACATTTGTACAATGTTGGGCCAACGTCGAAGACGACGTGCCAGCGTTGTACAAATCTTATAGAAATGTTTTGTGTGTACTGCAGGGGAAGGAGTAGTCCACTGTGTACGAACAGCGGGACACATCTGTACCCGGAATGCACCCCGCTGATTACATAGATAGAGGCAACTAGGGTACAACTAAAACTAGAAACATACAGAGAGTGGTTTATATAGCTTTAGTGGGCGTTGGCGTTTTGTGATCGGGTGAAGTTACGCCTGAGAAAAAGTATAATTGAAACATTTTGTCACGCTCGGCCGGGCGTGATGGTTTGTGGAGAATGCGAACGTCTTCAAAGGGTTCTTACAATGGTGGTATTGTTTAGCAGCTAAATAACACCAGGTTTTTTTTATATGTAACTAAGGATACTACAATATGTAGTATCTTTGATGTAACTGAATACAAGTGAGTATAAAGTGACTGGAATTGTATGCCTACAAGTAACAATCCAAGCCGCAATAGTTCTACTTGACTATACATGTACATGCGATATAAATACAGTTAGAAGGCCAGTCAATCGGATCGGTGATGGTGTTTGTTGGGATGATAATTACATTATCAAGTATTAATAATAGTGTTTATTTTCTGACTGTCTCGTTCAGCATAAATTTTATTACTAGTATTATATTTTTGAATGACTGGTAGGCCCAAATGGGCTGGGTACGATATTGTAATCATATTTACATTGCCAAAAAATGTACAATACAGTACCCATTTTCAGGCCAGGCTGTTTTTCGGTGTGTGCATGTGTGTGGGAGAGGGGGTGGGGGGGGGGGGGGGGGATAGGCTGCAGGACTGTATGCTCTTCGTGGAGTTGAAATGGCACAGGGATGAACAGGTCCAGTGACCAGGGGGTAAGATGTAAAGTCGGATGATAGGTCTTCAGACTTGATATCAGACTATAAACCTGCACCTTTACCTTTTTACCTTTAAAACGACATATCAATCTTGTGGTATAGACTTTATAACCCAGACCCGATTAGCCGATTAGCCGATTAAATCACTGTTATTGGTAACGAAATGTGTGCTTAAACATCAAGATTTGGAAATGTTTTCAAAATAAACAAATAAAATTAATTCTCACCCACCTGAAGTTGTGGGTCGCGGTAGCGAGACACAACTTCAAGTGGGCGCGAATTTAAATTATTTAACTCAGGGCTTTAAGGGTCAATGTCAATAAATAACTGTCTATCTACAAACATAATACATCAACCCAATGCTGGTCCGATGTTGGTCCACCGTCGACGACGCTGTACCAACATTGGACCAGCATTGGGTTGATGTATCGTGTTTATCTGCTGAAAGAAAGACCTCGATGTCTCATTCAATGCGATTGTGGTTCGAAACTGGGAAAGCCTGAGTTCGAATCCCGGCCGGGTCGGATGTTTGTCATCGGGGTTGTGCATATATACAGTGCTCAAAAGTTTGAAAGGTATGGAGCGTGCAGCGCTGCCCACGGTACACTCTAAACAATATAGATTCTTCAAAAAAGAACCATTCAGTACTGTTACCATGCGACCCCTGGAGAACCTGCTCTGGAGAGTAGCGCTGCCCACGGTATACACTGAGCACTGTATAGAAACATTGTAGTGCATTCGATAAAAGTAGAGCATATTCCCGACTTCGGGCTTCCTTCTGTCGCGATATTATTGCACAGAAAGCAAAATGAAATGAAATTAATTGGGTTTTATGACAACTTTGTGCACATGTAGGCTAAACTGGCCTAGGAGAACCCCCTGAGGATGGTGAGATAAATGAGGTGACAATGCCCTCCAGACACAGATTTCGACATCCGGGCCCTGGCGGTCTGAGGCCGAGCTCGAACCCGCGATTTCCGATTTTCCAAGCAGGCAGCTTTAACAACTGCACCAGGGCCCCCGCCCTGCGCAGAAAGCGACGTAAAGCAGTATTCACCCACTCACCAAATAAAAGCTTAGAATCCCCTTATTGTGAAGGATTCAATGACTTGTAGCTGTTATGAGCAGCAGACCGGAACGATTGACCTCTTAGCCCTTAGAGCACTGATGTCGACTACAGTAGACATTATGTGTTTTCATTAGCACCTGTATAACCAGTTGTTAAAAATAAAATATGCTTTCAATCGTAAAACACTGATATATGTTGGGACTTAAAATTCACAAATAACTCAAATTTTCAGTCACTTGAAGTTGGGGATCGCGGTAGCGAGACACAACTTCAAGTGGCTGAAAATTTAAATTCAATAACTCAGTGCTCTAAGGGTTAATCTATGGCAGTCCACACGTGTAATCTTCGCGCCGTGCAGAAGCGATAACACTTGTTTACGCAAAATGTTGTCCCAATGTTGTATTAATGTTAGGCCAGCGCCGAAGACGGTGTGCCAACGTTACCACAGCGTTTTGTAAATGTCTCGTGTTTGCTGGGATATATGACAGCTACACTTCGCTAAGTCTCCTAATTTAATTTTTCGCCAACTTGAAGTTGTGTCTCGCTACCGCGACCCACAACTTCAAATGGGCGAAGATTACTCATAATTATTTAATTTGGGAAAAAATAACGAGCGCGTAACCCTATATAAATTCGATATTCATAAAAGAAGCATATTTAAGCAAGATGCATAACAACAACAGTATGAACGAAGTCCGTCGCCAAATTTAGAATTAGCTCCCACAAGACCTAAAAGTCCCAAAATTAGAAATTCACGAATATTTATATCTATATTTATAATGGTTGAAACCCTGTCCAATTTTTGTCTGGATCCGCCCTGCAGTTAGAAATTGAAAAAGGAGGTCACGATAGGCCTGTAGTGATAATCATAAAATGTCAGCACTTCCTGAAACTACTCATATTTATTTTATTTGACAACAAATATTTGCCAAACTTTATGTCTGAACACTCATTTCATTCTCAATAACAATGATTTAATCGGGTTATAAAACGGATTAAAAACGACTTTAGTCGTGCTTAGCGTTTAAAGGGTTATCCGCCTATCAGGACTACAATCTTGTTAAATCTTGTTTTAGCACTTTGACACTTTCAGCGTCAGACGCGATTTTAATCGTGTTAATACATTTCATAGACATATCAGCAATATATGGGGTGAAGTTTGCTTTTAATCAACTAAAATGCAATGCTTGGCATCAAATTAAACAATTATAATTATGAAAGATTTTACCCACTTGAAGTTGTGGATCGCGACCTACAACAAGTGGGTGATAATCTCCATTTGGTGAAACCCAAGGGGACCACCATCAGATCTCCAGAGAGGGGGGGGGGTGGAATATTTTTGAAATAAATAATTTCGGGCCGACTCTGCATGAAATAAATAATATATTTGAAGAATTATTATATATAAAATATATGATAACATTTGATAGTTTTAGCGCGCCGCCGAGCTGGGTTGAAATAAGCGATTTGTCGGCGACATATAGTCCAGCTCCCCGCCCCTGGAGATTGAATGGTGGCCCCATAACAGTTTGAGGGTTAAATAGCCATTATCCCAGCAAACACGAGGACTTGACTCAATGTTGTTTCAATGTTGGGCCAGCGCCGTAGGCGGTGGGCCAATATTGAAACAACATTGGGTCAAATCCTCGTGTTTGCTGGGATAGCTGTTAAATGCTGCTTCAATCATCTCTACTATTACCATTCTTCAATTAATATATGTCTCCGAAATGACAAATTTGAACAATTTCCACTCACTTTAATGTATGTCACGTGAGCTTGGAGTAAGTGAAAATTTAAATTGGATACTTTGGACTTGTAGGGTTAATCCCTCTGTGTGTAAAATTGGCTATACTTATGACGCGGTATGACATCTAATTGAGTGGCTCACACATGAGTAGGCCTTCATTCGTGACAACGCCTAATCCTACAATATTATTATGCAGTCATGCTTGCTATATACATATGTCATCACTGTTATACGCCTGTCTGCTCTTGTCCCCCTCGCCAATATTCATAATCACCACAACATGGATATAGCTGTATTTGATTGCTATTATTATTTTCTAATGCGTCACTGCCATTTATATTTATCCTAGCGTCACATCGCTCTATGATGTAAATACATATTACTTTTCACCTTTTAGCTCGGTCCTCTAAGGATTTGAGCGCTATAAAAGTCGTGTTGATCGATTCACAAGTATTTTGCCCCCCCCTCCCCCCTTAGCGATAATAAAGGTTTTCGTCATTGAGTATGAGCGAGACAATGCGATAACTGAATGACGTAGAGGTACAAGTGTTACATTTAAAGGGTGTATCTTATTCTGACTTCAAAAAAGTTCAACTAAATGTGAAAATAAACGGCCAAAAGTGTTCACAAATTTGCTACGTCGACCATGACTTCCATTATTTCCGCATGAGTTAACGCATGAGTTAACACAGGAAGCTACAAGTTACTAGCATAGCCTATGCCCTTATTCCTAATAATAAGGGCGTCATATCAGCTGTTATACATCGATGCATAAATCATGATGGTGTCGGGAATTTTAGTATAAACTTTCTTTCGTTTAACATTCTTTTAATTTGGTGGTGTTTATTTATTTATTAAATACATTTATATTGTCTATCAGCAAGTTGAAAACTTAACTGGGGCGGAATGAGTTAAATGCTCCAAGTATAAGTTTTGGATATGAGCCCTGTCATCGTTTTTTTGACGATGATATATAGGTTCCCAAAACATCCATGTTCAATTATCTACCGTTCTTTTTTGTCTAGGAAACTTGTCAACCGATCAATTTGAAAAATGCTGACGGGTTAGCCTCTGAACCCGGTCCAAATCCGCCCCTGCACCGTGGAGCGTGCATGCGCTGACAGTCGGTATCCAATAATTTTTTGAGGTATCATCATAAATATACAATATATTATATATAAATTATATATATATATATATTATTATTGTGTAGGCAATATTATAGCACTCCAAGCCATTAATGTCCCGAGTTTAATAAACTATTATTTATTGTCTGTGTCGTCGTCGAATTTATCCAACGGCGAATCGAAATGAGACAATAATCACGTCAGGCGTGTCAAATTAAAAATCAACTTTATATAATTCACAATGCTAACAATGCGGACGATGGTCTTTTGCAACCAAAATATCTAATAAAATTTGCTAACATTAATACGCAGATGAAAATCTCGAATTGTCAGTCACATTTTTGTACTGTTATATTTAGTTTTGTTTCTGTGTGAACAAGTTCAGCTCAAGGTAAATATGGACTGATTGAAATCCTTACAAAATAGTTTCAGGCAGATATATACATGCATCCATCATAGATAATGTACAGTAATGTATATTTCTGCCTATTTGGTTGTTAATGGAATAAAAATTTAGCCCCGGAATATATTGTCTTTTTCATTTTGTATTAGCACAATAAATACTAACTTTTGAACATATTAAGATAAAAAGTCACATCAATCAGCAACATTTCAAAATTGTTGATCTCCATTTTGTCAAATCTTGATAATATTCACTCACTTAGTTGTGGATCGCGTGAGCGATGCACAACTTCGAGTGGGTAAAAATTCCAAACAAATAAATCGGAGGTTAAAGGGTTATATTTTAATTATTCTAAAGCTGTATTATAATCTAATCATGTTTTTGTCAATAATACTAGATAATTGACAACAGGTCTACTTTAAACTTTTGCTTTGTTTACAGCTTGCAATTTCATTAGAAAAGACAGCTTTAATAAAATTACAAAAAGACTAATTTCAATAATTAAACCTTACAGCGTGGGGATCGACTTTCCAGCACTTAACGAGTAAAATATTTATAATGGTCGTAGACACATAACATAGGTATTCAAATGAGGCGGAAAGAGGTAACTAGGACATTATTGATGATTTCAAATTAAAAAAACTCGCTGGTCACCATGGTTTATACAAAAAAATCAGCGGTTTAATTGTGAAGTTGAGACTAACCTTGTATTAAGCTTCCGTAATAACTGAAGTTATGTTGTATCCTCGTCGTGCACACTGTAATCTAGCGGTAAGTATCCTATACCCCTGGTTAAAAGGCGAGGCGGGCGGCATCTCTGTCTGTCCTATGTTAGTAGATATATGGTAATACCCCGCAACAAGGCGTTGCACCATGTTTATTTAATGCTGGGCCAGCGTCGCAGACGGTGGCCCAGCAGCAAATAAACAGTGGATTACCGTAGGTTAGGACGCATTCGACAAGCTCAAACCGGTCCCCCTCCACGCGTCGTCACGCCAAGCCCAGACTAGACACACGGCGATTTGACTGCGCAGCAGCCAAAATACACCCCCCCCCCCCCCCGAAACTAAATTCCAAAATTAACTTTAGCAGCCTTAATATAAATCTATTATGACATTTCAGGTGTAACCAGTGAAGAATCTAGAGTCTGGTTTAAATAATAATGCTATTCCTGTCGTTCGCCGTCTTGGGTCGAATCGCCATATAAGGACCGCAGTGGAAGCACGTGTTTCTTTATCAGTTTATAGGAGTTCTTTTCGGTGTTTTTCATCCTTGGTAGTACTGGTGCAGCGGTTAAAGCTGACTGCTTGGAAAGTCGGAGATTGCGACTTCGTCCCCCGCTCTGGTATTGAAGTTTTCAAAGAAACAAAATGTTTTTTCCTCTGGTCACTCGTGAAGATTCACTATTGTGGGGGACCTCCTTGAACGACGGAAAATGTACTCGGCCGCAAACCGCCAGGGCTCGAATCTCGAGTCCTGTGTCTAGAGGGAAGTGTCATCTCATTCATCACACCATCCATTTTAGCCTATAGTATATGTGCACAAATGTGGCCTGAAACCCCATTCATTTCACTTAACATGTTTAATTTCATTTCATTTTTCGTACTTGTCGATTGTATGCCGGATACTCAGTGTATTGTTATAATGTACTGTTATAATTATGTTTCAATGTGTTATTTTCAATGAATAAATCACATTAAATCAACCAAGAAAAATGTCCCACGACGTCCTATTTGACCATTTTCAATATGGTCGCCATCAGCGTGTTTTGTCGTGTTAAGTGGCATAGTTATTGGCAAAATTCGATAACCAATGAATCATTATTTCAATGATTGTTATGTCGATATTATGTATTTTGGGGATGGTGAATCGATTGAGATGGTGTATGAAAAAAATCTACATTATCTGAAATAGGCGGATAGCACATATAATTATGCGTCATTGTGCATATTTGGATTTTTTTTTGACAGGCAAATAAACTACAGTCGAGCCTCTCCAGATCGAACTCGCTTAGAAAGAATTTATGGATATAACCGAATCTATTTCAGGAACGGTTTACTTTCATAGTAGCACATGTATTAACTTTCAAGTATTGCGAAGTCGTTGACATCGAAATTTGTCTATTAAACAACCACTTTTCGATCCCCTAAATCACATTTGACTATCTTATAAAGAAATGCATTTGAAATAGAATTTCAACTTTGCGAATTCCAAAATATATCAAGGCACTTCCGATGCCCACGATATGATTCTGAGTGTATAGAGTCATGTTAGTCAGTATTATATTGTTAACACAAAAATATGTCAGTGGTTTCGCCTCAATGATTATCACACCAAACTGACCTAGGCGCCAAGATGACACAGCATTGGACCAATTCTGTCCCAGTCACAGCGTTATCAATATTTCACTCTTTAAGCGCGGCGATCCAATTTAAGCGTAAAACAGACCAACGCAAATTAATTTTATCATTTCCAAAACGTATACCAGCGCGAAGGGCAACGCGAACATTGAAAAAAACTGTTGCATTTTTTTCGCGCATCGCTCCGTTTTTCGCGCCGATTTTCGCGTCACTCGATCACTACCAAAATCTGACCTTGCAACAGAGAGAAATGCCTCACATTTGGCGTTGGTTTTTGCGTTAGTGTGTATAGATAGTCAGGTGATTTTCGCGTTTGTCGCACTCATGCTGTTGGCTTTCACTATGAGACGTATGGTGAGATCTCGCACTCTCTCCTTCACGCTTCACTGAACAGTTTGATTTTACCGTTTCAGATAGATATTTGTATGAGAAAATACATACAGTATCGTTGATCTCAGCACTCGTCACCACATCAAGCCCTCGCCTAAAGGCTCGAGCTTGACGTGGTGACTTCTGCTGAGATGAGCCCATCTCGCCTTCCCGACGATACCGTATAGTATGCATATACTATCGACGCGTCTCTCGTCACGTGCATATACTATCTCTCGTTCGCGTTGGTGTGTTTTGCAACAATAGAGTCAGATTTTGACGTCTAAACTCGGTCCCCGCACTGAAATGTATATGCTATGAACTCGTTGAAAGTAGATATAAGCCTGAGAGCAATGTGTTGGCTCTTAGTACTGTTTTTATGACATAATTATATTACAAGATTATTACTTTATCTCCAATTATCAAAATTACCATTTTCAGATACGCATAGGCCTATTGTTACCATGAAAAGCATTCTTAAGCCAACAAAATCTACACTTTGAACCTATGTTGAACTAGCTCTTTCAGTGCATGGGCGTCTAAAGTCGATACCCGCACAAAAAGAATAAAATATTTATAATGGCCGTAGACCCATAACATAGGTATTTAAATGAAGCAGAAAGAGAAACTAAGACGTTTATGATGTTTTCTAATCGAAAAATCCCATTAATTTTGGTCTCCATGGTTTAAACAAAAATAATTCAATGTTTGTCCACCGTATGCGACGCTGCATGGCAATCAATTAATACCAATGCAATACTTACAATGCGATTATGCACGCGACGACTAACGCGACGATAGACGCGAAAATCGCGCGACTGCCCACACACCAACGTGAATACCATCGCGACATGTGAGGGGCGAAATCCGGCGCGAAAACCGGCGCGACGCGCGACAAAAATGTTCGTTTTAAAAATTATCACGTTGCCCATCGCGCTCGCGTAAGCCTTGCGCTGGTTTGTTTTGGAAATTATCAAATAGTGGGTTTGATAACCAACGTGAAGTAATCGCGCGCGATCTAGCATTGGTCTGCCCTTTCATGGCAAAAGGGCGTATCTCAAAATGTCAGAAAAGTAGTAAGTGCATTGCCAAAAGGCAATGCACTTACTGCTTTTCTGACATTTTGACATTCATCATTGCTTTATCATCCTCCAAATACACCTTGGAGGTTTTCTACAACAAAGTTGTAAGTGAAAATGTTAAAAAGCAGTAAGTGCATTGCCTTTTGGCAATGCATTTACTGCATTTTAACATTTGGAGATACGCCCTTTTGCCATGGAAGTGCAGCCAGGTGTGCTTTGCACCTTACAGTATCTCGTCCACTGCGTTGATTTTTTTCAGATTTGTTGTTGTTACTGGCACGTAGACTACGGCACAGTGATCACAGTAACTACGGACATTTAATGATTATCATTATCTGTAGTTATTCGCGATTTAACCCTTTAGCTTCCCCGTCACATAAATGCACATAATGGCATAATTTCACTAGACTATACCCCACCATATATATTCAGGTCGGGGTAAAGTCTGTGTGATAAATGAAATGAAATGAATCGGGCTTTAGGCCACCTTTGTGCACATATAGGCTAAACTGGGCCAGGAGAACCTCCTGAGGATGGTGAGATGATTGAGATGACACTGTCCTCCAGACACAGGATTCGAAATTCGAGCCCTGGCGGTCTGAGGCCGAGCACGCTACCTCTCGGTCACGGAGGCTCCCCACAATACTAACTTTCACACGTGGATGGGGAAGAAACAATTTTGTTTCTTTCAAACCGCCGAGACCGGGAACCGAACCCCGGACTCTGGCGTGAAAGGCAGCGGTGCTAACCACTACCCTAGGGCCCCCGCCCTGTGTGTGATAAAGGTACACTCTGGGAGATATTATATGTGACTTACAATCAATTACCGATGTAATATCTGATCGCAATCTGCGCCTAATTAACATAGTTTACCATGATTTTCTTGTCATTTAAAGGGACTGGCCCAGGCTTAAATCATCAAAAAATAGGTGATTTTATTTTGGCTTTTTAATATGACCATATGATGTAAACATGTCCGTAGACTAGAACTGCAAAAGTTTTTTAAGTGTTCTGCTGCGCATTCACCAGTTAGACTAAATATAGAGACGAAATTCCCGCATTTCTAATTATTGACATGGTTGTCAATAATTAGAAAGCGGGAATTTCGTCTTTATAGCTAGCCTAACTGGTGAATGCGCAGCACAAAAATTAAAAACTTTTGCAGTTCTAGTCTATGGACATGTTGACATCATATGGTCATATTGAGAAGCCAAAATAAAATCACCGATTTTTTTATGATTTTAGCCTGGGCCAGTCCCTTTAAAATAAAAATATCTACTATATTATGGGGCATACTAGCGGGTATAGCGGTAGGGGGTATAGTCTGGGTGGCTATAAATTATATAGATTTATATTGCCCGTTATCCCGCGCGGTTCAAAAAGTGCCCCTTATTATGACACTGACAATTCACCTGAATAGGCCTCTAGGCCTACAATACATTATGCGTGACAACATCAGAAAATAAAATGTAAGCCTAGTAAAACATTGAAGCTTTATCTAGCCCTTACGACGCTGAAATATTTCTTTATAAACCCTGGAGACCAAAGCGTTAATTTTTTAATTTGAAGTCCTCATAAACATCTTAATTAGTTCTTACCGCTTCATTTGAATATACTATGTTGTGGGTCTACGGCCATTATAAATATCATATTTTTTCAGTGCGTGGATCGTCTTTATGCGTCAGAATCTGACGTCTGTAGACGTCAGATTCTGACGTATAAAGAAGATCCCCGCGCTGAAAGGGTTAAGGCTATTTCCCAGACTACACCCCGACCACTCAGACTATACCCCTTATTTTGAATACAACATTTTATATATTTACTAATTACATTATATAGGCTCAATAATTTTGTGAGATAACCTTCAAATAATAAGTTAATAATTAAACGTAGTTCATACACTCCTCCAAGTCCTGGAGTATAACCCCTATCCCTCTCCATCCTGATTTCAGTGGTGTATGTTTATCTATTACTAAGAGTAGAAAATAGCCAAGCCCCATCATTAGAAAAGAAGACAACATATTTTCCGTCAAATATATCAATTTTATATTGTGTCATATAACGCTAAAAATTTTAAATTATAAGGTCTCGCCACACTAAATAAGCGGAAATCCAGGGATGTGTCTATACTAATAATGGAATCATCACACACAATATTTTAAATGCGGCTGTTTCAACCTCTAGTGAAACAAATTAAAATACAGAGAAGGTTGTGAATATTAGCCAAGGATATCACATATAGCCTAACTGTTTCTTGATAATATCGCAGGGATACAGTGGGTTAAAATGATGTGTGTCTGGTATGTGAAAGAGGAAACGGAGCTTAGCCCAATTTGCACGGTGTTGACATATTTACACGCTAGGGGGCGTAGCTTAAAAGGTAAGCATACCCATAGCGGGCCTGTTTTTTAACAAGGACACTTCAAGCTTTATCCTGATTTGTTACAGCAAATGTTTGTTAGGGTGAAAAATAGAGAAATCGGCCTGCTGAATTGAGGCAGTTTACATGTGCTGCAGTGGTACTGGTATTTGGTACGTTTTTGTAAAAAGCTATGGGCGATTCTCTATAGTGTCGTACCTGTTCTATTCACTTGGAACATTTGAATTTTAAACAAGCTATACAGGCTTCTTAAATTTGTAACCCGTGCTTTATCTTTAAAACCAAACTATTTTATATAGGCCATGCCAGACGTAGATTTGATGAAAAAAACATAAAATTTGTAGATAACTATTTCTTTAACAAAACAATTTTTTTTTCTTGCATTTCTGCACTACAAAAGAAGTTCGATGCAACTAAATTCGTGCACATTTGTCATACATGCCCATATAGAAATTATTATAGAAATATTATATAGCTCTATGATGATGATCAAAAACACTGTTATCGTATGGGCATACATCTTAAATTAAATATTCCCTAATTTCAATGTCGATAATTTTACGTCTGATCGAATCTCGGTGGGGCCGAATGCTTTGGATCGTGGATGTACATAATGTGTACGCCTACTTGTTTTAATCTGTTCAAAAATAAAATGAATCGGGCTTTAGGCCACCTTTGTGCACATATAGGCTAAACTGGGCCAGGAGAACCTCCTGAGGATCGTGAGATGATTGAGATGACACTGTCCTCCAGACACAGGATTCGAAATTCGAGCCCTGGCGGTCTGAGGCCGAGCACGCTACCTCTCGGTCACGGAGGCTCCCCACAATACTAACTTTCACACGTGGATGGGGAAGAAACAATTTTATTTCTTTCAAACCGCCGAGACCGGGAACCGAACCCCGGACTCTGGCGTGAAAGGCAGCGGTGCTAACCACTACCCTAGGGCCCCCGCCCTTAATCTGTTCAAAGGCATGGAATTTACAGTGCTGCCGAGGGTATCATGCACCGTAAAGAACCCTTCAAGTTATTCGATAAGTGCTGCGCTTCGACTTCGAGCTTCAGTCGTCTGTCGCGATATTCCCAAAATGTGCATAAAGAGTTAATCAATATTTTTTTTACAACACCTACTTTTAGTTCTAGTAATAAGGGCGTCATATCATCTGCTGTAAATCGATGTATAAATTATGGTGGTATCGGGAATCTTAGTATAACTTCCATTCTTTTAACATTGTTTTAATTTTGCGGTGTTTATTCAATTATATTATAATTTATATTGTCTACCAGAAAGTTGAACACTAGGCATGAGCAGGGGACAAATGAGTTAAATGCTCAAATTTCCTTCCAAATTTCCCAACTGCGCTGGTTGCTGGCAACAAACTGCCAATGGATTTATAAAAACCGCCAATCTCAGAGAGAGGTTGGTCCCCTTTCCCTCTCATCGAACACCGACAGGAGCTCCACCTAGTGGATATAATATTAACCAAGAATTAACGCGGGACATTAATTCTGTTGAATCATCATTTGAAACTTTACATCAATTGCTACCGGCCCAGGGAGAAGGGAGAAGGTGGTGGTGCTATATGGAACGTTACAGGTGCGCCTTGAATTAGTCAACGCTATCCACGAGGCGTACGTGACTGTTAGCTGTGACAACTAATTAGTGTAGATCACCCCCATTTTAGTGCCACGGTTTATCTTATCTGATAATTGAAAGAAACGTGTTGCCCGATTTCTCAACAATGAACAATACAGGTAAGTAAATACATTTTGTTTTTGAACCCTGTCGCCGTTTTTTTAACGATGATAGGGTCTCAAAACAGCAATGTTCCATTATCTACCGTTTTTTTGTTTAGGAACGCGGCCTGTCAAACGATCAATGCGAACAGGGTTCCGGAACCCTTTGAACGCGATCTAAATCTGCCCCTGCACTGTGGAACGTGCATGCGCTGACAGTCAGTATTTAATAATTTTCTGAGGTATCATCATATACATTTGTATGTGTAAATACAGTTTCTAGTGAACGATTTCCAGCGTACGAGATATAGAGCTTAGAATGCGATACCCCATGTTTTCAGTGTGTCAGGCCTGAATTTACCATTGTCATCTTCACCCACCACAAGCCGCGAATTGCTGTCGCAATTCTCGACTTGTAGTGGATGAAGATGATTGGATGTGGTTTAAAAATTGAAAAAAATTGCCATGTATTAATAGACCAGTTTCATGGAAATTTTCGTTCTAAAACCCTTGGTTGTAGGAAAATCAGGTATGTTTTCAGGGATGTAAAATGATGCTTTAATTCATCGTGAGGGCTTAAAGGGTTAAACACAATCACGACTGCTGCCGACTGAAACATATTTAGGTATCGCATAACAAATTGTATAGCTGTCAAGATGAACATCGTTCTGCAGAAACTGTTCCCACACATACAAATGCATCAGATGATACCTTGGAAAAATGCTCAGATTCCGACTGTAGTTTTTGATGTATATGGCGCAGTGCTTCCCAAAAAATACTCAGATTCCGACTGTAGTTTTTGATGTATATAAAAAATGAAATGAAATGAATCGGGCCTTAGGCCACCTTTGTGCACATATAGGCTAAACTGGGCCAGGAGAACCTCCTGAGGATGGTGAGATGATTGAGATGACACTGTCCTCCAGACACAGGATTCGAAATTCGAGCCCTGGCGGTCTGAGGCCGAGCACGCTACCTCTCGGTCACGGAGGCTCCCCACAATACTAACTTTCACACGTGGATGGGGAAGAAACAATTTTGTTTCTTTCAAACCGCCGAGACCGGGAACCGAACCCCGGACTCTGGCGCGAAAGGCAGCGTTGCTAACCACTACCCTAGGGCCCCCGCCCTTTTTGATGTATATGGCGCAGTGCTATCACTCCGGCCTATCATGAAAAGTGGTCCATCCCCTTAACCTTTAACCGCCGGTGCCGCATATTATTCGGGTTTTCATTTTTTATTAGCACATTAAGTACCACCTTTTGAACATGTTAAAGATAAAATGTAACATCAATCAATTTTCACTCACTTGTAGTTGTGGATCGCGTCAGCGAGACACAACTTCAAGTGGGTGAAAATTCAAATTGAATAATTTGGCGGTTAAAGGTTTAAATCTAATTCCCAGATTAATACCCCACGATTGCCCTCTTTCGGAATATTTTTATGTTTTTTTTACTACGTAATAATTGTGCGAAATAACTTTTAAATATTTGATTTATAATAGATTGTACTCCTATATATTATCTCCCAAAATATACCACTATCGCCCAGTCTGTATTCCACCCTGCATCTGGTGGGGTATAGTCTGGGTATGTGGGGTATAGTTTGTGAGCTCCCATATTATATCCTGAAGTTTGCACGGAATGTATACGTTCCTGATTGCCAAGCGTTTTTTCTTAATTTTTTGTATTATTATATAACAGTGAGTAGCTTTTACTTATCATGCTTATCAGAAACGTTCGTATCTCACCTTTATTAGAACGCAGTGGCTATTGACAGTTACAATGTCAATAGAACATTTACAAACATTATTGACAGGAAGATTAGCCGATGAGAGTTTCCCACACATCACGCCTCCATCTTCCCACCTTTCAACATTGCTGCGAGGATAGAGATTGGTGCGTCCTTCTCCATCTGGCAAGAGTGGAATGAGGCGCTAGAAAGTTTTACATCCAACGATCAATTAGAGTTCAGTGTTCTCTGCAACAAGAGCGTTGTTGCTGCTAATAAAAAGCTATCGTCGCAGGTTGCACAAGGCCTTAATATTATCTACTTACTTTTCATGTAATCGGATACTGCTAACAGAGGAGTGACACTGCCAATAAGACATGAAGATCAATTGTTGACAGGGTAACCCTATCAATAAGACGTCAAGATCCACTGCTGACAGGATAGGCCTTACCCTGTCAATAAGACACCAACACCCTCTGCTGACAGGGTAATCCTGTCAATAAGACATCAAGATCCCTTACTGACAGATTGACCCTGTCAATAAGACGTAAACACCTACTGCTGACAAGATGACTTTGTCAATAATACATCAAACCCATTGCTGCTAGGGTGACCCAGTCAATAAAACATCAAAACTGCATTCCTCACAGGTTAGCCCTATCAGTAAGACATCAAAATCCATTGCTGACAGGCTAACCCTGTCACAAAGACGTCAACCCCCAGTGCTGACAGGTTAACCCTGTCAATAAGACATCAAGATCCATTGCTGACAGGCTAACCCTGTCACAAAGACATAAACCCGCACTTCTGACAGGGTGACTCTGTCAATAAGACATCAAGATCCATTACTGACAGGCTAACCCTGTCACAAAGAAGTCAACCCCCACTGCTGACAGGTTAACCCTGTCAATAAGACATCAAGATCCATTGCTGACAGGCTAACCCTGTCACAAAGACGTCAACCCCCACTGTTGACAGGTTAACCCTGTCAATAAGACGTGACCATTGCTGACAGGCTAACCCTGTCACAAAGCCGTCAAATCGCACTGTTGACATGTTAACCCTGTCAATAAGACATCAAGATCCATTACTGACAGGCTAACCCTGTCACAAAGACGTGACCATTGCTGACAGGGTGCAAACTTCACCCTTAGGGTGGGCCTAACCCTGTCAATAAGACATCAACACCTTCTGCTGACAGGGTAATCCTGTCACAAAACATCAAGATAAATTACTGACAGGTAAACCCTGTCAATAAGACGTCAACACCCACTGCTGACAGGGTAACCCTGTCAATAAAACGTAAACACCCACTGCTGAGAGGTTGACCCTGTCAATAAAACATCAAGATCCACTGCTGACAGGGTGACAGGCGCCCGCCTCTATCAATAATGTGCAATATTTTGAAAATTTTCAGATCATAAACCTTCATTTCCCAGCCATATAAGCAAATTTTAATGACGAAAATGTGTTGGTCAGCTTTATGGTGCATTTTGATATAACTTTAGACAACAAACAAAATATTTCAGACGGCAACAGCATATCGACATTAACAAAGCATAATCAACTATTGTCTTGCTAAACGAAGTTATATGACGCCAAATATGTTTTAGTTTAATTGTAGGGTGTTTGGGTTTCAGATTACATTGACTTGTCAGGTAATTAGGTGTAGCTAGCTCAATTTAGATTTTAAACCATCAGTTATTTCAAAAGTGCTGTAAATTACATTAAACTTGGTGAGTTTCCACAAGAGTATAGACATTGAAACCTACAGTCACACGAAGCTAGCATATACGTGCACCAGCCATTGACAACCAACTTAGTGTGTCAGAGGCTCAGGGCATATAGTTATAGTCACTAAAATAATTGATGCAAAACTAGGGGCTATTCACTAACCTTATCATATCATCCTACAATTCAGTTATATGACAACATCAGCTGAAGGTGATCTTATTTTATTAGTTTCAAGTATAAGCTAGGCCTACATCAGTGTGTTTGGCCCGTAGCATAAACACTATAATGTATTATTTTATTGTGACTTAGATAGCCTCAAACTAAGTATCATATTACGTGTAGCTATTATATTTTATATTAAAACGAGTATCATTATTTTTGAGTCTTTATGTATCTGTCACGCTTTACCCTCACAGTGCGGGGATCGAATTTAGACGTCAAAATCTCACGTCTAAAGTCGATCTCCGCATATAATCATAATCGCCGGTGACCTATTACATAGGTATTCAAATGAAGCAGAAAGAGCTAACTAAGAAATTTATGATGATTTCAAATTAAAAAAAACCCTTTGGTCTCCATGGTTTATACAGAAATATTTCAGCGGTGTAAGGTTTAATATGAAAATTGATTGAACGGAGGCGACGTAGATCTCTTAACCCTTTAAGCGCTGAATTAATTTGTAAAAAAAACATTGCAACCAACAGGTTTTTTTCAATTTGAAATCATCATGAATGTCTTAGTCAGCTCTTTCCGATTCATTTGAATTCCTATGTTATGGGTTTCCGTCCATTAGAAATATGTTGATTCTTACAGTGCGTGGATCGACTTCAGTCGTCAGAATATGACGTCCACAGACGTTAGATTCTAACGACTAAAGTCGATCCACGCGCTGTAAGGTTTAACCCTTTAACCGCAAAATTATTCAATTTGAATTTTCACCCACTTGAAGTTGTGTCTCGCTGACGCGATCCACAACTTCAAGTGAGTGAAAATTATTCGGATTTGCCAAAATGTAGGTCAACTCTTCAAATCTTGCTGGTTGATGTCACATTTTATCTTTAACATATATTTAAAATGTGGTGCTGATAAAAAATAAAACCCCGAATATATGCGGCACCGGCGATTAAAGGGTTAAATTGAGACCAAACATTGTAAATTATGTTAAAAACTCATCAATAACCAATGACAGTAACAGTGGTTAACCCTTTGACTTCCAGGCCGGGGTGCATACCAGGATCCAGATATACTGGTGTAGGTGTTCTATTTTTCGTCATTTGAAGCTGGAATTGCTAACGCAATTTCCAGCTTCAAATGACGAAAAATACATAAATGTAGTATATATTTGACGAAAATTTGTGTCATTTTATGGTTACGTTAATTGACGAATGACGACGGAAATTTCCGTCATGTATGGTAGTGAAAAGGTTAATAAAACAAATAAAATAGACTATGGTCGCTTCAAGGGTTGATGACTATCAGATACAAAACGAGGGATGATACATGTAGGGGCCTACATCATCACATTTCATTAAAAAATGTTAATTACGTGCGAGTAGGCCTACACTGTAGACCTATATCTAAATAACTAGTACTTCTGCTTAGGGAAGGTTATGTTTTGATCGTGTTGGTTTGTCTGTCTGATTGTCCATCGGATTACTTAAAAAGTAATGAGCGGATTTGCATGAAATTTCTACCGGAGGTGTGCCTCGGGCCAAGAAACAATCGAGTAGATTTTGGAGATGATCCGAATAATCAGAGATTTGCATGATTGTTTTACCAGAGGTGTCCCCCAGGCCAAAGACCGATCTATTCAATTTGAAGATGATTGGACTACGATCCGGATCTTGTCACTCAAATTTCAAAATATTACTGTATTGTAGGAATATATATATACTTACATTTTCTAATTGTTTTCATCTGCTTCTCACGGAAATTTCGTAGTAGCCATAAAATAATTTTAGTGACACCCATGCCTAATCATAATATTGTTTTAAAAGGTGTGTTTTTTATTTATTGATTTGTATTTTTATGTGATACTACCCTTGCCTTCGCTTCGGTGTTATTTCGTCTGTCGGTATATTCAATATGATCCACAATCTAGAAACTTCTTCAGATGTTACCTATTATTATGCCAAACAAAAATAATTAGACAATCTAAGAATTAACTCAGTACTGAAATAACAGGCTGTATGTTTGACACAAGGCATTCTATTTTCGCTCCTGCACTTACAATAGATCAATCAAATACAGAAATTATGCTGCAATTTTAGACTAAGATTATAGCGCTGTATATCACATTACGCCGGGTGTGTTCTTTTAATTTCACGCTCGGAGTAATAATTTGAGTAAATTAGGCCTACTTACTGCTTAATACGGCGATGCGAAATTGTAGCGAAGCAGATTACAATGTGTAATCGCGTCATCCTCTACGGAATAAACCAGTTTTTAGGTCTAACTGCTCACTTGTAAGGAAGCAGCTCAGGGTGATAAACAGACGAGGCCAGTCCGAGAAAAATATTCAGAGAAGCCAATAATTCTGAAAAAAATGAATGCTAACAAATCGGTGATTTTATTTTGGCTTCTTAATAGACAGGGATATATCCTAACCAATCTAATAAACATGTCTGTCAAACTTTTCTCAACGGTTTCTATTGTATTTTTTCCCGTAGATTTCAAATCTGCCAGATACCATTCGAGATTTTGCATATTTAATTAGCTAATTTGCATATTTTCAAAATGGCCGCCGAAAAAAAAGTAATCGGCTATCAATACATTTCCGGCAATCCTAAAAATGTGTTTTTTGGCCCTAAGTTCGGGTTTTGAGATCCCATAATGCAATTTTGACGACAATATTAATTTTGGTGTCATTGGAAGATCATAGGTCACGTGACCATCGAAATACAATATCCAACATTCACGTTTTAGCAAAAAGTGCACAACTTGAAGTTTTTTGGATAAAATGATGGTTTGAATGCCTGATAATATATATTTAATCTCATAGAGTAATATCTTATACACAATACTATATTTATTAATACAAGATGACCGCCATAATTCAAAATGGCCGCCAGCCGAATCGAAAATCAAGATATCTTAGTTTCTGGATATCATATCTAAGCGATCTTAGTGGCTTGATTAAGGTTTTTGGACCAAGGAATACAATGCCGAACATCATTGTACTGTCAAATGATTTTTTAGAGGTTTTTGAAGTGTTTTTGATTTCTATAGTTTGATATTTTGGCAAAATTGTGTGATCCCTCTACCCCACCATAGTTATATTTGAATGACTTCCTCACAGAATGAGTTTATCATCCGCACACTGTTCTGAATTCACATACTAACATGATATAAAGTTAAACCATATAAATTACATGTGTATGACAGCGACAAAATAGGTAAATAAACATCATTTACATTATAATACGGAACTGTTATGTTGTAGAGTATGTAAAACTAATAACCAGGGGGTTAACATCATATTTTCTGAAAAACTGACAGTCTGACACGGCGTGTTGTAAACGGTTGGGCACCCGAAAAGATATCTACATATATTTAGGCTCACAACCTAGGTGCACAACCTTGCAAGTCGACTACTGGAAATTGACAGGAGGCCAATAATGGCGGCCATTACCGAGAAACCTTAAGTTGTCAATATCGCGGTCAATATTTAGGATAATTTGCTTTTAAAGTTGTCTAAACCTATCTTTTTAGGGTCAATGATCAATATGGAGACAACCCTGAAGTGATTTTATGTCTTCTTAACAAGATAGTACACAAAGCCATGCATTTGATAATGTGAAATTAATGTTTTGCGCTAGATATTATTAATCTCGTTTGATAAGAAAAAAATTGATGTGATAACAATGGTAAGTTTATTGATTATAAGCTAACATACGTATTAATCCTTGTTGTGTTACATCACTTGTTACAATAATCACTTCAAAACATAATTAGCCGAATGTTAGCATTAAGAGCGCTGAAAATAATACTGTCGAAGGAACTAGTGGCAGGAAGCAACATGCACACAACTACATTGTATATCGATTATAAGATTATTGAAAGTGAGTGTGCCTAAAAAGTATATGATGCAGTTATGCTATTTAATTATAAGGATTATGTGTTGTGTTGTACAAAGCTGCATTTGCTTGGGGATCACCGACAGTCACATCATAATTAGCAGGGATTTTCCTTTTCTCACACTAGCAGTTCTTGTTGCAATCCTTCATGCAGGGATGAAATTTTGTGAATCATATGTGGTGGCGACGGTGGGTTTGTACATGTAGACTGAACAGGAATCAGCTTGCCATTTTCTACAACCCATCCATAGTCCTAAGGCTTGAGGATGGCTTGGCTGCATGCTTTATATGCTGCTGGAAAGCATTTTTATTGGGTGGTAGAAACGTTTTGTCTCTGAGCGTATCTATATCACAGCCTTCTCTTGTTGAAATATGAGTTCACAAAAAAAACTGTTGTGACTGGTCACACACATATATCGTGATTTCAATGGGAGCACCATCATCAGCAAAGTCTACCAGTGTAGTTATATCATTCAGCCAACTATAACATGCCAGTAGAGAATGAATAGCCGATGGTATCTCGTCCGCTAATAATGTGAATAAATGACAGTGCCCTAAAGTTTGCATGACCCATTGCAGCGGCAAAACTCGTGAATGGATAGCTGTCTTGAGATGAACGACCAATCACTAAATATACAATGCAATGTATGTGACTGTAATTAGTACACCCGTGTTATCCACCACCTAAGTGAAATTTAGTTGAGCACTTTGTTCCTCCTGGTACCATGTCTGACATAGAAAAGCAAGAAAGCGAGTCATGTTGGAAAAACTCTTGAAAACCACTTGGATCGCTCCCTGTTAGCTATTTTGTTATGTTCAGCAGAGCTTCTGGTCTTGATGTGAAAGAAATGGTGTCCAAAGCTGCCATTACTTTCAAGATCATAATTATAGGAAGCTCTTGTCACCCGTGAATGACTAGACTCAGAACCAGAAACCAAAATAGTATTATAAGCGAAATTGATTCGTCCGACAAGAGTAATGACATTTCTACTCTTCGGCAAATAACACACAAAAAGTAAGTGGTGGAGACATTAAAAATTAATAACTTTATTGGTGATCATGAATGTAGCAATATGCCTCTATCATTGTTCGCAGAAAACGGAACTAGCATGATAGCTGATAATGCCATGGTGCTCACATTGAAATAACGGTAGATGTGTGTGACCAGGCAAAGTAGCTTCTTGTGAACACATAATCCAACTTCGAAGGCTGTGATATAGCTATATAAACTCCGATTCATCAAGTTTTATAATAACAAATCACTGCTGAAATTACTGCCACCCCCCTTGCTTTAGAACATCATCTAAAGCGGGCAGCATTGGCAACAGCACTTGACAAGTCAGCTTACATAGCCAAGCTTACCTGCAAGCCTGAGGACTTTGGCGGGTTGTATAAAATGATAAACTGATCCTAGGTAAATCTACAAACCCACCAAGGCCATCATATATGACACACACAATGACAAGTGGCTGCAAGAAGGGTTACAACAAAAACTGCTGGAGTAAGAGAAGAAAAATCCCCTGCTATGTAGAAGACTGTCAGAAATATCTAAGCAAAGCTAGCTGCGTACAACACCTTGATACCTTGATGACGTGAGCGTTGGGTGATAGGGCATGGTGGGTTACTGCCCGATGTTCTGGGCATGTCTAGGGGATTTACCCTCAGACATGCCCAGACGATCAAAGACTTAGGTTTTGATATGCAATTTAATGCTGAAACACGGAGGCCTTTAGCACAGCTCCGCTATCCTCTAGTCGGATAGTCCTCAAGAATCACAATAGTTGAGGGTAACTCCATTCACTCCACATGAGAGACCTAATGTCACACACTATTGCCTGCATTGCTGTAGCATGGCCAACATCAGTGCCTGTACTGATGCGGGAGCTGCATTGATACCACTATTGAGTGGAGGAAACAGGCTACCCCGCTGGCAATCCACCACAATATTATAGCCAGCCACGTGTAGGCTGCAGCTTCCCCAACATGCAACAGACGGGACAGATCCCAAATGGCCCTCCCCAGGTGGGTGCGAAAAGTACTACTACTAGCAATCATCCCAGTACCCCTTGGACTGACTATGTTATGAAGTGATTATAATACCAAATGCTATATCACTGCAGGGGCTAATACTTATTCTATTATCAAGTTTTTGATCAATAAACATTATCATTGTTATGACATCGTACGCTCACGATGTTTTCTTATCAAAAGTGATTATTAATATACAGTGTGAAAAATTATTTCCAAAACATAAAAGCAGAGTTGTGTGTATATAGGCCTACTGGTATACATATTTACAAGACATTAAATCACTTCAGGACTGGTTTTATATTGATCCTTAACCCTGAAAATACTGGTCTAGACAACTTTAAAAGCAAATTATATTAAATATTGACCGAGATATTGACAAATTCAAGTTTTTCGGTAATTGCCGCCATTATTGGCTTCCTGCCAATTTCTAATTTATTTAGTCGATTTGCAAGGTTGTGCACCGAGGTTGTGATCCTAAATATATGTAGATATCATTTCAGGTGCCCAAACTTTTACAACAAGCCGTGTCAGTTTTCCAGAAAATATGATGTTTATCCCTTGGGTAGTAGTTCTGGGTAGTAGTTCTACATACGCTACAAAATAACAGTGCCGTATTATAATGTAAATGATATGTCTATTTATCTCTTTAATCGCTGTCATATACATGTGATGTTTATGGTTTTACTCTAAATCATGTTAGCATGTGAATTCAGAACAGTGTGCGGATGATAACCTCATTCTGGGAGGAAGTTATTCAAATATAACTATGATATAACACAATTTTGCCAAAATATCAAACTATAGAGATCAAAAAGACATCAAAAATCATTTGAAAGTATAATGATGTCTGACATTGTATTCCTTGATCCACAACACCTCAATCTAGACACTAAGATAGCTTAGATATGATATCTAGAAGCTCAGATATCTTGATTTTAGGTTCGGATGGCGGCCATTTTGAATTATGGCGGCCATCTTGTATTAATAAATATAGTCTTGTGTATGAGATGTAACTCTCTGAAATTGAATATATAATATCAGGCATTCTAATCATCATTTTATCCCCAAAAAGTCCATTTGTGCACTTTTTGCTAAAACGTAAAGGTGGGATATTGTATTTCAATGGACACGTGACCTATGACCTTCCAATGACCCCAAAAATAACATTGTCGTCTAAATGGCATTATGGGATCTCAAAACCCGAACTTAGGGCCAAAGTACACATTTCTATGATTGCCGTGATTGTATTCATAGCCGATTACTTTTTTTGGGCGGCCATTTTGGAAATATGCAAATTAGCTAATTAAATATGCAAAATCTCGAATGGTATCTGGCAGATTTGAAATCTACGGGAAAAAACACAATAGAAACCGTTGAGAAAAGTTTGACAGACATGTTTATTAGATTGGTTAGGATATATCCCTGTCTATATGATGTAAACATGTCCATACTCGAGTCGAATTTAAGGTTGTGATCTGTTGCTATTTTTTGCATAGCATCTTTTTTCTCTTTGTGGTCAACTAATAAACGTCTCACAGTCCTGCGAATCGTAACCAGGGAATTTCTCTTGCGGTCTGATGTAGTTTTGTCCACATACTGTCTATAGCCTACAGTTGGGGGACTAGCTGCACAGAATGTTGATATGAATAGCCAAAGTTAGTACAATTTTGGTCCTGATAACACCCTGTACAAGACGCCCAGGTTGTTCTGTTAGAGTTGAACTCTCCTGCAAATGGATTTTGATGGCTCTGTTTTTCATCAGGAACTCTACATAGGGCGCTATGCGTGGGAGATATACAGCGTTTTTGTGATAGCGTCCTAATCCCAAGTATCGTAATATAAGAAACACTTTATAATAAGATGTAGATGTTGTGTAGTTTTTTTGGGTGGATCAACTGATAGATCACCCTTTCACACAATATCAACAATTTTGATGGATTCTGGAAATAAAGAGTCTGGTCTTCTTCTGCTGGTAGCCAAAATCCAGGAATAATGACCAATAGGTTTCAAACATTAAGGAATTTTGGATGTGCTGATGTTTTCGTTGCACTGATACATAGTTAGTTGTGAATTAGCATTGATATAGTTATTAGTGATTTGTTTCGTGTAGTTACAGTACGGGACTTTGTTAGACCACATATAATACTTCAGAACTGAGTTGATGCTAGTGTCTTTGAAACAATAATGCCTGCCATCTTTATCGGTGATACTGTGTCGTTTTGAAGCCACCATGAGTATTTCTTGTGTTTTAAAATAGATTGTCTTTTCTCTCGTTCAGAAGTGTGGTATTCTCATTTAGGTCAATGGATGAGACCTTTACTCATCGACCTTAATTAAATCCACGTGATCTCCCCTTCCGTAAAGTCATTCCCCACTCATGTAATATCTTCAGTAGCTACACTTGTATTATCTGCAGGCAAACCATCTGAAATAAAACCAGATTCATTTGCAGACAAATGATGAATTGTTCCGGCAGCCACTGTTGGTTAAATTCCTGAGAAGTTGTACTCGTGAATTAAATCAGCAGCACCTATCAACTTATTTCCTCCTTCTCAAATGTTTGCTTTGATTTCTGCTACGAGCATTGCGACCTTCTTCAGCGATTCTGCTGCGTGTTCTGTGAAGTTGGATTGGGTGGGAAGGGGAATACATCGTCTTGTAGAAAGGTCCACATGTTTTGAACCAAAGTAGAAGCTAATGACCAATAAGCAGACGATTAACACGGCAGCGATTGTTTTGTTGCACATATTTGATAATAATGAATTTCCCATGTTTTTTCGGATGTGACTTGATGACCTGAAAAAAAAGAATTATAAAGTATTAGTGAGTAAGTAAGTAAGTAAGTAAGCAAGTAATCTTTCTTCAAGTAATATAAGGCCTGGAGGCCCGTTATACACAGCATATGTGTGTAGCACATTTCATATGATGGTAATTTCATTAACAAGAACATTCCATACAACAACAGGTGTGTTTTTGAGCTCGAAACTATAGTATACATAATATGCGAGATCTTGTATCAAGTCAACATTTTAATCTCTATAAAATTTGAGTAGCTAATAACATTATATAGCACCAAATGCTTTTTTTTTTAGATATTTTTCCCTAATAGTATTATAACGCGACAATGCAATAAAAAATTATGTTCGTCCTCAATAACTACAATTCCATTGTTTTCACAAAAGGCACATAACCTGTCTTCTAATAAGATACCATTTCTCCTGCCCATTTCAATATTTAAAACATGACTTGAACAGCGAAATCGTGTCAATGCTGCTATTCATTTTGATAATACCGGAATTTAAATATAGGGCCTACTTCCCATTCCAATGAGTTTTTAAATGTTGAATAAAAGAAGCTTTACTCGAGTTTTCAATCCCATGCCTCCATTTTGTATAGTACAATTCTTTTACCCTTGACTGAATATTTCTAAAAATAATTGGTCATTCTCTACGCCAAGCATACTCAAGACGAAGTTCTTTTAAAGGGACTGGCCCAGGCTAAAATCATCAAAAAATCGGTGATTTTATTTCGGGTTCCTAATATGACCATATGATGTAAACATGAACATAGACTAGAACTGCAAATTTTTATAATTTTTGTGCTGCGCATTCATCAGTTAGACTAGATATAGAGACGAAATTCCCGCATTTCCTATTTTTGACATGGTTGTCAATAATTAGAAATCAGGAATTTCGTCTCTATATCTAGCCTAACTGGTGAATGCGCAGCACAAAAATTACAAAAATTTGCAGTTCTAGTCTATGTACATGTTTACATCATATGGTCATATTAAGAACCCGAAATAAAATCACCGATTTTATGATGATTTTAGCGTGGGCCAGTCCCTTTAATAAAAACCTTATTTGGGAAACCCAATTTTTCCTCGCGACTCCATCCAATTTATTTAACATTATATACACTTGCTTTACTATCCTGTTCTCAGACATCTTTACAATTTTTAACCAATAAGACATATATTTGACTGAACAATACACACTGAGGGGATAACGCCTCAATACGCTACATTATAAAATTTAAAATTTCATCCACTATAAGCTTTGTCTCGCTACCGCAATCCACACCTTAGTAAGTCCCCTGTGAACTGTGACGTCATCATGTGTATTGGGACAAAACTACGTCACAATATACCTATTGTTCACAACCTAACAAAGCCAAGATGTTGCACCAAATCTGTATCTTACATGAAGAAGGCTTTGGCCGAAACGCGTTGTAATAAACACAAACCAAAAGATGTGATCTTGTTACTTATACGGGGAAGTGCCCGAATATGAGCACCTTAAGGAAAACAGCCACCAGTAACTTTATTATATTATCTGGACATTTTAAATTGATGTATATAATATCATATGCATACTCTTTAACTAAAACAGTTTTTCTCTCTTGATTCAATGCAAAAATAAAAATATAAAACAAAAATAATATTTGTGCTAAATGGCTCATAATAGGCACTACATATCTTAATATGAGCATGTATGTTAACTATTAAGACTATTGATTCAAAATATCACCACATGAAAGTAATCAATAACTTGATTGTGAAAAAAGCTTTCGATTGTGAAACAAGGCATTGCCGAGCGTACATAGGCATATCAAATCAACTCAAAATATGATCATTTAAAATTTTCATAGACAAATAAAATCCTGAAATTTTGCATATCAGAATGGTTGCGCCTAATATGAGCACCACAACCCAGGTGCCCCTAATATGAGCATACCTGTTTTCATCCTAACATGTTTGGACTATTTTTTTAACCTTCAATACCATTATTGAGTATGCATAAATGTTTCCAAATATTTTTTTATTGAAAATATATCCAATTAACATAACAAAACACAGTATTTCCCTAAAATCTCCCATTATGAGCATATGCTCATATCAGGAAAAACGTGGGTGCTCATATTAAGAAATAATGCACTTTTTGTTCGGGATGGCTTCCCATATCTTCAATCATGAATTAACCTGATTATCACACGATTTATGACAGGCCGACATGTTTAATGTGCAGAAAAAAATCGCCATGTCTTAAATACATTGTGTTTTTCATAATTTTCATCACTTTTAACATGCTACAAAATTTGCTTTTAGCATCATTTATTTCATCTGCTCTTTGTGAAATGTTGTTCTATTCAAATTAACATATCATTGCTTTATTTTAATTACGTTAGGGTTACTGTTAATTGATATCAACAGTACTGCCGCCTGGGGATATGTAGTATAAGAAATATGGCCTATGCTCATATTAGGACCATGCTCATATTAGGCGTACTTACCCTACTTTTTCACCCTTTAACCGCCAAGTTATTCAATCTGAATTTTCACCCACTTGAAATTGTGTCTCGCAGACGCGATCCACAACTTCAAGTGAGTGAAAATTATTCAGATTTGACAAAATGGAGGTCAACTGTTTTCAAATATTGCTGATTGATGTCATATTTTATCTTTAACATGTTTAAAAGGTGGTACTTAATGTGCTAGTAAATAGTGAAAACCCGAATATATGCGGCACCGGCGGTTAAAGGGTTAACCCGTTGCCTGCTAAGTTATCTTATTTAAATTTTAACCCACTTGAAATTGTGTCCCACAATATCAAGTGGGTGAGAAGATATGCATATGGCACTGCTTTCTGGTCGATAAAGGCTCAGATCGGTACGCGTCGCCAGATACAGGCCGAGCCGAAGGCGACAAGTATTGATCTGAGCCTTTATCGACCAAAAAGCAGTGACATATGCATTTTATCGTAGGACCACCCACATGTTTAACTGATAATTAAAATATTTAGACTACAATGCGTCAGTATAACGTAAATAATTCGAAAACGGAGCACAAGTTTTGGTCGATACAGGAAGTTATCAGCACAAGTCTCGTGGTCGATAACACATGTGGGAGTACGATAATTACTGATATATTTGCTAAATTTGAAAACATACATTGGCAAATATTGATGTTTAAACAGTCATTTAATTCCCAATAACTGTGATTTGGTCGCCTAATAAACAGATTAATTAACGACTATTTTAGTTCCCAAAGGGTTACCCACCGATTATGTATGACCATGATCTTGTTAAATTTTGTTTTAGCATTTTGACACTTCAAGTTTATATTTTTCATTAAAATTTAAACGATGATTCGGTTTTAGCTTTTAATAATCCGAAATTGCAAATGCTTGCTCTTAAATTCAACAAATATAAATGAGGCTTTTAATTCAGCACTGATTGAATATTGATACAACATTGAACCAACTTTCTGACGTTAACTCAACTCTGCAACAATGTTGGCACAACTTATCTTGCCTGGTGTTTTGATTTGACATTCTTCAAACGTTAACCCATTAAGAATGTACAATGCATGTGACTGCTGTAGTCCAGGCTGTTATGGGTTTCTCTGTGCACTTTTGGAAGAAATTGCAATTTGTTGCCCAGATCATAAGTAACATGTACTCTTTCGACCCTGATATAGCGCAGTCAATTCTGACACGATTAACACATAATTAACCTGTAATTAGTACCCATAATTAGCAAAATCTGGACAAAAATCCATAGAAAATAATATCTCAAGAATCGATGGGTCGATTTCATTGATTTCAAGTTCTGTTATATATTTGGTAGAGCGGGGGCCCTAGGGTAGTGGTTAGCACCGCTGCCTTTCACGCCAGAGTCCGGGGTTCGGTTCCCGGTCTCGGCGGTTTCAAAGAAACAAAATTGTTTCTTCCCCATCCACGTGTGAAAGTTAGTATTGTGGGGAGCCTCCGTGACCGAGAGGTAGCGTGCTCGGCCTCAGACCGCCAGGGCTCGAGTTTCGAATCCTGTGTCTGGAGGACAGTGTCATCTCAATCATCTCACCATCCTCAGGAGGTTCTCCTGGCCCAGTTTAGCCTATATGTGCACAAAGGTGGCCTAAAGCCCGATTCATTTCATTTCATTTGTGTCGAGGTCAAAGTCAAAATCGAGGAAAATTGAACAATTTCGAACATAAATAGCGCATTTAAAATGTTTCAAATTATCCAAAATTATTTGATATAATTTTAAAAAGCCCATCTTCTGTAACCTTTCATTTGAGGGTTTAATGGAGTATTTATCTAATAACCGGGGTCGTATAATTGCTCGGACAAGTGGTCCACCCATAAGTTGTCTTTTCCGCACATGTATCGTCAACGGATCAACGCTATGATTTTAATTATTTTCTTTTAATACACTGTGCATTTTAATGTTGCATAAAATGTCATGCACTATATATATTGCATAAAAGTAAAGGTCAATCAATAACTTCAAGGTCAAAGTCAAGGTGATATTCAAAATATATTTTGAACCTGGTGGTTATCTTTTGTGATGGGCGTATATGACCTGGAATTAATCAATTTACCATTACAATTGCAATTATATGATAGGGTTTATTTCAACGTGAAAGTATGTTTTTATCTAAGCAATAACAAAATAGATTCGAGACTTGTAGTGCCTACGTGAATAGCAAAATAGCCCACGTGGTGAACTTGTCAATTTAACGATACAATCGTTGATGCAAAATATTGCTCGGTTATTCAAGCAAGTAACATTATCCTACTGGGACATTTACCGTTTGTCAATATTGTGCATATTTTTGGGAGCGTGAAGTGGTCACCAGTGTGGTAGTAGTGTGTTGATTCGTTGAAGGGTGAACGGCAGAAGCCACCTAACACTCACCAACATATCGTAAACTTCATCTTTCCCCGTCGGATCGACGGTTCTGATTAACTCACAAAAGTTCTCTTCAGATTATCATGTTTACAGGTCTAGACATCTAATAACAGCAATGCACAACCCCGCGCACGACACGTCTTAGTCAAACTCCGAGCGGGCGACCGGCGGCACGTCCGCAGTCGCTGAGAGTTATATCATAAGTGCGGGAAGAATGCTACGACCGCATGGGATTCGGCCCCATGCACACGGCACTGAAGTACCAAAACGAGGCAGTCATCTCCTGTCTCACCGCGTCCGGGAGAGCGGGGACGACTGCCACAGTAAACAAGCGAAGCAGGGATCCTACATATTTATACACTGCAAATAAAAGCAAATATAACAGATTCCACAGGCTCTGGAAAACAGCACTAAAACTGGAAATCTTACTCAAATTTGTTCAGCGTTCATATTGAGTCTTTGTGCAGCATTCTTGATGATTGTCATTATGCTCAGTGATTCTTGGCTCATAATATTGAATTCTGATGCAGACCTACTGGAACAGTTTTTTTTGTTTTAAATCATTTTTTTAGTAATAATAACTGATTTACACGATCAAAGTTAGCTTGAAGGATAATTGTGCACTAAGCAGCCTTGATGAAGAATGTGTCCTTACTGTGCATACTGACATTGCAGGGTGAGGAGAAAGTATGTTTGTATGCTGATGAGTGTGAAAAAAATGTATTCAAACATTCAGCATGTTAAAGCGCTATGATATTATTCCAACAAACCATCCAGAGAAACTACACAGCCAATGTTAAATATGTTCAATAGCTTCCACCTCTCCTCCAATCCCCAGAAGCTGTGATAAAATTTGCCTGCCAAGCAATGAGTTATAACTAATGTTAAAGATGTACATTTCATTTCAGTTTCGTGAAAGCACTGCAGATTAGCTTCTCAAGTATGAAAATACATACAAACCTTTCCAAGACTGACATGAGATGAACAGAAATCCATCTTGGTTGTCAGCTTGGATGATTTGGATGTTGATTTATTGAACTGCAATGGTTCACGCACACACTAACATACACTATTTACAGTATAATAATTTCGATGAATATGTACCAATTACTGTCATTCTCCTTATGTTATGTATGTTGAGCGAGAACTCTCTTCTATAAAGTGTGGTGGTGTTGTTAGAGATACTGAGTGAAGTGTCAAGGCTACACCACTTTCTAACCAAGGATTGGTGTGCGAACCAAGCTAACACCTATAAAAAAAATCTTCATAGAAACTAGGATACTTTTCAGAGTAATTAAACCATCATTTTTTTAATCTTAACTTCTCCAGCTCTAATCATTATTGGAAGAAAAGGATTATATCTTTTAATGAAAAACAAACAGTGGTCAACTCTGACAGCGGTTATTTTTAATCTTAGCGGGTGTCTCTCAGCCATGTAATTTGGTAAAATAAACGTTGTCTTTCTGCCTGTCTGTCGTTCTTTTTTTTTTGATCAGCTTGTGGCTTTTTAGGAGGGCGGTAAATGTGTTTCTAACAGACAAGTGACCAAATATAGGTCGAATTGTGCCTATGTATTCACATTGATAATACATTTTGCAAAATTAAAAAAACTGCTGCTATACACACCCAAATGCATGTTTAAAAAACGTTTTGCAAACAGGAATATCACAAAATATTACCTTGGATTAGTCGCTGTTCCTGTCAGTTTTCTTTTATATAGAGGTATATGTTAATGTTAAAACAGAAAATAACTTGTGGGGCATTGTTCAAATATAATAGATGTGACATAAATTTATGAAATATTTGCTGTACAAAAGTATAAGTTATCATAAACTGCCAGTTGCAAGTGAGCAATTACTCCCTCGGCCTGATACTCCAATTCATCGATAAAATTTATTTCTGAGCAAGACACATGATATAATCTTATAAAATTGGATCTTTTTCGACTGACTGTTACTTAATCTAGCTCAGCAGCAATATTTGACAGGCAATTGGATTTGAGGCAATCATAGTTGAGTTGTTTGATCAGCAGTATACTCCCCGCCTGATTCTCTAAATGGAGATCTGCTGGCTCACATATTCAAAGGTCAATTGAAACGAAAGTCAAATATTGCACTATGACTTGAACGACACAATTAGTGGGCCTAGAAGAAAAAAAAGTTAGAGAATATTTTAAACTATTTTGGTATTTAACTATTTTAGTATGGAAGCCATCTACAATTTTGCGTATTATTAAAAATGCGCAACTGTTACAATCTGGTACTCATCGGATTTGGAATCACCATGGTCGAATTATTTGCAAACAACCAAAAAAACAAAGTATGCAGTAAAATAGTAATAAATAACACAGACCAATTTTTGGGGTTTTGAAATGTGAGTGGATCCGCTCCGAACAGCATCCAATCCGAGCAGTATAAGTGGATGCCATGGGCCTGATTTTTAAATTTTAATACAACAGTATTTATTATTCTCAAAACAATTATATTGGCTTCTGCGACGCTGAAAAACCTTAGGATAGGTGCTGAACTTATGATAATACTCAATAATTTGAAATTATTGCCAGAAATGTTATTTTCAGGAATGCCTGCCAAAATATGGCGAATACAAAAAATGCTCAATAGTGCAAAGGTTACACCTGGGGTGCATATTACAAAAAATCCTAACTTTGATCCTATCTCAACTTTCTCTTATTTCCATTACAAAAAGTTAGGATCACCTAACTTTTTGTAATGGAAATAAGAGAAAGTTGAGATAGGATCAAAGTTAGGATTCTTTGTAATATGCACCCCAGACTGTTTCTGCTATTTACTTCCTGCTGGAGCGACCTGTGCAATATATATACTTCTCATTATAGTCTGTCACCGGATGATACCATTAGTCAACATATGTTATTTTTAATCCGTTTTTAATTTTGTTTTGAAGTGAGCATCTATAGCTTTTTTCGCCTCTGTTGTGAACGTATCTGTTGTGATGTTGACAAAGTCTGCCCACTCCCCCAGTGAAGGTATGGCGTGATAATGGTGTCCCAGAACATGCGCTAGTCTAACGAAGCACACACAAACCTGGGTGGCGAACCCGTGCCCTCTATCACCAGCGTGCCCGGCTCAGAGTATATCATATTGACCAAGCCGGCCCCGTGCGATCCAACTACGACCGCTGCACGACGAAAAAGCTTGACTTGCTCCTTATGAGGTGGTAAAGCATCGTCAGATAAAACCTCAAATTTAAGGTTGTGATCGGTGGCTATTTTTCGCATAGCATCTTCTTTCTCTTCGTGGTTAACCAAGAAACGGTCCACCGTCCTGCGAATCATAACAAGGGAATTTCTCTTGCGGACTGATGTAGTTTTGTCCACATATTGTCTATACAGTTGGGAGGCAAGCTGCACAGAATGTCGATTGGAATAGCCACAGTTAGTCGCCTGTGGTAAATAAACTATTTTGGCCCTGATCACGCCTTGTACAAGACGCCCTGGTTGCAGGCCTATACCCAGCATTTTGAGATTTTCCGCTGTGTTGCAGTTGAACTTAGTCTCCCGCACATGAATTTTGATGGCTCTGTTTTTCATCAGGAACTCTACATAGGGCGATATACGTGGGAGATCCTCTGCGTTTTTGTGATAGTGTTCTAATCCCAAGCTTTGTGACGTGACAAACACTTCGTGATAAAATGGAGATGTTGTGTAGTTTGTGGGTGGATGAACTGATAGATCTGCCTCGCGCACAATATCAACAATTTTGGTGGATTTTGTGAAGGCATAGCCATCAGTGTTGACAACGCCGTCATGAAGAGCGTGTATGTAAAATATATACTCCGGATAATTATGATTAAAATATTCTGGAAATAAAGAGTCTGGTTTTCTTCTGCGGGTAGCCAAAGACCTGGAATAATGATCAATAGGTTTCAAACATTGAGGAATTTGGGATATGCTGATGTTTTCGTTGCACTGCCAAATAGTTAGTTGTGAAGTTCCACCGGCATAGTTATTAGTGATTTGTTTCGTGTAGTTACAGTACGGTGCTTTGCTAGACCACATTTAATACTTCTGAACTAGATAGTTGCTAGTGTCTTCAAAACAATAATACCTGCCATCTTTATCGGTCATTGTGTGTCGTTTTAAAGACACAGTGTAAAGTGAAGTATTTCTTGTGTTGTAAAATAGATCGTCTTTTCTCCCGTTCAGAAGCGCGATTTCCTCATTTAGGTCTCGCCATGGGGATTGCCCCTGGCTTAATAGATGAGACCTTAACTTGTTTATAGCCTCGTTATAAGGTGGGAGCCTCTCCATGAAGGACCCTGGGGTATCAATCCACGTGATGTCCCCTTCCGCAAACTTTAAAGCATTCACCTCTTCCGCTTCTGTAAAATCCTCAGTAGCTACACTTGTATTGTCTACAGGCAAACCATCAGAAATAAAAATAGATTTATTTGCAGACGAATGATGAATTATTCTGGCAGGCACTGCCAGTTTAATTCCTGAAAAGTTATTCTTGTGAATTGAATCAGCATCACTGATTTCTGCTGCAAACAATGCGACGTCCTTCAGCGATTTTGCTGCATGTTCTGTGAAGTAGGATTGGGTGATAGGAAAAATCCATCGTCTCGTAGAAAGGTTCCTATACTTTGAAACAAAGCAGATGTTAATGACCGATAGGCAGACAATGAACACGATAGCCATTTTTTTGTTGCGCACTCTTGGTATTTTTAAATCTACCATGTTTTTTTCGGATGTGATTGAAAGACCTGAAAAAAAAAAATTGTAAATTATTAGCATCCAGAAGAAACATGCTCATTGAGTTATTACAGACTAAGCATTAGTTGAAGTTGTGTCTCGCTACTGCGATCCACAACTTCAAGTGGGTGAAAATTACTCATACATTTGTTTAATTGGTAAACCAAACATTTGAAAATCTTTTTAACAATGATTTCATCGCCTAATCATACAGATTATAAAAAAATATAGTCGTGATTAGTTTTGTAAGAGTTATGGACATTATTTAGACTCTTAGCTTTACAGGTTTTTCGAACTGTTTACATGTCAGCTTTGACATAATAATAGTCATTTTTTTATACATGTTTTTATTGCGGCTCTAATCGAGTGTGTTTTCGGTTGTCGTCATCCCATGAATTTAAACATATAGGGTCAAGAAATGTTATTGGCTGCAGCGGAATTCGAACCTCGTACTGCCAGGTTCAAAGTCAACCACGTTACCAATGAACTATTGCACACATTGCTAGTGATCTGATTTATCAGCCGTTACAGCGTATATTCTAGTTTTTCAATATCCATTCCCATAGCCACAGAACTATTTACTACATTATTATTTGACTCATTATTTATTACTTGTTTTACTATTTCGTTGAATCTAATAGTTTGCTGCAGCTATTTTCTGTGATCAATTGAGCCATCATAATTCGGATGTCATTCAGTCATTACCATGATTACCTTTGGACACTGTACCGGATTGTAAATGCTTTCCACAAAAAGAATAACAAAACCTTCTCATGGCAGCCCATATGAGAAGAAAATAATCCCTTGATGTTTTTTTTATTACTCTGTGGATATTTGGCTCATATTTGGCAGAGTAGTGGTGCTTAATATATGCCATATATTTTAATTTGTTTATAAGTAAACAGTTGTTATAATAATGAAACTGCTCAAAATGACATGTAAGCGGGAGTAGACCTGAGCAAAATCGCTGTATGGAGAATGTGTTCCTGTACCATGCCACATACAGCATGCAACTGACGAAACATATCCTTAGTAACCCTCCCCGGGTGGGGGTGAAAATTACTACTACTAGCAACCATCTGCTGGGATATGGCGGCTATGTTTTCGCCCAAGTGTACAATGCATGTCTGCATCAACACCTGTGATTTTCTCTCAATCAAAACCTTGTGCCAGTGAAACTGCTGGAAAAAATAGCTAAATTGAGCTTACCGACCTTCAGTGGTATGTACAGTATAACCTCGGTTCCAGACCACCTCAATAAGCGGACCACCTCGCGTCTCGGACCACTTTTGTCCAGTCCCAAAGTTTCTCCCATTGACGTAATGCTTAAGGATTAACCCTTAGCGGACCACCCCCGCTATTCGGGACTCGGACCACTTTTTTTGCACAAAACCTGTCCCGAACCTCACTAAGCAGACAACCTGGGACATCAAGGGTCAATTTTTCGTGTCTTTTGGATCACTGACAGAGCATTCACACCTACCGTAAAAGTCGAGCCTCCACGCTTGGATGCCCACAAACGACAAACAATGATTATCTGGATAAGACCTTGTAACCTCTACGGTCCTTATTAGCTGAACACCCTGCACCGTGATATTTACCTGACAGTCTTGGCCAGGCATTAAAATTGCCATGGGCCATATATTGTGGCCTTAACGGTTGCTTGAACACAAGCGACAACCGTCTGCTTGCTAAGAATGAATCTTATTTCGTGTCAGGTTTAGTCACATTTGGCTTGCTTAGCGACATCCAAGAAGCGTCAAGAATCACCGTTAAACACAACTTTTTTACCACAGAACTGTTGGCCTTCATTCGATGAGTATTGTATTTTAAATGCTCTTTTCTGTTCGATGTCTAACAGAATAAACAGAACAACAGCTTATAAGATATAAAAAAGGGATCTGATTTTAGTAAGTCATTCAGCGTTGTGCATCAATATGGCAAAGGCGAGTAGTAATAAGCTCACGCTCAATAAAAAAATATGTCCCATAGATGCAAGTGTCACTCACACTCAGCGACAATTAGTAGATTACATGAAGAATATGATGACTAACAAGATCTGTCTTCTACGCCTAAACATGTTTAGATGCTGCAGAATGAATACATTCTATTCCACAGTTCTATTGTAAAAAAAGACCGTTGAAAAGTTGATGACTGCTCAAGATAGTTTGTGTATTACTACTGTAAGAGGCAGGATAAAAACTGCGGCAAACTTCAATGAATGTAAAAAAATGTTTTTATAATATTAATTATTTTTAGTGCTAATTGAATAAAGCAGAGATAAAACAAACCCAAAACAAACACATACAATATTGTATGTGTTTGTTTTATCTCTTGTATATACATGTAGTTGATGGTACACATATTAGAGCATGTAAATTTTCATATTATAAGGTATAATGTACAATTTCACTTAGAGGACCACCTCGCTAATGGGACCACTTTTGCTAAGTCCCTTGGGTGGTCCGTTTAGCGAGATTCTACTGTACCTAGAATTCAACACATTCTGGCAGGCTTTTGAAATATCTGTCATTTCGCAAACCATTCTGGAATTTGCCAAATTTGCCTCCTTAACCCTTTAAGGCCTCACGATGCATTAAAGCATCATTTTACATCTCTGAAAACACACTTAATTTTCCTACAAATACGGGCTTTAGAATGAAAATCTCCATGCAACTGGCTTACCAATACATGGCAATTTTGTTCAATTTTTAAACCACATCAAATCATCTTCATCCACTACAAGTCGCGAATTGCGAGAGCAATTCGCGGCTTGTAGTGGATGAAGATGACAACGGTAAATTCAGGCCTGAAAGGGTTAACTTACTTCAGTCAGGGGATGAGGCTTTATCAGTGAGCGGGATCACCATGACAGATGTGCCATTTAAAGTAGCGTGTCGTATTTTAAATCAACCCTTCAATTTAAACATTTACAGAAATTGTTGAGGTTTAACTCCCTGAGGTTGTTGAATTCACGTGACACTGAATGTCTGTAGGAATTGTATAACATCATTGACGGTGACAAATATGGTATTATTATCACCATTATCATAATCAGTCGATTACTTCCTCAACTGGGCAGGGGCCCTAGGATAGTGGTTAGCACCGCTGCCTTTCACACCAGAGTTCGGAGTTCGGTTCCCGGTCTCGGCGGTTTGAAAGAAACAAAAATGTTTCTTCCCCATCCACGTGTGAAAGTTAGTATTGTGGGGAGCCTCCGTGACCGAGAGGTAGCGTGCTCGGCCTCAGACCGCCAGGGCTCGAATTTCGAATCCTGTGTCTGGAGGACAGTGTCATCTCAATCATCTCACCATCCTCAGGAGGTTCTCCTGGCCAAGTTTAGCCTAAATGTGCACAAAGGTGGCCTAAAGCCCGATTCATTTCATTTTTTTTACTTCCTCAACTAGCATTAGAGTGGGCCGAGGTCAGTAAAGGAAGGTGATCTGCCACTTTTGTTAACCTTCCTGCAAGATTCTGTCTCTACTCGTCAACGTGCACTCTGCTTTTCAACAGTCGATGCTGATGTTATGAGAGAGTCATTTAGAGAGTACAAAATAGAGTACCCACAGCCTGTGCTTTGACTGTAAGTGAACAAGATTACTCAAATTCCGTCACCCTTGATCGTTGTTTCACCAGTAGCAATTCTCACAACCTTGTCTCATGTGAGAAAACTTGGGAGACAGTGATTGCCGTGACTGTCATGCCAGATTTTAAAACTGTCAAAAAATTTGCCACGGCAGTCATGGTACGGATAAGAAACCTAGCAGGCCGTAGTGAAACGGGGTGAACCCAACGAAACGTGACAAAACGTGACAGTGCGCAATAAGCCGTAACGGAACTTTGAGACGGTCCGTAGTGGGACTGGAAGCATGTTTCTAGACTTTTCGGTGATTTTAGTAGCGGCCATTTTGAAAATCGGTCTTCAGCCATTTATTCTCTATCGATTAAATGTTAACAGCCTGATTCTGACTCGTGATAGGTCCCTGGACAACATGGTACCACTCAATGAGAATTCTTGGGATATTCTAAATCACAAATCATAACTTCAAAAGTGCATATAGCTAAAATATGTAAGTTTTTTCGGCGCAATCTTGAATTACACAAAAAGTAGTGTAATTTAGCAATTGAAAATAGTTTTAACAGATTCATTGACATCCTAAATGTAGGATTAGCCACCAAAATCATTTTTCTAAGTTGTTTAAGAGACAAGATATGTTCAAACGCTCTCCTAAGCTGTCCGGTGTCCACGTTTCATCTGCAGATAGTCTTGAGAGAACGTGAAAGACATCTCATTCCTTGAATAGGACCTGAGAAACGTGAGGAACCCTATCAGACCGTGACAGCCCGGGAGGCAACGTACTGGCATCCATAATAGATCGGGGGCCAAGCGGGCCTGAACCGTACCGAGCCTTTGTATCTCCGGGAGTCGACCTCTACGACCCGTCACGGCCCATCCTGCATACCGTGAGACCCTTAGAAAACGTAGCAAGCCCTAACAAAATTTGGCCGCCGGAAACATAATGTAAACCTATCATTGAATGTATGGCGCCTGTTATTAGTGTTTTAAGGCTGACCATTTGGCTATGAATTGCCCTATAAAAATTAAATACCATCACTGCGATGCTCCCTAATCCCTTGTTATGTAAAATTGGTGGTGAGGAATATGATAGTGGTGAATCAACCACTTTAAAATTCAACACCAATCTTCCCTTTTTGAATATCAATGGAATTGGGGTCTTGTTCACCGCTGGTTTAATTAGGCTGCCAATGAATCCCGAGCACCTTCTAATCATGAATATGTCAAAGGAAACCCAGCTAGTGTACACCCCGCCAACTATTCTAGCGAGTGACGGGGGGGATACACAATACCATGTGTGTGAGACAGGACTCGTTACAGCCTACCCAAATACACAATGCCGACCTCTCACTGATGTTAAAGATAGAGTCAGGTTCTAAACTCGCATGCGTGTAAGCCTTCAGTATACAGTACAGTGTGGTTGATGAAGTAACCTGATTATAAGACTGGATACTACTCCAACGAACACTCACCCAACGTTGTTTTAATGTTAGGCCAACGTCTGCGACGCTGGCCCAACATTGAACCAACATTGCACAAATGTACAATGTTTGAGAGAAAGTCCTCCTTCCCAGCAAACACAAAACATTTGTATAACATTTATACAACGTCGGCCCAACGTCCTCGACGTTGGTCCAACATTGTACAAAGTTAACAAATTGGTTGTGTTCACAGGGTGTCGGTACACGCATGGGGTCAACCTGTTTCGAAATACCCACAGTGATACAGTCAGTTTGTTTGCAAAGCAAGGCCCAGCTAAGATCCAGGACAAAGGGCTTTGAGATTCGATGGAATTGTTACTCATAGATGTCGCTCAAGTAAATATGAACTTGCTGTGATTTGAGAACTTGCTCTTATTGAGGCTTTTGGGTATGACACCCATATTTAGTATTATTATGGAATAGGGCCTTGGCCTACCCACGAGCACTATTGCCTTCTGGGGGACCCTTGTCCCGCGAATTTTGACAGTTGACTACACCTTTAATATTTTTCTTTCTCTGACCATGGCTGAGGAACAAAATGATTTTGCAGCTGAGGCAGCCTCGACACAGTTCATCGGGCTAACAACCCAACTCCATAATACAATTCATTTATAGACAGTTTTAATGCCATTAAAAACAAAGAGTGGTGCAGTTGACAAATTCAACATTCTACTAGATAGTGGCAGTGCTCGCAGTTTTATTCCAAGCCTGGCAATCGACAAGCTTGAAACAAATCCCATTTCTGTTGAAAATCTCACCTGCGCGTTGTTTGGTAGCAGTAATGTTACACAAAGTGGGCTGCGTAATCTGTACGAAGTTAATTTGTCAGCGTCAGTTCATGAACGGTGTCTAGGTGTTGAAACTATCAGTTCTGAGATATTCAAATCAAAACTGTCGAGTGACGTAATTAAGGAACTCAATCAGAATGCAGGTGGACGCATGGAATATATTGATTGGTCTTAACCACTATACAACCACAACTATTATACAACCACTATACAATCAGACAGACTTTATTAGATTGTCATGTGTGCTCTTTGCCCAAAACTACAAGCTCGGCTATATTATTTAATTGATGCACCTGTATTATCCATGACAGGTTCAGTGAAAAAAAGCTTATAAGCGTTTTTAACTGAATCTGTTCAGTATTGAAATCACAATATTCTGTGGCGTTACCCTAGAAGGACGATGAGGCAAAAAACAAGATATTAAACAATAACCACAGCGCAACCCTCCAGTTGCCAAATTTAAAAGGGAGACTGGCACCCGATGAAGAGCTCTTGTGAAACTCCGGTATTTGGATATTATTCGAAAGTTGATTTAAGTGCTCAAACTGACGTATTTCCTGTTTTTTATTTGCCTCATCATCCTGTAGTACGAGAGAATCTCGCCCCACTACCAAAGTACGGCCGTTATTTGATATGTCAGCCACCAGAAATAACGAGGTGTCTCTCAATGACTGCATGAACCCAGGTCCAAATTTACTACCCCTGTTAACATAAGTGTTTGAGATCGATGGCGGTGCGCATACTCTGCCGACATCAGTAAAGCCTTCCTCCAAAGAGAGTCGGATCAGAACGTTTATCGTTTTTTATGGGATGATCGTGGTTTGACAAGGATCATGAAATTTACCAGAGAACCATTTGGTAGCTCCGCGAGTCTGTATTTAATAATAGTGACTATGAGGTTCCACCTAAATTAACTCCCTCCTTGATGCATCGAATTCCATTGGAAAAGTACTTACACTGTAAGAGTGTTTGTAAGAGGGTCTCCCCCCGCCCAGTTGCGACTCGGAAATCGGCGACGGAAAGGAATAATTTTTAAAGATGGTGATGGAGAACCCACCCTAAGACTCAGATCAAAAAAATTAATGAACTTACCCGCAGGAGGCTCTACAGAATCTGCGGCTCAGTATCTACGTGATTGGGAATGAATTGAACATAAGCTAAATGCACTAAGCCATCATCAATGTTGGAATTAGTAAGTTTCGTGTCTGATACTAACATTCAGAAAGCTGATGTAGTTTCTCACTGTGAGCTCTGTTGAATTAGCGACTAATGCTCGCATTTCGGTGGTTAAACGGGGTATAAATGACAGTGGTTTAATGGCTATTTAGCCGATGTCTAGTTCAGTAGGCCTAGGGATGGAACACTCTCCAGTGGTTCAACTAAGTTACTTTTAAAGACTGCGTAGGGACAAAAGAGACCTGTTGCTGTTTCAATTGCTCCGGACTCTGAATCCATACTTGTGAATCGACAAATTTTTCAACGGAGAGCCCTCTGATGTCCAAATTCCGCAAGATTTTTCTCCGTAGGACTGTACTGCCATAAAGGCGCCGTTGAAAATCTCTTAAACGTGGTTACTCACGTATGTTTTTCACTTATGTGCCCCTCGACTAATCCAGCCCAGGCATATCTTAGAGCTTGTCCAGTAAAAGGTTTTAATGTTGGCTCTGTTGATAGCGAGTGTTATGAATCTTGACATACGACACCCCAGAATGCACGCCATAAGCTCTAATATCGGTGAGGTATCCATTTTAATCGGGACAACGCGTACTTTAGAGATACAAAATGAGATCAGGGGGACGTTTCCTCCCTACATAGACTCACGCATGTAAACTGTACTGGTAAATGACTGTGTCATAAGCCAGAGGCGAGGCATCACACAATACATGAAGCTCTAGTCTTCGTATATCTGCCCAGTTGACATCAGGAAAAATTCCCTAGGAGTGGAGAAAATCGTTCATTTTTTTCAAAATCCGACAACCACGTCATAATTCAGTCGCTCTCCTCTACAGGTAGTGGATAATCCCAGTTTAATTGGTAAGCCCATAGACTTTGAAAAATAATCTTGGATCTTATGAGAAGAGGTGACAAGAACCCTAACGGGTAAAAATTCTTTAAAATTAAACTGAGAGCAATTATCTTAGTCAACTTTCTCAATACGATATGTTTAGAAAAATCAACTAAAAACCCTTCTATCTTGGGGTCTCATTTCAGACCGGGGACTTGTTGGTATTCCTTCACATTAATCTTACTGTTTAGCTCAACGGGGATATGGGAGGCTTATACAACACAATTACAAGTCCATTTGGCAAAATGCATACTGGCCTGAGACATAATTTCATCGGCTCAACGGATGTGACATTACCAGCATGTGTTGTAATGGACATAAGTAGTTTTTCAAATGTCCCTATAAATGTTGTATAGTTGCAATGGGTGACTCGATCTATAATGGGGTGTTTGAGCGTTGACACGCAGCACCCACAACTGTTTTTTACAGGGAGTTTCTACTGTGCGAGTTTGCCCCCCTTTTTCGGGAACATACCAGATGCATTTTGGCGATTTGGCTGTTTATCATGTCTTTAAGTCTAGTGTACACTGGATTTTGTCGACAACAAATAGCTTTACTGAGCTTTGGAAGAGATGCGAGTTTAAAGGGACCCCTTGGGATGAGACATTTTTAATTTTGTCAATTTTGACAATTTAATTTATATGAAGCTATATAGCCTACTGATCTTAACTAAAAATACAAAAAAGTAAAAAAAAAAATTTTAAAGCACCGAAAAAGAGTGAAATAGCTATATTTCCAGGTCGTATATTGCCATGTAAGCAAAACAAGTCAGCAATATACAGGACTTTACACCACATATTCCCACGTCTTGGACGGGGAGATCAAGGCAATCGCCGCTAATTTGTCGCTAATTGGTGTCTTTTAGGCAGGACATGGGGGGATACACGGCAACACTGATTGTCTGCCCAACGCTGGGCCGACGGCATCAACATGTGGCCCAATGCTGTAGGAACATTCAACCATCCTTCAGCAAGTGTTTAAGTATACAAAGAGTTTGTTTGGGTTTTAAGCGGTTTCATAGAAATATTGATAAAAAATATTTGTAAAAATCTAAAAACTCTGAAAAAAATGAAATCATGATCTGGGGGATACACTACTTCATTACAAAACTAAAAACGAAAATTGATGTCATCCCAAGGGGTCCCTTTAATGTTAATTAGACCTGTCGTGTATCTTGGCAAATGATACATTTGTTATAGTCTACAACGTCCTCTCGTCTTTTTTTCGGCTGATCTAATTGAAAATCTCAAGTTATTTTTGTTTTTCAAAACAATTTTTTTCAGATACCTGAAATGACAGATCCATCAGTTGTTCTTATAGTAACCCAATACCATAAAATACATTGCTACCCTATAATTCAAAACTGTTGGAAAAATATTCTGCAACCGGTCACTTTCCCGGCTAACTCTAAAAAGAGAAAACATGCCACCGCCTCCTAGCTACCTGAATATCATACAAATAATGTCATGGAACCTTAAAAGTGTGTTTGGATTGATAAAACACCACTAATCTAACACATCGTGGAGCTGCGGAAAAGAAATTTTCGGTCAAAATGATTACTTTCTTTTCAACGTTCTCATTTTAGACGACGTCAGGATATGACGTCCATAGGCGTCAGAATCTGACGTATATGGACTACAATCTGTACCCGTACTGAAAAAGTTAAGCCAAGTTGATATCGGGGTTTGTTGTTTGACAACATTACTGACTGAGTTATGTATACAATTATGTATACAATTTCTCCATCATACCAGACGACAGGGGCTGAGCCAGTGGAGGTGAGGTTGGGGTAGCTAAATGTGTAGCACCGTGAACTTCCGAGCTCATGGCGAAAATGTCATTAGCCCTTACAGTGTGGGGATCGACTTCAGACGTCTACAAGTCATCTATTCTTCATCCACGAAAAGTCGAGAATTAAGACAGCATTTTGCAGCTTGCAGTGGATGCAGATAACAATGTAGATAGGCGTCAGATTCTGACCGGAAATCAGGATTCTGACACAAACTAAATTAGTCAATTAAATTAATCTATAGGCCACTTTTACTCTCGAAACGCTACGAGATGTTGTTCTGATTCATTGGGACTAAACTAACTTTTATTGATTAGAGAAGACCAAAATGAACAGTTTGACGCCTAAATTTCAATTTATGTAGATCAAGAAGGTTCTATGTAAGCGTACTATTATGACTATCGGATCCCTCTATTTGTAAATTCTGGTTCCCCCCTAAGACTCGTGTACCGGCCTGGTACAGTGACATCCATCATGTTGCTGTTGGCTTATAGGGCCTATAGATAAGGCCCGGGTGATGACTGAGATGTGTAAATAATGCACCCTTGTCACCCATAGAAACATTATTATGACAGTCCGAGCCATTAGCATGACATAGGACTTAAAGGGTTTGTAAGGCTTATGCATGCAGAACATATAACATACTAATCGTCCCCTTGAAGTTAGAAGGTGCTAAACTGCAACTTGGTAAAGTGTCAGTTCAGTTTTTTCTAACTCCAATGGGGCGACTTTGCTTTCCTTGCCACCACACGTTCATGATTCACAATGGTCTACCATAGCCGTATAATTATCGTCCCTTATCGTTCCCTAGCACCCAAAATATTGTATGTGTTTATACAACATTTTGGGTCTCGTTTTACAAATATTGTCACATTATCTCACAGCGGGAAATAACAGTAATATAACGCCAACCACTGTCATCAACTTGTAATATTTGTCACCCCTTGAATTCTATCAGACGTATATGTTAAATTAATGATGTACAGATGTTGATACTGCTCAATTCATTTAGAGAAACAACAGATATTCAAAAAAAAATATATTTATAATATTGTGTTTATAGTACACCCAGTTTATCACTAGGCCAATCCGGTATTATTAGTCCGCTGAGAAATATGGTATTACTCCGGTAATTTAAGTATTAATATTTGATTTTTGATGAATGTTTGGTCATATTTTTTTCTGCGAAGGCCCTGTACAAGTGACCTTATTCCGTCACTGATAAGAACCCCGCCATGGACCTACCCAAGCAAACATATAAAACGTTTCGATATTGGTTTATCTTATTCAAAGCTGAGCCAGCTTTGAAACAACTTCGGGTGAGAATCTCTTGTTTGTTAAGACATCACGCCACACATATACCCTCCCCTCCTGACTAAGTCAAACACGAGATATTATCACAATGTTTGATCAATGCTGGTCCACCATCTACGACGCTGACCCAGCATTGATCCAACATTGTCAGAACGAATCGTGTTTGGTGTGAGCACGATATGTTCACCCGATGTTAGTTCAATGCTGAACCAGCGTCTACGACGCTGGCCCAGCATTGTACCACATTGGGTGAACATATCGCATTTGCTGGGGAGGCATGTCTCGTTATCCACGTTGCTCCATCCCGATACACTCCCATATCCTTTGTTCAAATCGCGCAGGCGAATGCTTCATCCTCTCAAAACAAGGTAAGCTCAGTTTAATTATACTTATTTGTAGTATTTGCACAGCGTTGATCATATATTGTCCCCTAAGAGCTAAGGATCGTACCTGACACTCAAGTGACACTTTGAACAATTGTACGACCTTTGTCCTGTCCATTTTCAGTTAGTATTTATCACTGGTTATACTTATTTGGTATATATTTGCACAACGTTGATCGTACATTGTCCCCTAAGAACTAAGGATCATATCTGACACTAAAGTGGCACAATTGTAAGACCTTTGTCCTGTCCATTTTCAGTCACTAAAACACACCCACCACATTATTTTCGTTGTCCGACCACTACATTCTAAGCCGGGAATGGAGAGTTATTGTTGACCTAGCAGGCCTACAGACCAATTATCATGGTAGGCCTATGGTATTAAAATATCAGTCAGGTGGGAGCTGTTGATTATGAGAGATCCTCATTATGTTCGGATATGTTTTATGTCGGTATAACCCCTCGGAGTGCTACATTCTGAGCTGTGAAAAAGGTCTCGGCCTTCGGCCTCGACCCTTTTCTCAGCTAAGAATGTAGAGCTCCTCGGGCTTCATCCTATGCGTATTCATCACTGGTTTGAAGCTCGAATTGCTGGCGCCATTTCCAGCTGTATAGACCTATTATCTTTATTCACATTGGCAGAAGCTAGTATAACTACACAGTCAGAAAAAAGAACGAAATTCGATAGATTCATAGATAGAGTATATATATTCGGATCTACGACTTTCCATCGTAATTGAGTTCTTTCTTCGACTTATAATACACAGAATAGGTAGGCCTATGTGTTCCCAGATTTGATCAATATAAACGCAATTTCATTGTCAGCATGGCAAACCACAAAAAAATAGCCATGCAGTGTCATGATAAAACCTATATATTGTTCCCGACCTGGCCAATACTAAAATAACAGTAGATTCGAAGATCCGAATCTACTGTTTTAACAATAGACGTCACTGGTGTATTTTAAGACACGAGAAATAGAAAAGAAATGGCAGACACATTCTATAACATACTTCTTGTTATCGGTGGCCATAATATTATTCCTATGTTACACAAATAATGTAAATAGGTTAACATGGGGCAAACGACGTTGTTGCGACGCTGTATCAATATCATTGACGTTGATTCAACGTCGCAACAACGTCTTTTGCCAAATAGGTTGGCTTACGTCTCGCACAGTGCAGTGGTTAAAGTTGCCTGCTTGGAAAGTCGGAGTTTGCGGGTTCAAACCCCACTCTGGCCTTCGAGTTTCAAAGAAACAATAATGATTCTTCTCCGCTCACTCGTAAAGATTATGGGGAACCTCCGTGACCGAGAGGTAGCGTGCTCGACCTCAGACCGCCAGGGCTCGAATTTCGAATCCTGTGTCTGGAGGGCAGAGTCATCGCATTCATCTCCCCATACTCAGGAGGTTCTCCTGGCCCGGTTTAGCCTATATGTGCACAAAGGTGGCCTAAAACCCCAGTCATTTCATTTTTTACGTCTCTCACAGCGACCCTCACACGACAATTTAAGGCAATTCTCCAAAAATGATGGATACATTTTGGAGGGGGATACTCTGTGTTATGTTCCATAAATAACCCACGTAAGCATTGGAAAAGAGAAGTGTATATACATAGACGCGACCTCCCTGTCGCGAGAAGACCACATATTGAAGAAAGCGACATTCTGTGTAGGCCTACACTCACTCACTCACTCACTCACTCACTCACTCACTCACTCACTCACTCACTCACTCACTCACTCACTCACTCACTCACTCACTCACTCACTCACTCACTCACTCACTCACTCACTCACTCACTCACTCACTCACTCACTCACTCACTCACTCACTCACTCACTCACTCACTCACTCACTCACTCACTCACTCACTCACTCACTCACTCACTCACTCACTCACTCACTCACTCACTCACTCACTCACTCACTCACTCACTCACTCACTCACTCACTCACTCACTCACTCACTCACTCACTCACTCACTCACTCACTCACTCACTCACTCACTCACTCACTCACTCATTCACTCACTCACTCACTCACTCATTCACTCAATTATATCTCTGTACTGGGACACGTCTGTCGCGGACCTTCCTCCGTATTGGGCCGTCCGCCGTTACTCGCTAGGTGGTACACGACTTCTCTCCACTCAAACCAGTTTCAGCCAAGTTTTTTTTCTCTTTCAATATCAGTATGGTCCCACTGACTAATTATATTTATTTACAAACAAACAAAGAAACAATTATCGGAAGGCCCGAGCAGCCTGGTTTTAGGGCTAGCTATGCCAAACAGCAAACAAACATCGTGTCTTTCCCAACTTAACACCCAAAAACGTGCATCAAAACCTAAGCTATGCGATTATTGTATATAATTTTGACATATAAAGAGATATATAATATGATTTTTTTTTAATTATTACGAATTGGGTAGCCTATGCTGTCGTGCAAAGACAAAAGCATTATCGGCTTATTTTACAAGTGAACAAATACTGCCTATCGCTATTGTATGAGAAAATTCGGGTGAAAGGGAAAGTAATTAAAAAAGTGTCAATATAAGTCATTAAAATATAATTTTACTTTAAAAACACCCGCGTAAAAAACATGCATGGAAACTAATGTGGCCTAATTAAGCCCTACTGTATTTATTTTAAGAGTAAAAACTAAATAAAATACATAAATTGCATTGTTATGAAATCTTTCAAATGGTGATACAAGCACTAAAATTGGCACGAACACTCCCCAGGGGCCACCCTTAAAAAACCGTTAGCCACCCACAAATTTAAGATGGCCGCAATTTTTTTCAAGATGGCCGCCATTAGCGGTCCACAAAAACTATTTTTCACCATAAAATTTGACTCATTTGGCCGATTTGGAAGATTTGAGGCTCAAAATATATGTTTTCAACTACGCAGAAGCCGAACGTACTACTTTAAAGCCTTATAAAAGATTATTTGTAGGTGGGATATATAAGAGCCTGTTTGGATGTGATATCAAGTAAACTGTCGTGTGATTTTAGCAAATTAACCATCTTTTTTATATACCTGTACATATACTCTATCATTTGTATGACAAATAAGACTTTTCTTTCTGTCAATAAAATATCTGTGTTATGTCTGTTACCTTTGTCACAAATGGTCTAAACTATTGAATCATTACGAGTGAGCGGGGAAGAAACATTTTTGTTTCTTTGAAACTCGAAGGCCAGAGAGGGGTTCGAACCTGCGATCCCCAACTTTGCAATGCACCAGGGCCCGCCCTGTACATGGATAGGGTTTTACATATGTTACCTATGGGTCACTAAGAATCACAAACAGAATGAATGTAACCAAAAACACTTGAGAATTATTTGTGTTTAATGCACTGATATATTTATGAATTGATACGAACTTTTAATATTTTATTAAGCGATGATTTTGTTACAATATTTTATTGACCAATTATTGTATTATTTTCAAAGTCAACACGTTTTGACGGGATGATAAGTAACACTTGTTCAAAGTAACTATATGTGGAGCTAATTATGTGGAGCTAATTTCCCGGAGCAAACTATTTGGTTCTAATGTGTCACTTCAAAAGGTATAACAGCTAAGGTGAATGAACTTTTTATCTTTGTCACTTTAAATCCGTTTTAATTTTTCACTGGCTTGTCTATAGGATCAGTAAGAAACTGAAATTGAAACGCTTCTATGATCATGTTAGTAGACCGTTTGACTGCAGCTTGGCTGTGGGGTGTCAACAGTCAATCCCTTCACTACAAATTGTGCATGTGTTGTAGCTAATTGCAATGATTGCTTTGAAAACACACCATTGCTTAAGCCGTTATTTTCTCACATGTGACTGATCAATCTGGTACCCTTATCGTAGTAATTATTGTCAACAGCCCCCCCCCCGTCTGTCCATTTAACGTTACGTATCGCCGTATGTAGGCATGAGCAAACGGCATTGTCACTAATTAGGGCGCTAATCCCTTTGACCCTTCCAGTCCTGGAGTTTATGAAATGCCACCTAAAAACATAACATATAATATCTCAAAGTTGCTTTAGATTCATTAATTGTCGTATGAGGACCTGTACACAAATTTATGTTTCGTCTGAGAATGATTGAGGTAACATACACTTTGCATTGAAATGATGTTGCAAAAAATAGTATAATTGATGATAATGTTGAAGTAATTATTTACGGATAAAATTATGTTTATGCTGGTCTGACAGTTAGTATTGTGATAATAACCTATTACCCATCTCAGTATTGTGGTAATAACCTATTAACCATCTCCATTGCCAAGTTAATTTTGAAAAGCCCAAGACATCGCACCTCAATACCGGAGTCATTCATATCTTTACTATCACAGCTTTAACACATGTTAAAATGTAAAATAAAAACCATTTTTTGCCTGGGGGCATTAAATTGTCACCGCTCGATAACAATTGCCATCACCCTTCCTGACTTGTGATCACTATGACGCAACGCTGTAAATAAACATAACGGGGAGGGGGCAACCGACCATTGCGGCTAATCCCATTTGATATGCCTGGCTCAATAATTTAACTAAGTATTATTTGACCACTAAAATAGAAGGTACAAGTTATGTATAACATACATTCACTATCCTCCAGAATATTATCCTTGCTACGAGGTGACATCTAATTGATGGTACGAGTATTGACATCTGTTGTGTGGTAAGAGAAGTCAACTCGTACCATCATCTGATACCTTGTTGGGTACGAGTTGACATCACTTGTGGCAACTTGTGGTACGAGGTGACATCTATTAGTTGTACGAGTTGACATGGGTACGAGTTGACATGAGTACGAGTTGACATCTATTGTGTGGCAGTAGATGTCAGCTCGTACCATCATACTTGCCTTTTTGGGTACGAGTTGACATCTAATGGTGGTACGAGTTGACATCACTTGTGGTACGAGTTGACATCTATTGGTGGTACGAGTTGACATGGGTACGAGTTGACATGGGTACGAGTTGACATGGGTACGAGTTGACATGGGTACGAGTTGACCGGTATTCATCTGAAACTAGTTTTAAATTACCCCCTCAATTTTCAATGAAAACAATGAATTATACTTTATATTTTGATCACATGGCATTGGGACATTTCTTAGAGACACTTTAATCTCCATAAGTATAACCCTTTGATCTCTAGGGCAACTAACGGAAAACAATATGTTGACAAGAGGTTTAAAATCACATTAATCTCCATATAACGCTTTAATCTCAATGACAACTAACGAGAAAAATTGTTAGCGCGAGATCTCCAAACACTTTAATCTTCATATAAACCTTCGACCCCTACTGAAACTAGCGTAAACAACTGTTTGCGCGAGGTTTTGAAACACTTGAATCTCCATGTAACAATTTGATTTCTATGGCAACTAGCGAAAACAAATGTTATTAGCACGATGACTGAAAACACTTCAATCATCTCTTTATGACCTTATGATCCCTAGGGTTAACTGACGAAATAAAATAGTCTCGCGCTGTCGTTGTTATCTATCGAGCTATCTAGAAGGCATATGTAACGTTTGTCATGTTTCCACCTGTTTTAAAGACTGATGCCACTGTTTATTTCGTAGGACTATAATTATTTCTAGTGATAAAATAACAAGAAATTGACCTTAAGGGGTTAATACAGTTGATATATGCATAGGGGCCTATCTTGCCCGCATGGTTACAACATACGCAATGCCAGTCATCACAACCACATTTCCGGCACATAAAAAAAATCGAACGGTAGAGTTGGACTCTGAGCTAGACCAATAATCGGACAAATTTATACAATATTCATAACATTATTTATATGCCTTGACTATTATAAGTAAATGATAAATATTATGCTGCAGTCTGCTGTATTTTGATTGCGTTTTTGAACAGATAAATTTGAATGAACTAATTTTAATTTAAGCAGTTTGGTCGTTTGACTGAACTATAATATATACATGGCGGCGCCCACTCTTGTGAACGTTGACCATGTTGCGCATGTGGTTTCAGCCATGTGTATTCAGCGAATCATCTACTTTAATCTAGGTCTAACGGTACTTCAGTAATAATTATATTTTTTTAGGCCCTAGAAATGGGGAGGGAATAAAAATGGATTTTTCTAGTTTCAAAATACTAGGGGGGGGGATACTTTGAAATTAGTTTCAACGTACCCCCCGGTACGCGGAACCTAATTTCAACGTACGCCCCGGTACGCTGAAACTATAGTTTCAATTAAAATACCTTTTATTAAAAGAAACAGGAACCAAAACTTATGGAAATGTTGTATTTAATTTAAAATTATGTGAAAAAATCAGCAAAATATATATTTTCAAGTTATTATGAACCGAGTATTAATTATTGTATGACTAAATACGGCTCAATGGGCAAGGGATTTTAACATTTTGAATAACAGCTATTTTCAAACAAAATAGAATAAAACGGATTAATTAGATATAATTGCAAATGCCCTCATTTCATATAAAATTATGAAAATATGAAATACAAGGTAAAAATTAGTGAGACATTGAAATTGGCATAGATTGCATCAGGAAATACGGCCTGAAGGGGCAAGGAAATGTAAAATTGCTAATAATTAGATATAATTGCAAAACCCGTTAGTATACGTAAATTTACGTCAAATTGAAAATAAAGTTTAAAAATTACATAGAAACTGAAAAGGGTATTGATTGTATGGGAAAATATGGCTCATGGGGAAAGGGAATTTAAATCTTGAATAAAAGCCATTTTCGGACTAAAAATAGAATAACATGGAGGTAATTAGATATAATAGCAAATGCCCTTATTTCATATAAAATTATATAAAAGTAGGAAATACATTATACAAATTACAGTGGCACTGAAATGGATCTGATCTGATATAATTGCAAAGGCCCCTAGTCCATGTAAAAACTACGTCGAATATGATATAAGATTTACAAGTTAAAGAGGCACTGAAATTGTTATAAATTGCATGATCAAGTACGGCTGAAGGGGCAATGAAAGTTAAATATTCAATAAAGCTATAAAACCGAAGTAATTAGACATTCATGTACTTGCAAAAGCATTTAGTTCATGTAAACTTAAGTCAACTGGGAAATAGAATTTAAAAATTAAAGAAAAACTACAATGGGCGTTGATTACATGGGGAAATACGGCTGAAGGGGCAAAGACAATTTAATTCCCCAATAAAAGCGATTTTCATGCTAAAAACAGTAAAAAACGAAGGTAATTTATTATAATTGAAAAGACCCCTTGTTCATTAAAATTATCTAAATAAGGAATTGAGTTATGTCAGAGAAACTTAACGAAAAAGAAATAAACGGCTGAACTGGCAAGTTAATAATCAGAAGTTATTAGAAGCCATTAAATAGAATTAAAATCATTGGATATAATTGCAAAAGCCCTTATTTCAGATAAATTATATAAAATAGGAAATACGATAATCTGAAATGGGTATAGAATGCATACGTACGGCTGAAGGGGCAAGGAATTTTTAATCGTCAATGAAAACGATTTTTATGCATAAACAGCAAATACGGAAGTAATTAGATATAATTTCAATTAGTTTATGTTACATTAAATCAAATTGGAAATAAGATTTTACAATTAAGACCCTGACCCTGATGTGGGTATAAATTGTATGAAAAAACGGCTGAAGGGGCAGGAAAAATTAAATCTAAAATTAAAGTTATTTTCAGACCAAAACAGCAAAAACATAAAAATGGGCAATAAAATATTAAAATTACAGAAGCACTGAAATGTGTTTGGATTGCACGAGAAAAGGGACAATTGCCCTAGACCCAGCCCGATCGTTCATCCAGTGCTATTTAAGTCCTGGGCGATCTGTAGCCCACACCTTCCAGGTAAACAAGAAAAATAGATTATCTTTTCCTTGAGATAATCAACCCCCATTATCCTTTGCTCCGCTCTCCCGCGCTGGCACATCCTGGCAATTCAGGTGCGACTATGAAACTACATCTAGGGTTTGCTGGATAGAATTTGTGACAACAGGATTAAAACTACGACTAGAGACATCAGGTATAGACACTAGTTCTGTGCGTACTTGTGAGCCAACCCTGAACCACATGCCGAGTCTCAGTGTGCCCTGGTTGTGCCTTAACAATCACCCTATTCTCCATTTCTGTTGCCTATTGAAGTGTTCTTCCTCTTCCTGTAGTCGACATTATCTCTCAGATGACATCTGGTTGACTTCATACACGAATGTGGAGTCAGATATACTGAATCTCGCTGTATGCCATCCTCGCCCAGTCTAGCCTGTGAGCCAACGCAGTATCCCGGGTGTGGCCGTTGTTGTGCACAAGCAACTTCTAGGAGCCATACGTCATTACCTCACATATTTCCGATCACTTACCGTAAAAAAATAACATGAATATGAAAACTATACTAGCGTATAAAGATAAAATTGGTGATGCCAATATATATGACAAATTAGATACAAACATTTCATCAGACCCTAATCAAAAAAAAAAATTATCATCCAAAATCTCACAGATATTAAAGCCGAAATAATGCCTTCAAAAACAGTCAAGTTGCAAAAACACAATTACAAAATATCTAAATGGATTACTGGAGGTATTATTTGTTCAATAAAATACCGAGATGAACTTTACTCTACTTTACAGAGAACACACAGGAGCTCAGGAGAGTATAGCACAAGGAAGTAATGGGAAAATATCATAAAGCTGACAATTATCCTGAGTTATTCTATTATAATAATAAATTACTTAAAAATAAACATATACTGTGAACAATTTCAATAAATATTTTATTAATCTAGGCCCTACACTGGCATCTCGAATTAAAAAACCTGGTCACAAATCTTTTAAGAATTATATCAATAAAACCAGAGGAGTATATTTAAGTACAAATTTCTAACGAAGATTGCGTAAGAAAAATAATTTCTACTTGAGTTCAAAGGACAGCCATGGCCATGATGGCATTTCAACAAAACTATTAAAAGATATATGAAGTCATATTTGTAAACCTCTGACATAACTCAATTTCTTTTTTTAGATAATTTCAGTGAGCAAGGAGTCTTTCCAATTATATTAAATTACCTTCGTTTTTTACTGTTTTTAGCATGCAAATCGCTTTTATTGAGGATTTAAAATTCCCTAACCCCTTCAGCCGTATTTTCTCATTTAATCTACGCCCATTGTAGTGCTTCTGTAATTTTTTAATTCTATTTCCCATTTGACTTAAGTTTAAATGAACTAAGTGCCTAATTTGCAAGTACATGTATGTCTAATTACTTCGGTTTTCTAGCTTTATTGAAGATTTAACTGTCATTGCCCCTTCAGCCGTACTTGATCATGCAATTTATAACAATTTCAGTGCCTCTTTAACTTGTGAATCTTATATCATACTCGACGTATTGTTTACATGGACTAGGGGCCTTTGCAATTATATCAGTGCAGACTAAGATTAGGATTCAGATTGTGATGTTTTTAGAATGCAAATCCCTTCTGTTGACGCTTTAATATTTCCTTGCCCCTCCAACCATATTTTCTCGTGTAATTTATATCTATTTCAGTGCCTCTGTAATAATGTATTTCCTATTTTTATATAATTTTATATCAAATAAGGGCATTTGCAATTATATCCAATTACCTCTGTGTTATTCCATTTTTAGCATGAAAACAGCTTTTATTCGCACTTTTAAATTCCCTTGCCCATTAAGCCGTATTTTGTCATGCAATATATTCCCACTTCATAATAATTTGATGTCTGTATTTTATTGATACCTTCCATGAGATATATCTCTTAAAATTAAATGTAATAATTACACAGGTAATCATGTTTTTTTAACTAAAACTATATTTTAAACTAACTTGCCCCTTCACCCTTTTTTTTCTCATTCGTTCAGTTCCTCTGGAAACTTGTATTTAGTGTCTTACAAAATTTTACGTGAACTTCGCTATTATAAATAATTACTTGCTGTTTTTAGTCCGAAAAATGGCTTTTATTTAAAATTTGAATCCCCTTTCTCCATCAGCCATATTTTCTCATGCAATCAATATACCCCTGGCTCTCTCATAGGACCCCGTATACAATGAAAGAGGCAGAGACTTGGACTTTACATTCATGTACTGGGGTCATGTGGCTATAAAAATAACCAGGGTGGACTTTTAAAAAGTTAGACCTAAAGAGACAGGAAGCAAAAATCCAAAATGGCCGCCAGGCACACGTGAAAAATCCATGATTGATCATAACTTTCAAAGAAATGCACCTAGAAGATTCATTTTGGTGTCCACACCTAGGTTTTTAGGTATGATGAATTTAAAAAAATATAATAACAAAAAACCTCAGAACAATACTGTGTACATAAATCCAAAATGGCCGCCACACTTACATGAAAAATCTATGTCTGCTCATAACTTTTTTAAAAATGCACCTATAAGATTGATTCTGATGTCTACACATAGATTTGTAGGTGTGAGAAATTCAGAAAAAAACAAAAAAACCTCAAAGCAATACAATGTACAGAAATCCAAGATGGCCGCCACGCTAACATAAAAAATCTATGTCTGCTCATAACGTGTTTTTTTAAATGTCCTTATGCGATTCATTCTGGTGTCTACCCATAAGTTTTTATGTATGAGGAATTCAAAAAATCTCAATCAAAGGCTTTAACAACAGCAAATGTGCAGAAATCCAAGATGGCTGCCACACTAACGTAAAAAATCTATGTCTAATATGAAAATATATGTCTGTTCATAATATTAAAAAAAGTTCGCCTAGGATATAAATTTCGATGTCTGCACCTAGTTTTTATGTGTGAAGAATAAAAATAATATTCAACTGAATTTGCAGCAATCCAAGATAATCATCACCATCTGAGCTACATCCACCTACTTTATTAGCATTTGAATAGGTCTACTCAGAGGTTTTCATTATCGTTCCATCAATTTTGCATTGAATCAAAGTCATATTGATTTCAATATTCAAAGATTCATAGATTTTAATTAGTTAACACAACAACAAATTTTCGGTCCAAAAGTTTAAGAAAAAATCACTAATATAACAACAAGTAGTTTGGCAAATTAGATGACTATGAGCAAGAATCGATAAGGCATAGAATATGGGCCTACAACTCGAAATGTTGTAAAATGACCAAATTAAATGTTGCCTGTGATAAAAACTATACAACACACAGCAATAAAATTATATCAATTTATAGATTAGCATCTCGTCTATATTTTAAACTATGTTTTTACCCTTAACTCATATATATCCAAGGGTGTAGCCCTTCTGAAAATAAACCAGTCTCAGCCGTTTTTATTAAATCTTAAACCATGTGTCGAGGGCCTATCATCACCACAATTTTCCACCGTCGCGCCCCAGTCTCTAATTATGCACATTTCCAATAAGGCCTATGTTTATAAACAACACTGCTGTGAGCTTTAGCTGTTTTTTTATTATTCGCAGTTGACCATCAATATAGCCATGACATGATCACGTGATGTTCCCTTCCCTTCCACCAAGCCTCTACAGGTGCGGATCCAGATAATAATCTGACCGGGTTCCAACAAAGGGCTCTTAATTCATTTCCAGTCTCACAATTAAATGACAGAGATCTAATTTCGCTCAACATGTCGTCGCAGTCTTACTTAATAATCTGACCGGGTTCCAACAAAGGGCTCTTAATTCATTTCCAGTCTCACAATTAAATGACAAAGATCTAATTTCGCTCAACATGTCGTCGCAGTCTTACTTTGCCAAGAAAATTAGGAGTATAGAAAAGATTGCGTATATCTGAACACAATAGTGCTTAGTGTCTATGGATGATGTCACCACAAGGCATCCATCATGCTTTTGTCATGTATCCTCATTTAATATGCATTACTTCTTTGTTTGTAACTATACATCTTTGTGAAATGATATGGGCGATTCTCTTTTGCGTCCCACCTGTTCTATTCATACTTGGGAACATTTGATTAGTTTTGAATTTTAAGCATCTTTAAAAAATAGTGTCCTTAAAATGGAAATTTGTATCCCATGCTTTATCTTTGCAATTGTAGATAACTAGGCCTATTTCATTTGGCAATCTATTTAATAAAACAAAAAAATATCTGATTTATTTTTTGCATTTCTGCACTTCAGAAGAAGTTCGATGCGACTAATTGCGTGCATATGTGTCAAATTCCCCTATAGAAATTATAATAGTCTATAGCTCTATGATGATGATCAAAACCACTGTTATCGTGTGGGCCTACATCTTAAATTCAATATTTCTTTTCAATGTCGATAATTTTACGTATGATCAACGCTTACGCCTACAGTTCGGCTGGGCCTCAAATCTCAGAGGTAGGTCTACTGGGTTCGAATCTCGGTAGGGCCGAATGCTCTGCATCGTTGATGTGCATAATGTGTACATGTACAATGTTGCAATCTGTTCAAAGACGTGGAATTCACAGTGCTACCGACGGTACCATGTTCTATAAAGAACCCTTTTTGTTTAGGAACCCTGTCAACCGATCAATTTGAAAATGCTCACAGGGTTACAACATTGGTTACAACAGAGTCTATTGTAACCAATGTTGACTTAATGCCGGACCAGAGTCGTAAATGGTGGGCCAATAACTGGTTCAACGTTTTGCGTTTGCTGTTCTAATATATTTTCTCTTATTCAGTGAACAAGTATAATAACGTTAATACAGAGACTGAAAAAAACTAAAATATGCAGTTTGAAACACCTTGCATTGTAGCCACAGTAACCAGTACAACTCTCTACAGTGCAAGCCAAGAAAACACAATACGCTGAACCAATGTGGGTTTAATGCTGGCCCATTGTCTGGGATGCGTGCGAAACAATAAACCACAATGGTTTAGTGCTGGCCCACCGTTTATGACACTGAATCATCATTAAATCAACATTGTGTCATGCCTTGTTTACTGGTGTTCGACTGAAAACCCAGCAAACCTCAGACATTGCGCCAACTCTGAGGTAAGGTCGGTCCACCATCTGTGACACTGTCCAAACATTAATTTGACTTTGGACCAATGACATGTGTTTGATATATGTGACCCGATCTGGCAAAATGAGTCGGAAGTCGCACTTTGACAAGCGATTCTAGGGCCCTTATAAGCCAAAATGACCTTGATTTTCATATCATTACTTTTGAATCCTAAAATTATGTGGCATAGAAATTGGTGTACATGTTGAAAAAAAATATTTAAAATATTCTGTTATTTTAATTTTAGTCCCAATTATCATGATTACACTCCAATCAGTGATATTTGTTTCTATTTGTATTGTTGCCATGGAAACAGTCGCTATTAAGTAGGAAATGTTGATACACTGTAAAAATCCTGACTATGAAAAATGTCTGTCATCTACTTTTAAGGTGTACAAAATGTTAGAACTATACGTCTATTATTAAAAAAATGGGGTCAAGATGAATATTTATTTTATTTATTTCATTTTAATCAAATTGTGTGTTATTTTCAAAAAGTTTACAAATTGCCTTTTTGAACTTCAAAGGCCATTTTCTCAAAATGACACAATTTCACACTTCATATTTCTGTGAGTTGGCGGAGTCATATTTTCAGAGCTAACCATGCTAGAGAGTTGTGTGATATACCATTTTATAGGTAATTGTGTGTAGATTTAGGATCTATTAATATCTCCGAAATTTCAATATGCGACTTCCGACTCATTTTGCCAGGACTGTATCAGTATATTAAAAATGATTGTAGATAGACACATTGCCGCGCCTGGAATGACCACCTGATCGCTCGGGTACATGTGGTTGACGACCTGATCACCTGCTCTGATGCTACAATATATATGAAAGGGTTCGGACATACATTATGATAATCATTCCTGATTCAACTCCAATTGAGGGAAACATCCGCTCGACACATGGCCGCGGTACACGCAGAACACTGATGTTAGTGATATACCACTATGATTCCAAGGACTGCTTGTGAGAAAGTGTTGGATTGATTATATACAACTGTACCCAGGGAACAGCAGAGATGATTATCTGCAATTACACGTTTCAATACTTAAAATTGGTGCGGAACATGGAAATCACAGTACTTCCAATACATGCAAAAAATCAAATCATCACCATGTTTGAAGTTGTATATTCTATGTCTTATCTATTTTTGCTATGAGTGAAAACTGAACAAACAAATCTGACTAGTATCCCTAACACATTTATATAATAAAAATAACATTAAATCAAAGTAAACCATATCTCACAGCACATTATGTTATTAACCCTGTTTGAATCGATATAACATTGTATATAAAAACAGGTCTAATATATGTCATGCAATGACAGCATAAAACATTGCCTTTCTAATTTTGAGAATTATATGTACACAAGTACCACATCGTTGAATCAAAAACGTTAGTAAAAATAACATTTATAAGACAATGATAATAAAAAGATTACTTCAAAGGTACCTTGGGCTATGATTGAGAGCTGAATGAGCAATTTTGACTGGATTACACATTTTACTTGAACACTTAAAATATATAACAAAGTAAAATTAATGCATATCGCACATAATACTTTCTTAAAAAAAAATACTTTGTTATGTCAGTATCCAGGAAACATAAACTGCGAAAATTATCTGATCATTTGTTGAAATAATAGCATCTGACTAATGAAATAAAATTGTCCTTTTCCACTTCTTGGGATTTGCATATAAATTATATATAAATCACGAGTATTTTTCTCATCAGTGTTGTGTATACATACAATATAATTATCAAAAGTAAAAAGACAATTTTTATACTGGCATTGCAGGAAATATATTAAAACTTTTTCATATACAATGTTGTATCGATTCGAACAGGGTTAATATTGTAATGTGCTGTGCCATGTGGTTTACTTTGATTTAATGTTATTTTTATTATTTAAATGTCTAAAAAAAGGATACTAGTCAGGTTTGTTTGTTCAGTTTTCACTCATAGTCATCTAATTTGCCAAACTACTATTGTTATACTTGTGTCATTTTTAAATAAATTTTTGGACTGAATATATTTTGTTGTGTTAACTATACAGTAAAATCAAAATAATTTTGATTTAATGCAAAATGTATGGAACAATAACGAGACCCTCTGAGTTGACCTATGCAAATGCTAATGAAGTAGGTGGATTTAGCTCAGCTGGTGATAATTATCTTGGATTGCTGCAAATTCTAGGCGAACGTTTTTGAAAGTTATGAGCAGACATATATTTTTCATATTAGACATAGATTTTTCATGTCAGTGTGGCGGCCATCTTGGATTTCTGCACATTTGCTTGTGTTAAAGTCTTTGCTTTGCTTTTTTGAATTTATCATACCTAAAAACTTCTAGGTGTATTTAAAAAAGTTATGAGCAGATAAAGATGTTCATGTTAGTGTGGCGGTCATCTTAGATTTCTGTACATAGTATTGCTTTGAGGTTTTTATTTTTAAATTTCAAATTCTTCATACCAAAAAACCTATGTGTAGACACTAGAATCAATCTTCTAGGTGCATTTTAAAAAAAGTTATGAGCAGACATGGATTTTTCATGTTAGTGTAGCGGTCATCATGGATTTGTGTACATTTTTTTGCTTTGAGTTTATTTATTTTATTTTTTTGAATTTCTCATACCTAAAAACTTAGTATAGGTGTAGACACCAAAATGAATCTTCTAGGTGCATTTCTTATGAGCAATCATGGATTTTTTATGTGCGCCTGGCGGCCATTTTGTATTTTTGCTTCCTGTGACTTTAGGTCTAACTTTTTAAAAGTCTACCCTGGTTATTTTACTTGAACTTCGCAATTACGTCTAATCACTTGCTGTTTTTAGTCCGAAAATGACTTTTATTTAAGATTTAAATTCCCTTTCCCCATCAGCCATAATTTCTTATGCAATCAATACCCGTTTCAGTTTCTATGTAATTTTGAAACTTTATTTCCTATTTGACGTAAACAGGTAAATTTACGTAAACTAACGGCTTTTGCAATTATATCTAATTAGGGCATATGTTCTTAACATGCAAATCGCTATTATCGGGAATTTTACATTACCTTGCCCCTTCAGCCGTATTTTCTGATGCAATCTGTGCCAATTTCAGCGTCTTGTATTTCATATTTTTCATAATTTTATATGAAATAAGGGCATTTGCAATTATATCTAATTACCTTTGTTTTATTCTATTTTGTTTGAAAATAGCTGCTATTGAAAATTTTAAAATCTCTTGCCCCTTGAGCCGTATTTTGTCATACAATTAATACTCAGTTCATAATAATTTAAAAATATATATTTTGTTGATCAGGTTAAAATTAAATGCAACAATTCCATAAATTTGCTTTCTGTTTCTTTTAATAAAAGGTATTTTAATGACACCTAATAGTTAGCATGCCCCTTTACCATGTTTACCGTTTATTTCTGATTTCATCGGTTACTCTGGTAATTTTAATTTTGCTTACTATTTTACATGAACTGAGAGCTTTTGCAATTATATCTCATTATTTTAGTTTTTTCGTCTTTTTTTAGCTTGAAAATAGCTGTTATTGACTCAATTTTCCTTGCCCCTTCAGCCGTATTTTGCAATGTAATCATTTCCGATTCAATTCCACTGTAATTGCAATTTATTTACTATTTGACATAATTTTACATGAAATAGGGGTCACTGTAATTATATATAATTAAGCAGCCCTCGCCGAGGCGGGCTGATTACTGTATTTTCAAGATAGCTACTAATCTATCAACTTTTGCTTCCTCATACTTCACATAGCCATCACATACCACTGGAGAATTGTTTTGGTGAAATTTTGATCCCCATACCATCAACCCTTTAACTACTATGGCCACTCACGAAGAAATGCTCGTTAGCGCATTTCAGGAAAAAGTTGCCATCAGATCTTCTTTTAATTTGGCAAATATGTTCAGCTATGTCAGCCAATAACCTGGTCAACTTTTGGAATCAAACAATTTCAAAATGGCCGTTTAGCGGCCATTTTGAATTTGGTAATATTTACTTAACTCAAGAAATGCAAAATGACTGGACCACGAATATAAAACAAAATGTAAAGTCTCACACAAGTATAACCCATGACAAATTTCACACTAAAAAATCCAAAATGGACGCCAGTCGGCCATTTTTATTTTTATTTTTTTAATTTTTTTTTTTCTCACTATCTCGGAAATCTTTATTGATAGCTGATCTACGAATTTCTGCTTCCTCATACTTCACATAGCTATCATATACCACTGGGGATTTTTTGTGACATTTTGATCCCCATATGATCAACCCTTTAATTACTAGGGCCACTAACAAAGAAATAATTGTTAGCGCGTTTCGGGAAAAAGTTTCCAGCAGATCTTCTTATTTGGCAAATATGCACAGCAATGTCAGCCAATGACCTGATTAACTTTTGGGAGCAAACAATTTTTAAATAGTGGTCGAGCGATAACGAGCAACTCTTTCTAGTTACATCCATTTTCCTGTTTTTAGTATGAAAAAAAATTATTACTTACAATTTTAAATTCCCTTGTCCCTTCAGCCGTATTTCTCATGTAATCTGTACTCATTTCGTAATAACTAAAACTTCTATTGATTTTTAACATCAGATTAAAATTAAATGGAATAATTACATACGTTTTGCTGCCTGTATTTTTTGTTTTATTGACGCCTAATAATAAACGTGCCCCTTGAGCCGTTTCTTTCTCATTCGGTAATTGTTATTTTATTTACGATTTTCATATTTTTACATCAATTAAGGGTTAGTTAGTTTTTTTCTATTTTCAGCAGTTATAGACAATTTGAATTTCCCTTACCCCCTCAGCCGTATTCTGTCATGCAATCTATACCCATTTCATCAAAATTTGTCTCATATTTTACACAAATTTACATGGTATATATTATATCTAATTAACTTGTTTTTTTAGAATGAAAATCTTTTATTCACGATTAAAATATGTGTTGCCCCTTCAACTTTTTTTCTTGTATAATCTGTCCCCATTTCATAATAATTGAAAATTCTACATTTTATTGTTTTTCACATGAGATATACATCTTAAAATAAATGTAATAATACGTTTTGTTTTAATGACTTCAAACAATAACTGTTTTATATGCGTTCGGTCAGTTCCTCTGGTCATTATTTGCCTTAATATTTTACATGGAATAAGTTTCTTTACAATTTTATGTAATTACGTCCGTTTTAGGGGTCACAAAGCCAAAATTGGCTCCCCTTTTTTGCTAAATTATTTAAAAAGTCGCCTAATTTGGCCACAATATGTCAAAAAAATTTAAGGGCAGGCCTCCGCAGCCCTGGCACACCACTTTCTTCAGATTCTGAATCCGCCCATGGCTTATGCGTGACTGAGTGAGTGAATATTGCTTCACGTCGCTTTCTGCACAATCATAGTAATATCGCGACAGAAGGAAGCCAGAGACCGGGACAATCAATCAATCAATCAATCAATCAATCAATCAATCAATCAATCAATCAATCAATCAATCAATCAATCAATCAATCAATCAATCAATCAATCAATCAATCAATCAATCAATCAATCAATCAATCAATCAATCAAAATCGCTAATAATTAGATATAATTGGCAAAACCCGTTAGTTTACATAAATTTACGTCAAATTGAAAATAAAGTTTAAAAATTACATGGAAACTGAAAAGGGTATTGATTGTATGAGAAAATATGGCTCATGGGGAAAGGGAATTTAAATCTTGAATAAAAGCTATTTTCGGAATAAAAATAAAATAACATGGAGGTAATTAGATATAATAGCAAATGCCCTTATTTCATATAACATTATATAAAAGTAGGAAATACATTATACAAATCACAGAGGCACTGAAATGGATCTGATCTGATAAAGGCAAAGGCCCCTGGTCCATGTAAAAACTACGTCGAATATGATATAAGATTTACAAGTTAAAGAGGCACTGAAATTGTTATAAATTGCATGATCAAGTACGGCTGAAGGGGCAATGAAAGTTAAATATTCAATAAAGCTATAAAACCGAAGTAATTAGACATACATGTACTTGCAAAGGCATTTAGTTCATGTAAACTTAAGTCAACTGGGAAATAGAATTAAAAAATTAAAGAAATACTACAATGGGCGCTGATACATGAGGAAATACGGCTGAAAAAAAACAGTAAAAAACTAAGGTAATTTAATATAATTGAAAATACCCCTTGTTCCTTTCATATTATCTAAAATGAGGAATTGAGTTATGTCAGAGAAACTTAACGAAAAATAAATAAACGGCTGAAGGGGCAAGTTAATAATCAGAAGTTATTAGAAGCCATTATATATATTGCAAAAGCCCTTATTTCATATAAATTATATAAAATAGGAAATGCGATAATCTGAAATGGGTATAGAATTCATACGGCTGAAGGGGCAAGGAAATTTATAATTGTCAATGAAAACGATTTTTATGCATAAACAGCAAAAACGGAAGTAATTAGATATAATTTCAATTAGTTTATGTTAAATTAAATCAAATTAGAAATAAGATTTTACAATTAAAGAGACCCCGATATGGGTATAAATTGCATGAAAAAACGGCTGAAAGGGACAGGAAAAATTAAATCCAAAATTAAAGCTATTATCAGACCAAAACCAAAAACATAATAATGGGCAATAAAATATTAAAATTACAGAAGCCCTGAAATGTGTTTGGATTGCACGAGAAAAGGGACAATTGCCCTAGACCCAGCCCGATCGTTCATCCAGTGCTATTTAAGTCCTGGGCGATCTGTAGCCCACACCTTTCAGGTAAACAAGAAAAATAGATTATCTTTTCCTTGAGGTAATCAACCCCCATTATCCTTTGCTCCGCTCTCCCGCGCTGGCACATCCTGGCAATTCAGGTGCGACTATGAAACTACATCTGGGGTTTGCTGAATAGAATTTGTGACACCAGGATTAAAACTACGACAACAGACATCAGGTATAGACACTAGTTCTGTTCTGTACTTGTGAGCCAACCCTGAACCACATGCCGAGTTTCAGTGTGCCCTGGTTGTGCCTTAAAAATCACCCTATTCTCCATTTATGTTGCCTATTGAAGTGTTCTTCCTCTTCCTATAGTAGACATTATCTCTCAGATGACATCTGGTTGACTTCATACACGAATGTGGAGTCAGATATACTGAATCTCGCTGTATGCTATCCTCGCCCAGTCTAGCCGGTGAGCCAACGCAGTATCCCGGGTGTGGCCGCTGTTGTGCACAAGCTACTTCTAGGAGCCATACGTCATTACCTCACATAGAGTACTCATTTTAAATTTAAATGTGGATCTCTTGACATCGATATTGTCTCTAAATACAAGTACTTGGGCCTCTGGTTCTCTGGTCTTACAAAATTGTACGTGAACTTCGCTATTTTATATAATTACTTGCTGTTTTTAGTCCGAAAATGACATTTATTTAAGATTTAAATTCCCTTTCCCCATCAGCCATATTTTACCATGCAATCAATACCCGTTTCAGTTTCTATGTATTTTTTTAACTTTTTCTCCTATTTGACGTAAATTTACGTAAACTAACGGCTTTTGCAATTATATCTAGCCAGGGGATATGTTCTTAACTTGCAAATCGCCTTTATTGGCGATTTTACATTACCTTGCCCCTTCAGCCGTATTTTCTGATGCAATTTATGCCAATTACAGTGTCTCTCTAATTTTTTATTAATGATTGAGATTCAGATTTTGCAGTTTTCATAATGCGAATCCCTTCTGTTGGCGCTTTGATATTTCCTTGTCCCTCCAACTATATTTTCTCGTGCAATTTATGCCCATTTCTGTGCCTCTGTAATTTGTATAATGTATTTCCTATTTTTATATAATTTTATATGAAATAGGGGCATTTGCAATTATACCTAATTACCTCCGTGTTATTCTATTTTTAGCATGAAAACAGCTTTTACTCGCACTTTTAAGTTCCCTTGCCCCTTAAGCCGTATTTTGTCATACAATATATTCCCACTTCATAATAATTTTATGTCTGTATTTTATTGATACCTTACATGAAATATATCTCTTAAAATTAAGTGTAATAATTACACAGGTTTTTCATGTTTTTCTAAACTAAAGCTATATTTTAATGATGCCTGATAACTATTTTGCCCCTTCAGCCGTTTCTTCTCATTTGTTCAGTTTCTCTGGTAACTGTTATTTAATGTCTTTCAAAATTTTACGTGAACTTCGCAATTATGTCTAATTACTTGCTGTTTTTAGTCCGAAAATGGCTTTTATTTAAGATTTAAATTCCCTTTCCCCATCAGCCATAATTTCTTATGCAATGAATACCCGTTTCAGTTTCTATGTAATTTTGAAACTTTATTTCCTATTTGACGTAAACAGGTAAATTTACGTAAACTAACGGCTTTTGCAATTATATCTAATAAGGGCATATGCTCTTAACATGCGAATCGCTTTTATCGGGGATTTTACAATACCCTGCCCCTTCAGCCGTATTTTCTAATGTAATCTGTGCCAATTTCAGCGTCTCTCTAATGTTTACCTTGTATTTCATATTTTTCATAATTTTATATGAAATAAGGGCATTTGCAATTTTATCTAATTACTTTCGTTTTATTCTATTTTGTTTGAAAATAGCTGTTAGTGAAAATTTTAAAATCCCTTGCCCCTTGAGGCGTATTTTGTCATACAATTAATACTCAGCTCATAATAATTTACAAATATATATTTTGTTGATCAGGTTAAAATTAAATGCAACAATTCCATAAGTTTGCTTTCTGTTTCTTTTAATAAAAGGTAATTTAACGACACCTAACAGTTAACATGCCCTTTTACCATGTTTACCGTTTATTTCTGATTTCATCGGTTACTCTGGTAATTTTAATTTTGCTTACTATTTTACATGAACTGAGAGCTCTTACAATTATATCTCATTATTTTAGTTTTTTCGTCTTTTTTTAGCATGAAAATAGCTGTTATTGACTACTCAATTTTCCTTGCCTCTTCAGCCGTATTTTGCAATGTAATCATTTCCGATTCAATTCCACTGTAATTTTAATTAATTTACTATTTGACATAATTTTACATGAAATAGGGGTCACTGTAATTATATATAAATAAGCAGCCCTCGCCGAGGCGGGCTGATTACTATATTCCACACGGTCCGCCGCCGCCGCAGTTATTTGTTTTCAAGATAGCTACTAATCTATCAACTTTTGCTTCCTCATACTTCACATAGCCATCACATACCACTGGGGAATTGTTTTGGTAAAATTTTGATCCCCATATCATCAACCCTTTAATTACTATGGCCACTAACGAAGAAGTTGCCATCAGATCTTCTTTTAATTTGGCAAATATGTTCAGCTATGTCAGCCAATAACTTGGTCAACTTTTGGAATCAAACAATTCCAAAATGGCCGTTTAGCGGCTATTTTGAATTTGGTAATATTTACTTAACTCAAGAAATGCAAAATGACTGGACCATGAATATAAAACAAAATGTAATATCTCACACAAGTATAACCCATGACGAATTTCACACTAAAAAATTCAAAATGGACGCCAGTCGGCCATTTTTATTTTTATTTTTTTTATTTTTATTTTTTCTCACTATCTCGGAAATCTTTATTGATAGCTGATCTACGAATTTCTGCTTCCTCATACTTCACATAGCCATCATATACCACTGGGGATTTTTTGTGACATTTTGATCCCCATATGATCAACCCTTTAATTACTAGGGCCACTAAAAAAGAAATACTTGTTAGCGCGTTTCGGGAAAAAGTTTCCAGCAGATCTTCTTCTTAATTGGCAAATATGCGCAGCAATGTCAGCCAATGACCTGATTAACTTTTGGGAGCAAACAATTTCTAAATAGTGGTCGAACGATAACGAACACCTCTTTCTAGTTACTTCCATTTTTCTGTTTTTAGAATGAAAAAAAATTATTACTTACAATTTTAAATTCCCTTGTCCCTTCAGCCGTATTTCACGTGTAATCTGTACCCATTTCGTAATAACTAAAAATTCTATTGATTTTTAACATCAGATTAAAATTAAATGGAGTAATTACATACGTTTTGCTG